>CM019064.1:291058513-291396013 GCA_009667805.1 Leptobrachium leishanense | reverse complement strand
GTTATTTACGTTTAACTCAGTCTGACTCTAAACAGTGTGTGCACACAGGACGATTAATCGTCACTGATTAATCGATAATGGAAATGGTTGACAATTATTTTAATCATCTTAGGTGTCGCTTTATCGATTAGTTGTTTCAGCCCTAATGTATACATAATAATGGTTAATGTTTGTAAGTGTCACTAAGTGATTGGTGTTTTGTTATGTTTTGTTCTTTAGTTCACCAGACTATTTTACATTCTTTATTTTGTTTCTAGACCTGGATCAACGTGGTTTCCATTGTATACAGCATCTTCCTGTTTTTCTTTGTGGCTTTGATTTACAATTCATCCTGTCCAACATGCAACCCTCCTTCAAACCCATACTGGACAATGCAGACCCTAATGACTACCCCTTCATTTTATTTAATTTGTATGTTGTCACCTGTTGCTGCATTATTACCCAGGTACTGCTTCCATTTTTTTTTTTTTAGTTTTTGTTTTTCTTTTGCTACTTCACTTCATTTATGTAATGTGCTGTCACTTTTTATATTTGTTGCATATTTCAGTTGCTTTCAGAACGGCTGCATAAGCACAACGTCACCTTTAGTATTCCATAGATTTCACTGTAATGTGACTTTGATCATTTTTGCTGCTCTTTCTGATTCTAAAAATGTCAGGGTAGGAGGTGGAGAAAATGCTTCCTGGCTTGTGCACCCAAATATCTGGGACGTAGAGGCATGTCCTTGTAAATGGAACAAGGCGTCAGAAAGGTTTTATTAATCCCAGCAAAATAGTCGTAAACAATTTATTTCAGTGTTTGACTTTTTGAAATGGCTCTGTGTACCGGTGAGATTTTAACCCACTTGCAGGGATCAAGAGACACTTAAGGAGAATTTGGTTAAAATGTTGTCATATTATAAATGGACGATATTTTTTTTAATTTTTTTTTCTATTGCCCCACTCCTTATGGTATGCTTGGTTAAAGCACCAAGTTGCAACATGTTTTGATATTACAGTTGATTATGTTAATAGAACAATCCAAGACCTTATAATAAACTAGAAAGGCTATAGTTTGAGGACAAACTTTGTTGTTGGGTTAACATACTTTTTAAAACTTTTTTATAAAAACGTGTATGTGTGTGTATTGGGAGAGCGGAAGTGAGTAGGAGTATGAATGTTAGTGTCAATGAGTTTGAGTATTGGTGTGTGTGTGCGCATAGAAGTGAGTGCTTGAGTATGAGGTGCGAGAGTGAGCAAGCTTGAGTGGGGATTAGTGAGCGAGTGAGTGCAAGAGTATGAGAGTCTGGGTCTTCCTTTTGTCATTTCGCGGCAAAGGAATCGCTCGGAATAATAACTAGAAATGTTAAAGTTTGATGACAAACTTTGTTGGCTTGACAAATGTTTTTTTTATAAAAGTTTTAAAAAGGGAGTGTGAGCGAGTCTGAATTAGTCTGTGTGAGCGTGTGTGTGTGTGAGAACATGACTGTAAATTTGAAAGTGAATACGGGAGAGTGTGGGTGTATGCAAGTTAAAATGTAGGAGTAAAAATGATTGTGCATTTGATTTTTGTGTGCTTGTCAATGAGACTGTCAGTGAGTATGATGCATTAGAATACTACACATGGATGATGACCTAATTCAGGGGGACCCTGGAGGGAATTTACAATCTGAGATTTACAAGTATTTTGTGAGGTAGATGCAACCATATTGTTAGGTGTCTTGCCCAAGGACACTCAATGGTGGTGTCTTCTGAGTGGGATTGAGTCGTCTTTCCATGATTGTAGTAGAGCAGCGAAACCGGTGGTTAGGTTGAACTTACTTCTCGTAAAGTCGAGACTTGCTTCTCCACAGTTGTATTGGAGGGATGTGCTGAATCATATTTTGACTGACTGGCTACTCCACAGTCGAAGGGTAGAGACGTTACCACTGGACTCTATTGTATGGTAGGCACGTATGTACCGTTGCGTGTCTTGCCCAAGGTCGCTTATTGGAGAGGTGCTCTGGCTGGGATTCTAACCTGGGTCTCCACAGTTATAGAGCAGTGATGTCACCTCTACTCCATGCAGCCAGTACAACCGGTGTGAAGGAGTAAGCTTGAGTGAGGATTAGCGAGCGAGTATGAATGGGAGACTCTTTCAGTCTTGCTCTTGTTATTTCCCCAGTCTCATATGTTTTGAACAGTCCACAGCGTTCGCAAGGTTTCACATGCGCAGCTTGTGCTGGGTCATTTAAACAAAGATTTAAAAAAATATATACCCTTTTTCCCCGAAAATAAGACCTACTCCGAAAACAAGACTTTGTGTGTTTTTTGTTAGCTGCTGAATAAGACCTACCCCGAAAATAAGACCTAGTAGTAGGGCAACTTGAAGAACCGCGGGAGAGAATCACTGATGCCGACGCCAGAGGAAACGAGGCGGCAGAGGAGGGAGCAGAGCTGCATAAGGCTGCGGTCACACAAGCGTTCTTTGAGCAGAAGGAACGTCCGTGAGTGGACATCCTTCCACTCTGATGCCCATGTGGTCACCTTGCTGAGCGCAGTCAGTGCGCTTAGCACTAAAAAGCGCAATCCACCTATGGAGGATTGCGCTTTGTAGCCTCGTCTGCGTCCATCATAGCTTTTTGATGGGGAGGCTGAAATCACGTCCGGTGGTAGTGCGCACAAATCGTGCGCACGCTACACTGTGTAGCCCTCCCGTCCAGCCTTCACAAAGCTGTGACAGACACAGGGAGGTGCGGTCACATGCAAGCTTGTGTGACCGCAGCCTTAGCCGATGCTTCCTCTAGCGCCGGCTCCTGTCACTGGCGGAGTGATACCAGACGTATACTGCCAAAAAACAAAACGGCAACACCAAAAAAAACTAAGACCTACCCTGAAAATAAGACCTAGTGTGTTTCTGGGGGCCAAAAAAAATATAAGACTGTGTCTTTTCGGGGAAACACGGTACTTCTCTCAATTTGTCAAGTAAAATCAAGATTTTTAAAAAAACTGAACTCTGTTTAAAAAAAGTTCAGCGCTCACTGTCACAGAACATCAGCTCAAAGTGACTGTTGAAATTTGAACTTGGCTAGTCGAGATTTCCTCATGTCTATTTAGGAATTTTGGAAGCCCCCGACTGAAAATCAAAAAGTTGGATCGCTGAGGAAAGCTATAGCAGGCAAAGTCCGAACATGCCGAGAGTCTGTGCCAAATTTGGTTGTAGCTTGAAAGCCCTGGGCTGCATTTTGCTGCAAAGGAATTACTCAGAAAAATAATAGATCGGATTTTAATATGTTGGGGGTTTTTTTCAAGCCAACATAATTACACAATTTAGTACTTTAAAGGGGCACTCTGATCTCAATAATCACTTAAGGGTAATTAAAAGAAAAAAGAAACTAGCTGGTACTTGTTTAGTCAACTTTATATCTTATGGAGTCCTAGCCAACAGCAGCAATTTTTCAGCCCCAGCAGAGCTTTTTTTATCAAACTTGATAAGTCCAGTGGAACTGAAATGTTACTGCTGTTGGCAATGACTTCATAAATCAAAAGACATGTTCTTGGACTAAGCAAGTGCCAGCTCATCCATAAATTTTTGCTATTCATATAAGGTTCTCCCACTACAGCATACACCAGTGGATCCTCCCCAGTTTTGATAGTGCTGTTTTCTGTTCATTTTGCAGTTAAGCTTAAGTCATGGTCAGTCAGCGGCCCCTAGATAGCCTTTCTGGGTTTTGGTAGAAAAACCTTGCCCAGGATCAAAATCTACATCCACGTGCACAGAAGTGGTTTAAGGAAGCTGTTCACAATACAGTTGGGTAGCGAGGCTTAAGAAAATATATTGGGAGGTGTGTCTGGGATGCCAACTAAGATGGCCGAGCACATTCGCGCCAGCTGTGGAACCTGGACCCTGCTGATGGGAAAACGCACCACTCCGCAGGCTCCCAACACACCCCAGCACCTGGGGGAATGCAGACATCTGTGGCCCTCCACGCCTTCCTGGTACCGACAGCGGAGCTTGCGGCTGCGGGACGTGCCGGCTCCCAGGACTCAACCTCACCAAACCACGTGTCCCCGGGTGTGGTGCCAGGGGATGGACCCCTGGACAGCACTCGATGAGGAAACCCGACTGGGCCGCAATCCTGGCATGCCTGCCAACGAAGGAGGCTCTGAGAGGCAAACATGGAGCTGTGAACCAACATAATGGCAGAACTGCAGTAGGTCCGGGGTGACCTCCAAGGCCTTCACACCAAACTCCACACGGTGGAAGCAGATTGCGATGCTCTGTGCCTGGCACAAGCACACTGGATCGACAATCTGAGCAGCTCCGAGTTATAGCACTGTACCTTGAGGATCTGGACAATCGTGGGAGGCATAATAACTTGAGAGTCCGTGGACTTCCCGACACGGAGGACTCGCCTACCCTTATTCCAATACTGACATCCATCTTTAATGCACTTTTGGACTGGCTTGTGACGATCCCGCTAGCTTTCATTCGTGCTCACAGGGCCCTCCGTCCATGTGGGGATGCCCTCCCCGGGATGTGATTTGCTGTTTGGAGACTTTTTCCCTGAAGGAAGATGTACTACGAGCCACTTGGGCCCCGACGTAGAACCCATGAGGGCATGGAACTACAACTATTCCCAGACTTTTCACCTGCCACCCTGTCCTTCCATAGGACTCTAAAGCCGCTCACAAGGGTGCTCCAATCCCAACAGATCCGGTACCGTTGGCAGTTTCCTACTGGTGTCTTAGTTTCCACTCCGCATGGCCCGTTCCTGGTGAGATCATCTGCAGAAGTGTCTGCCCTGGTTGCGGATCTCTAGCTCCCTCCCTTGGATATGGTGTGGCCGGATCCCCTTTTGTTTTACGCCCCAAATCATTTGCGTACAGTACATGACGCTTTACTGCAGTGCCCTGAGAAGAATCGTCCTGGGTGCCAACAGAGCTCTGTGGCTTAAGCTATGCCGATCGCCTGAAAGTATGCCCCCCCCTGCTCCCTCTTCAGGGTGCCACATGTGCTCATGTTTGCTGGTTCCCAGTCCGCTCACCACATCTCCTCGGCCTTGCAATCGCTGGGTGTTCTGTTGCCCCCCTCACGGCTGTGCGGGTGCCTGCAATGGTAGCCGCGGCCCTAACAGGTCTTCTGCTGGAAGGATGGCGGACTTGGGGCTAGCTGTGATGTAGCCAGATCTTGCTGTGCCCCGCCAGTTGCGGGCCGTGCTACTCTCAATCTACTCACCCTCCCTTTTACATCGTTACCAAACTTGAAATCTGCTTTATTGTTCCTGGGTTCGCATTGTTACTGTTCCCTATGCTAAGCTATGGTGCATGATGTGAAGTACTAGGTACGGCTCCAAGTATGTGCATTGTGATGGGCCTGAGGAGGCCTGTGCTTTTGGTACCTACACGTTGAGCCAAATGCCGTGAAGGACGCCACGCGAGTGGTGTATCCCGGGTACGTTCCCCACAAAAGGTTTGACGTTGCACAGGTGGGTGACAGCTCAGGGTCAGTTTATCTGCTCTGACTGTTTAGCCCACCCTCGTCTACACTTCCTACCTGTAATCTGTGGGGTGTCTCCTCCACTGTTTGGATTTGTTTTGTCGTTGTTTTTGTTTTGAGTTAAAGGTGTCCATTACCCTCCCGGCTGCCCCCTCCCGGCTGCCCCTTAGGCTGGGGTCAGACGAACGCAGTGTTAACGTCCGTGTTGCTGCACATAAGTACGTCCGTGATAGCATACAATTGTGTTAAATGGAGCCCCACACACAAAGTACGTCCGCACAGAAGTGCGGGGCTGACGGACGCTGCAAACGGACGCAGGTTAGGCAAGAACGTAATACTGCTAGAACGGACGTGCGGAGTGCGCCACGTCCACAACGTCCGCCAAGCTTTGTGTGTGAGTGATGGAGCGTGGTCAGATGGACTGCATTTATACGTCCAGCATTTTTGACAGACAGAATGTTTTTTCATTGTAATTTATTTTCCCTGCTACATCAGTCAAAAAATACGTCAGTGAAAAAAACGGACTGTGTGGCCACTACCTTGTCCTCAGTCAGAAAGTACGTCTACTGCACGGACGCACAGTCCGTACAAAATGCGCTCGTCTGACCCTAGCCTTAATGGGGTTCCCTCTCCAACCGCTCTTGTACTTTGACTATGTCAACCGCCGTGGGGTACATCCAGGAGACCCACTTAGAGGGGTCAGCACCAACTCTTGCTAGCGAATAGTTCCCTCTAGTAACAATGCCGAAGCAAAGTCTAAAGGTACTGCCATTCTATTCCACAAATCTGTCCCATTTGTGCATGTAGCGACCCTGACTGAAGGGGATGGTCGTTATGTTCTAGTGAAAGGGACAATACTGGGCCGTATGTATACTTTTACGAACTTAAACGCCTCGAACAAGAACCAGCAAAGATTTTTGACTCAATTTCTGCATACCGTTTCTGGGTTTTCAGAGGGCTGCTTGGTGTTAGGTGGCGACTTTAACCTCCCACCATACCGCCAGCTAGATTCCTCTTCAGGATACTCCACTGTACCTGCGCATATCCCGCCCACGTAAAGTCCCTCCTTCACTCTCGTCGCCTGGTGGACTGCTGGCGGACACTCCACCCTGCGGACAGGGACCACACTGTTTTCTCACACACAGCCCGTGTGTACTCCCGCCTAGACTATTTTTTATTATTTTTATACCCCATTACTTCCTTCCTGACCTCCTCACAGTGCAAAATAGCAATATCACCTGATCCGATCAAGCCCCCATCACGATGCGCCTGGCCTCCCCTCTTTACAGGCTCCGTGTCCCGGCTTAGCGACTCAGGCACTTACTGTCTGACCCGTTGATAGCCCAAGAATGCTCCCAGACCCTTCAACATTATTTTAGTGAAAACGTTACCCCTGACCTTGCCCCGCTGACTGTTTGGGAAGCACATAAATGCGTGGTGCATGGCTTTTTTTATACAGAAGGCCACTGTGCTCAAGCGACAGAGGACGGCGGCTCTCTGACATGACGTCCCGTATCTATCGACCTGAGACCCTACACAAAGACTCCCACAGCCTGGAACATCTGTCTGACCTGGTCCACACGTGGAGGGAACTCCACTACCTAATTCCTCCTATCACAGACCATGTCCACACACTAAGACCTTCTTCTCCGCCCACGGGGGTAAGTGGGCGCTTGCTGGCAAGCATGTTGCGTAAATGCAACGCTGCCTCTTCTATAGCTAGAATACAGGACTCTTGACAACAGGTGCAGAACCTTTCGCCCAGATCCAATCAGCCCTCCATGCCTACTACGAGTCTCCATATATAACCTACCCACCCCTGAGATGGAATGTGGTTAAACGCTGCTGCAACGGAACATACGGGAGTACTTGTTTACCTCATTGCGTCAGAGGGTGTCGCCGTCTGCCGCTAAATTGTTGGAGGCTCCCCCTAAGTCCTCCAAATCTGGGAAATGTCCTGGACCTAATGGCCTCCCCATAACCTATTACAAACGCTTTCTAGGGCCCCTTTCTTCCCAATTTCTAGCAGCTTTCAACTCCATTCTGGAGGGCCGCTTGATTTCCCCCCCCCCCCCAACCCTGGCCACTAACATTTCCCTGATCCCTAAGGCAGGCAAAGACGCCAAGCTCTGTGAAAGTTACTGCCCCATCTCGCTCCTTAATTGTGACTTAAAACTCTTTGCTAAGATCCTCGCCTCCCTTTTATTGATGCATGTCCCAGGTCTCGTGCACCCAGACCAGGTGGGTTTTGTCCTGGGCCGAGAGGCAAAGGACAACACCATCAGGGCTCTGACACTGTTGCATAGAGCGTCATGGAGAGGAGCTGATTCTGCTGTCTACGGACGCAGAAAAAGCTTTCGACAGGGTTAATTGGGACTTTCTGTTTGCCACATTTGTCTCAGACCTCATCTGTGTGTGTGGATCCGGGTCTAATATATTAACCCGCACAGATCTGCGTTAATACCAGCTGAGGAAGTCGCCTAGTGCGACGAATCGCGTCTTGGGTACCTGTTTTATCCATTTGTTTTAAATGTTTTTATTTTATTAAAAAAAATTTCGAAAAGAAGATCCAGCCAGTGTCTTTTTGGTGGTTTGTGGATTTGTCCGAGCCTGAAAAAATCCATATGCGCAAACCTTAGAGCTATTGAAGCTCCAACAAGTGTAAGTGAAAAATTGGCTGAAAAGCATATATACACTTATATTTTTCGTTCTGCACAAGGAGAGTTGCGCTTTCTTTTCTTGTCTTACATGGTTCCTTGATATGTGAAGGGAAACAGCCGTGTAAGGTGTGGGTCATCTGTGAACAATATAGAAGAAAAAAACAACCCAAAACGTGCAGTTCCACTTAGAGCCAGTGCTAGGCTCTATGTTTGTGAGTGAAACATCATTCATTGCATTTTATTTATAGTATATTTTTATATTTTGTTTTATGTACCAAAATATGGTCTGCTGATCTATGAGAGACACAACAAGATCCTGATAGCAATTTTTATTGTGCTGATCAAGATACGTATGTTTCTAATATATTAACCCACACGGATCTGCGATAATGGCGTGTACACCTCCCCGTTCTGCATTCGGAATGGGACACGTCAGGGCTGCCCTCCATCCCCTTTATTGTTTGACCTGGCTATGGAGCCTTTTCTGAATTCTATACGTTCTAACCCCGACGTTGGTGAACTTCAGGTTGGTCCCACTGAACATAAGGTTGCGGTGTATGCCGAGGATCTCCTGTTTTCCGTGACTTGCCCTGAACTATCCTTACCAAACGTACTTGCTGCGTTCACGACTTCCCAGCTCTATGGCTTGCTTTCTAATCTCAAAATTAACTTGTCAAAATCCCACAACCTTAACGTTTCCCTGTCCCCCACTAGGGCCCGAACTCTTAAACCGAATTTCCCCTACGGGATGAACACCCCTATTAAATACCTGGGTATTTGGCTAGCCTCTGATCACACTCGATTTATAACACGACAACTTCCTACCCATCCTTGACTCATTTGCCAAAGATTTGAAGGAATGGGACTACCCACATATTTCCTGGCCATAGCGAGTGCAGGTCATTAAAATTAATTTGCTCCCCCGCCTGTTGTTCTTATTCCAGACGATCCCCATTGCCATTCCATCCCTGTATTTCCGTTCCCTCCGCTCCCTTTTAATTAATTCTATTTGGAGAGGTGCCCACCCCCGACAACGATTTTTGTGTTTGACCTTACCTAAGGTGGAAGGGGGCCTGGCTTTCCCAGATTTCACCCTATACTAGAAGGCGTGTCACCTCCTCCGCATTGTGAAGCTAGGGACTCCCAGGTTTTGGGGCGGAAGTGGAGGGGCCTGAGGTACGGATCCCGATCTCCGCTTTCCCATGATTGCCTTGGCTGCAAGGTCTCCGCCTGACAAACCATCTGTATTATACCGGCTCTGGCATAGTCTAATGCAACCACTAGGCCTGTCGCCTGACCTCCCCCCACTCACTGCTGTCCTCACTGATGTACCGTACTGACTTCCCCACCGGACAGGATCCTATGGCTCTCTGCACTATCCTCCATCATGACCAGCCCCTCGTCTGTGATGTTTTTCAGGATGGCCAGTTTTCCTCTTTAGAAACACGGATGGAAGACAAAGCCATCTCATTCATGCACGATTTTAAATACCATCAAGTCAAGAGCTCCGTGCTCTCTCTATCCCCCAACGACTGTTACGGACTCACCCCCTCAGAGTTTGAGCACCTATGCTGTACAAAAGAATCCTTTCTCCACAGGGTGTCACACCTATACTCGCTGCTGCAGCGCGCCTCAAAGTGGAAAATGGTACTGGATTCCACGATTACTGAGGTACAATGGCGGTGTATCTGCGATCTCACCCACCATTGCTCGGTATGAGGTCACAAGAGACGTCCTGTAAACTACTGTCAATGTGGTATAGAGCCCCCAGACCCTATGTCGAATATATACCCGGCCCTGGAGGGTACTTGCTGACGTTGTGGTACAGAACTGGGCACCCTTCATTTGTGGTGGGAATGCTCTCTGATCCGACCATATTGGGAGTAAATCCATCAAATCCTGCGATTTATTGACCCTCTGACCGACCTCCTCCCTGTCCCATTGCTGTTACATCACTTACCATACTCAATGGCTATATACAAACACTCGGTCGGTATTCGTATACTCCATACGGTTAAGAGTCTGATTCCCCACAATGTCCACTACCACAACACTACATAACCCCCACCCGCCCTAAAACCCCTCAGCAGATTCCCCTCTCCCGATCTGACTCCTTTATCTCCCAGTTCCACCTTCACCGACTCCTCACATCTCTCCGTGCGTTGGCCCCACGCCCACTTTCATTCGTCCGCTAACACCCGTTGAAAAATTGGCACAAAAAGACAAGACTCCAGCGCGTAGCATCTCATTGCTCTACTCTATCCTTTGCTCCCTTTCCTTGAACACACCGCAATATGTGGCTAAATGGGAGGAAGACCTTCAGATGCATTTGTCGGAAGAGCACTGGCATGAGATCTTCACACTGACCAGTACCTGCTTTATGGCCACACGCACCCAGGATACGGCCTTTATACTCCTGACTAGATGGTATCGAAAGCCCTCCCAAATAGCCAGATTTTCAACTACCTGTGCTGGAGATGCCGGGCCCCGAATGCGGACATCCTCCACATGTGGTGGTCTTGCCCACTAATCCAGCCTTTCTGGAAACAGGTCCACACCAAAATTACACAACTATGCTGACATCGAATACACCCCTGCCGCGATGCTCCTCCACCATAACCCTCTGGGTCCTATAAAAACTCACTCACCATCCGGTTGCTCAATGCCGCTAAGGCGGTCATACCTAAATTCTGGAAAGTCACCCCACCCTTTATAGATTGGTTCCGCGAAGTGGAACGTACTCGATCTGTTGAAGACCTAATTTACAGGGCCCGTGGCCCGTTGGACAAACACCTCAGACGATGGTTTTATTGGTTGCCGCCTCCGCCTCGGTGAACCCTGGTGAAGGTGGTTGCTTTTCCGTTTTTTTCCCTCGTTTGTCTAGGTCTTACGGGCATGATTTGTTTATGGCATCGCACCTTCGCAGATTTGTATACTACATTATATACCTGTACATTTTCTCTGTGTTCTTGTAATTTTCCCTATGTCTTGTATTTACTTCTTTGAAAAACCAATACATTTTATTATGATGAAAAAAAAAAAAAAAGGTCTGACTCCTCCTGTACTGACGGAAGCCGGCATGCCCTTCATTACGCTTATGGCTTACTAAAATGGAAGACCTCCACTCTGTGTAACAATTGTACTTCACATCTAACGAAATGCTCCCCAGGTGTACAAAGATCTGGGCCAGGTGGCTCTTGATCTCCTCTGGATCTGACTTCTGAGCCCTGTTAGAGGAGGTGTAAAGTGTACTGTGTGATATGGTGGGACCGGTGTGTCCGTCGCCGAATGCGGGCCTGCGTGTGCGTGCCCACTCTCTATGCATTCCTCTTTTGGCCAAGTCTACCGGTTTGTGCCGCATGCTTTCATGGTCACCTTCTTGGGCAGTCAAACAACCCCCCCCCCCACCTTTCTCCCAGTCCCCTTTGTTCTTTTCATGTTTGATTACCTCTCTGTGATGGTACAGCACACTCAATAAATAAATAACATAAACTTTTGTATTCTGATCAGATGATCTTCTCAAGGTCCACTCATAGTGTAGGAGACCTAATCATAGAGAAATAATTGCAATACGCTTGTATAACACAAAAGTAATTAGTGTATAATGATCACACTTACAAATAGGGAGACAATACTGGCTCTGGTGTGATGTGCCTTATGGGTGTTTTTCTTCTGTTTCACGGGCGCCCATCCATCCACCTTAACCTCCCTGGCGGTCTAATTTTTTAAAAATTTTGTGTCTAAAGCGTCTTAATTTTTTTTTAACCACTTCGATGCTGAGGACGCGCTCAGCGCGTCCTCAGCATTCCCGCTGGTATGCGGAGGACGCGCTGAGCGCGTCCTCCCATTGGGGTCAGCGTTCGGCCGGATTCCGGCCGATCGCTGGCCCCCCCGGTGCGGGCTGACATCCTGGATGTCAGCCGCGCATCCGGGACCACAGCCGCCCGAATTAGGTGTCATCGCGGCAGCGCGATGACACCTAATTCAGGCGCCCCCCCCCCCGCATGTGTGGAGGAGGCGCCTGAAAGGGAGGGGGGGAGGTCCTTCGGACCTCTCTCCCTCCCGATCGGCGGCTCTGCGGGGGTTAACCCAGGCATCATTTGGAAGGGCACAGCCTGCCCTTCCAAATGATGCCTGGCATTAACCCCTGGGGAGCTGGATCGCGAATCGGCGCTGAAAAGCGCCGATTCGCGATCCTTTCCCGGAGCTGGCCGACATCTTGGATGTCGGCCAAGCCTCCGGGAACTCCCCCTGAGGACTGGCGTCATCGTGCGTAGCACGATGACGCCAGTCCTGGACTTAACCCTTAACTGCCACCAACGGTGGAGATAGGGAGTTCCAATGAACTCCCTATCTCCCGATCCGTGGCAGTTAGGGGTTAAATTTTGGTATGGTTGGATCGGCCAGAGCATGGCCGTTCCAACGATACCAAACATGAAAGTGAAAAAATTTGTAAAAAAAAAAAAAATATGAAAAATAAAAATAAAAAAAATTAAAAAAAAAATTATAACAAAAAAAATAAACCCTTTTTTTTTTTTTTTTTTGGTTTGTTAATGCAGCAATATTGTTCCCATTTCAGTTATAATGTGAACAATGATGCTGCACTAACGATTTTTGTATGCGGTGCGTTTGTTAAAAATCGCGTAATTTTCCCCCAAAAAAAATGTAACGAGACCCCATCTCTAATTTTTTTAACAAGCGCACCCCATACAAAATATAACCGCAATTGCTCGCATGTTAAAATGTGAAAAAAAACACTTTACACATTGTAAATTATTGAAAATACATATTTTATTGCATTTTTTGTTATAATATACAGACATGACATAACGTATACATATAATAATGACATATTATGAATCTACCGAGTCTGACGGAGAGAACGATATATAATATGTCTGGGTCATATACTAAAATAAGCCTTCAAAACACGTTTAAACATGATGAGCAAAACCGGTAAAAATGACCTCAGCACAGGGGCGGGAAAAGCCTCAGCAGCGAAAGGGTTAAAGGAAACGTGTTTTTGTACATAGTTAGCCTGTAATAATTAGGAATCACGCACTGAAATCCGTGCAATCAAGAGTTCTTACTGGTAAAATCCTTTATAAATAAATAAATAGTAAATACACTGAGTCCGATAAAGTTTGAAACACGAAATAATAATTTATTATCCCAAAAATAATTATCCAAAATAATGCAAATAAATGATATTCAATAAAATAAAAAACAAAAAACACTGAAATCTGTCTGAAAACAAGAGTAAGAGGATGTATGGTCTATTTCTTATCCTGTACTGCCACCCAGTGGCCGTTCATAAACATTGCACTTTGGATTACAGTATTTTATGCATTGTTTATAAGTTTGATGATGGTTCCCGCCCACCCTGTACCATGTGACTCGCAGGGAGCCTTCCAGGAAGCAGCTCGCCATGATCACACTGCGGGACATCGAGGGAGCCAGGAGGAGGTGAGTAAACATCCAGCCTGAGTGTGGCTCTGTTACTGTTCATGGTAGTGAAATTTAACCCTGAGTCACACTCGGAAATACCGCATGGGAGGTTAATAAGGATCTTGTATATGGAATATTTATTTATTTATAAAGTATGTTACCAGGAAGGATACATTGAGATTTCTCTCGTTTTCAAGTATGTCCAGAAAAGACAGAGAATCTCCCTAGTGCAATTCTGTTATACACTTATTCCACAGAGAAAGGCTGAGTTTCCACTTACTTTAGGTGGAGCCTGCCAGGCTCTAGGAACAGCAGCAAGTGTGTTTTTATGGGCAAAATCCACGAAACCTCTCCCATACGAGAAGCCGGAAACAGCAGGGTAAAAACAAGCGCCTTAATAAAATATATCCAGGACGCGTTTCGTCGGCGTACCAACTTCATCAGCATAAATCGACTGATATTGTCTGTCATCCGAATCCATCTTCATTCGAAGGTGGATTTGGATGACAGACGAAATCAGTCGATTTATGCTGATGAAGTCGGTACGCCGACGAAACTACAGGTCAATTCACTAAAGGGTGAAAATCAGGAGAACTGGTAGAAGAGGACAATCTAGACCAAATAGCCAATTTGGAAAGTGAGATAAATAGGATAATGTCTCTGGTTTGGCTATTTTGACCTAGAATTTTCACTTCTCCTGCCAATTCTCCTGAGTTTCACTTTTCTTTGGATAGACCTGTAGAGCTGAAAATCAGGAGAAGTGAAAAATCTAGGTCAAAACAGAAACACTCTCCCATTTATCTCACTTTCCAAATCTGCTATTTGATCTAGATTGTTTTCTTCTGCCAGTTATCCGGAGTTTCACCTTTTTAGTGAATAGACCTGATAGAGAACATTTACAGAGTTATTCAGAGAAATGTGAAAACCAGGAGAAGTGAACAATCTAGACCAAATAGCTGATTTGGAAAGTGAGATAAATGGGAGAATTTTTCTGGTTTGGTTATTTAGACCTAGAATTTTCACTTCTCCCGTCATTCTCCTGAGTTTCACCTTTCTTCGAATAGACTCTTTAGTTGCAGCCAACATAAATGGAACAAAGAATGAAAAATCACAATACCACTAGTGCTGCTTTTGAATACGTTTGTGTATTTTTGTCCTAACTATAATGCAGATTGTTTCACTTGGAGAGACCGGCCTTTTGCACTTTATATCCTGTGCACATTTTTGAGGCACAGTAGTATGGCACTAGATAATATCCTGTCAAAAAACATCTGAAGTACAATTGAATTGGCTGTAAGATGTCTTAAATGCAATAATAGGCTTCATTACCAACCCGATTTGTAATTTATTATTTTTGGGGGCGGGGGTTGTTTTTTTGTTTTTTCTGGGGAGGGGTTATTGCTGTAGATTTCAAGGAAAATCTATCAATAAAAGGGATTACATAGTTACATAGGCTGAAAAAAAGCATGCGTCCATAGAGTTCAGCCTTTCCCACAAATTATAGTTGAAATGAAAACCAGTATGGGGTTAAAAATAAATAAGTGGTGTTCACTTTGGACAGTATATTATAATAGAGTGGACCTAGAATGTCATCGGGGGGAAAGCAATTGTAGGGGAACATTTTAAATCTTTTAACACTATAATTTCTTGGTTTCAACTAAATTGTGTAAATTATTTTTAAATAATCTAGAATTACGGGAAAAAATAGACCTGTAGTGGTTCCAGGTTCATCTGCTTTTATGCTGCTTGTACTCTGGCTCCTTTTTGATCCGTTTTGTCAAATATGACTTTTGCGGACTACAGAAGGGCTTTACTATGGAAATAATGTTGCCTTTAAATATCGGTAATTACGTTCCCACGGCTTTGAAGATTGTTGCTCAATGTTTAACTGCTTTAGTTAGTTTAAGAAAGAGGTAATTTAGTTGTGTATTGTCTAAACCAGGGGTTTCCAACCGCAGTCCTCAAGTTCCCCCAACACGTCAGATTTTCCAGATATGTGAAGCACAGCACAGGTGATATGATTTGCTGCTCAGTCATTGCAGGATTCAGTCTGCGTTTCCCCAAGGTGATCCTTAAAACATGGCCTGTTAGGGGTACTTGAGGACCGCGGTTGGGAACCACTGGTCTAGAGAATGAAAATAAAGGACTCCTTTCAACTTGTACAAAATATATATTTTTATGGTCTGTGAACATTTTTTGCTCGACACTGATGGGGTTTTTTCCTCCCACAATTGTTTAAAGCTCGTGAATGATTGCCATATGAATGTGTAACCGCCTTTGTCGTTGAACTATTTGAGGTATAATTGTTTAACTTTTTATTTTGTTCATACAGGTTTTTGTACAAATCTGTTCAAGGAACAATGTTCCCAACACAAGTTCAAATTGGGCGCCAAATCCTCAAAGCCCACCCGGACTGTCTAACTCATGTCCTTAACAATCTGAACTCCAACAATGCTGCTGAAAAACAAAACAATACTACCATATCAAACATAAGCGACTTTAGCGTCATCAAAAGCCAAAGAGAAAGCCGATGTCTGCGACTGGAAAATTGGGAAAGTGGGAATCCAACATTCCATGAAAACATATTTCTCAACCCGGATATTTCTCTCACTAAAAAGGAGTTTCAGGCAATGGGTCCTGACCAGTTTAATCCTCAAAATTCCCCTGCTGACCCAGATTCCCCATCTGAGCTCAGTTGGAGTACTTTTTCTACAAACTTGGACCAATCTGATGTCAGCCTTGTTAGTTGGATGACATCTACCCCTTTGTTTAAAGAGCACAGCCAATTAAAGGAAACGCCAACCAGTGTTGAGCACAGATCTCAAGAGACTAGGATTATCCCAACTGGTCCGTGCATATCAAACGACCAGGAAGACGTGACAATAAGAAATATTGATTTCCACACAGAAACTTTACGGACGGCAGAAGCCGGGGAGGTGCACGAAACAACATTTTTATAATATATTGTTAATTTATATTTATATTTTTTCTATTTTGCACAGTGAATTCTTGGGTAAATTCACTAAATTTTGGCCTCTGAAACAGAAAATTATAGGTACCAGAGACATCTTTTGTATTCTATAGAAGAGCTTTAAAAATATATATCTATATAAAAAGGTTTTAGTGTTATTATTTTTATTTTCTTTCATTTTCTATTTTTATTTGGAGGGAATATAAAAGATTTTTTTTTTTGTATTTGGGGGGCATTTACTGGTTAACTGGCTTTACCAAATGTTTATTATACAAGAGAAAAATATATATATGTTTCTATATTTCCACAGTGCTAGTTCGTATTTATTATGTAATTGAACGCCATAGTGCCTGACTTTTTGGAGAACAAGAATCTTTATCAGTCACATCACTGATTTTATAAATTGCAATTGCTAACATCTATACCTGCCATTTGAATGTAATGTATACATGATTGTTTTACAGCTGGATCCCTTGTTGATGAATACATAGACTGTTTCATTCTACTTTTACCAAGCTACAGAAAGTACTTTTATGCTGAATTTCATCTACGTGTTGAAGTGTACGTTGCCGCTTATGACAATCCAAAAAAACAAAAATCTTTTGTTAAATAACAGTGGCATTTCAAATCTAAGAATTCTTCTGGAATTCGTTCAGATGTTTGGTTGTACCAAAGAAATCATTGTCCAATCTATTGCTGGTCTTTCATAAATGCAATGGTTTGAATTTTGAAAGCTGTGCATACACTTGAAATTTACAGTGTTGGCTAGATTTTTAATCTTTTGTCCAGTGACTTGACGTTATGCATCTATATGTTGTAAGATCACTATGTTACACCACATTCAAGGTCTACCACAACTTGCATCTCCTACTATCGGGTTCATTACCATCATTGGTCAATAGATTAAATGGTATATTGACCCAATAAAACCTGATGGCTTAAATAAGGAATTTTAAAGTTTAACGGCGTTGCCAAAAGGGATTCAAGCGAACACTAAAATTGGCAAAACATTGCACACTTGAGATCTATTCTCTTATATAAGTAGATCTCAGACACTAGCACTGTTATGTGAGGAGTGCCAACCTTTAGAGCCATCATCTCGTACTGCAAATAGAAGAGAATTATTTAAAGAAAAAATTACTTGAAATTTTAAAACCAAAGTCCCTTGTTGCTGGATACGTGAAAACTTTGTTAACTAATACTTCATTAAAGCACTTTTGGAAGCAGTTTTTTTTCTGCGTCTCTCCTTAAGTTGAAATGTAAAGAGCCTTTCACACACAAAAAACGTGTTTACATTTTATTCATGTGTTCAAAATCTATGGCAGTGCTTTCCAAACTTGGTCCGCAGGGGCCCCTAACTACAGTATCCGTCGCATCCTCCAATAAGCCTCTATTATCAGTACATGGTGCACAAAGTCCAAAGGAATATCACCGGTTCCTAATTAAACCAACAATCGAACAAGAGTCTAGGCACACAAATGTTAAATCTATAATGAAAAACAAAAGTCTTTTTTATAACCTCATAAAATCACTAGACACTTACAGAACATTGCACGTTATAATATCAAATGGCATAAATCTAGACTAACAGCAATATGTAGGCTACATCAAACATAAGGTCTTGTTCAATAAACGGCAAACTTGCCACCGAATTGTACCAAACTGTCAAGTTCACCGTACAATGCTATTTGGTGGGAGTTTGTCTATTCATTAAGCTGTCAATTTACCAGATACTGGCGAACTGACAGAGAAATATAGTGCAGTTCGCTGCAGATCAGCCATCATCGGTGGCAGTGACATTGTCCCCTAGAGAAGCAATGTTTAATCTATTCACAGAACACCAGAATGCATCGAAGCGTCAGTGACGCACCCTGATTTTTGGTGATTCAGTTCGACAGGTTTAACCTGCCTGGCGGTATTCCCGAGTGTGACTCGGGGGTTAAATTTCACTACCGCGATCGGTAACCCCGAGCCACACACTGTCTGTATACTCACCGCATCCTTCGCTGTCACCGCAGTGTAATCGCAGCAGCCGGCGACTTGCTTCCTGGTTCTGCTCCCTGCGAGCCCCGCTACGCAGGGGGCGAGACCAGGCGGCAAAAACTGAAAAAAGTAAAAAAAAAATACTGTACAACGAACCTTGCAGTGCAGTGGGTGCTGGGATTCCTGTTCAGATGTGGACTTCTTTGCCAATGAAATACAGGACACGGGGATACAAAAAAAATTAGAGGATTTATTCTCATCAAAGCAACTTTACAGAAATAAAAGGCAAATAAAAATCATTTCTAAGGCTAGGGTCAGACTGAGGCAGTGCGAACGCGCGTTCTGGCGCACATAATCACGGCCTCACTAGCAGCAGATGACGGGCAATGACAGCCAATATACGAAGTACGGTCGCACAAAAGTCCGGCTGCACAACGCAAGTGGAAAATGAACGCATTTTTTCGAGAACGTTAAACCGCTGGTACTGACGTACAGAGTGCGCTGCGGCCGCATAGCAGCGTGTGTGCGTGATTAGGAGATGTCAGACGCTGCTAGTGTGCGGCCAACATAACGTTCAAACTTTTCACCCCATCGTCATGAAATACGTCCAGAATTGCGCATCGTCTGACCACTTAAGCGTATTCCGTGAAAAAATGCGTGCGCACGCATCGACGTACATTTTGACGGTGGCCGCAGAAAATGCGCTCATCTGTCCCTAGCCTAAAATGTAAACGGGCTTTCCAATACAATTTCCGCTGGTGCTTGCCCAGATCCAACTGCGGAAGCTGGGCAAGCACCAGCGAAACTTGTATTGGAAAGCCCTATTACATTTTACAAACTATTTTTATTTACCTTTTATTTCTGTAAAGCTGCTTTGATGAGAATAAATCCTCTAAATTTTTTGGTACCCCCGTGTTCTGTATTTCATTGGCAAAGGAATCCACATCGGAACAGGAATCCCAGCACCCAGTGTTTTTGGTTTGATTATATTGCATATAATTTATTTTTGGGATAATAAATTATTATTTTGTATTTCAAACCTTCCCTGACTGCATGTGTTTACTAGACTCTTGCTTGTACGGATTTCAGTGAGTTATTCCTACGGATTACAGGCTTACTATAAATAAAACACATTTCCTTTCCAAAAAAATTGAAACGCTTTTAGACACACAATTTTTAAAAAATCAGACTGCCAGGGAGGTTAAACGGGCGAATCCCATAGGATTCAATGAAAAACATTGGTTTTTTTAATTCAAGCGTTTATACTTTTCATTTTCGGCAAGCCTTTTTATTTATTTTTTTTGGAACCTTTTGTAATTTTTTTTTTTTTTTTTTGTGGAATTTTTTATTCGCAATTTTTTTTTTATTTTGTCATGTTTTAATAAAAAAATCCTATAAATTTTTTTATTTGGACACCTTGTAATGCATTTTTATTTAATACACCTTTTAGAATACCAGAGCTCATTTTCTGGGGTGGGGGTGTTGGAGCTGCCGAAGACTGCAGGAAAAAGCCCAATCTTCAGCGCATTTCGGGGACCCTGCGGTGAATAGTGAAAGCCAACGTTTTCCATATGCGCCTTGCCTTTAAGTTCATAGGTAGTTGTTTTCTGATGTTAAACAATGAGCATCCAGAGATGTTCTACAATGTGGGCTAGCATTCAGTTACATATCTGAATATTTATTCTTTGTCAGCAAAGCGAGCTCCCTCTGACCACAGAACTGTTTTCTGTCAGCTGGTTCAGATGAATTACAGACCCGAATACATGAAATTCTTTTACACTAAGGGATCCAGAAGGCAGTGGTTCTCCCTGAGGTGTTAAGTCACCTTCACAGGAATATTGCTCAGATTAAGGAGCCCTACTCCCTGTCAGAGCAGACAAAGTATAATAAAATTAAACAAATATTTTAAAAGTTTCAGGTTAACCCTTGCAGCAGAGGGCCAAAACCATGACCACTGTGTATCAGAGATGTTGTCATGAACTGTAAATCAGTAGATTAAAACTTGGCAAATTTATGTTCATAATATTAGTATTTATGTATAAATGCATTTTTGACAAGGTACTTTTTTTAATTTGACACAATTTATTGGGAACGCGTTGAGTACAAAAAGTGGCACCATTACGCAAATAGAAAGGAGCCATAGCTTACAAAACAGATGCCGTGACTGGCTGAATACATCAAGTAGGAGCAATTTCAATGCATACACCATTTTTTTTTTTTATTTAGTTTTAAGCGTTAAAGAATCAAGTAATAGACCTAAAGAACGGTAAACAAAGTAAAGGAAAACCATACAAGCAAACGAAAAAAGTGGCCTGCCTGGACAGGCTTAACGCCATCTGGTTATGGAAAAGTGCACAATGTAGGAGCTCTATGTTCCGTCAGTAGCAAAGAAAATCAAGTTAAGGACTGTAAAGGATAGGGACCTGCTAACACAGTGGTTGCCAAATGGAAACACTCAATTCTTTAGTGTAAAAATTGCGTCATTTTTTAATCCAATAGACAAACATAAAAGATAGTTGGTTACTACTGACTTGTACCTGCTCAGTAAATTTAACAAGCCTCAATTGAACTTGAGATATATTTGCTAAACGTAACACTGGTCACAGTGGAGGGCAATTATCAGAGATAGATCAACAATTCAAATACCCGTCGGAGGTCCTTATTGTTCAGATTGATATGAGACACTTGCACTCATCACAGGACTACACTGACAGAAGTCTGAATAAGAGTAATAGATAGATCTATGTACCAGCACAGATGCACAACCAGGGAAAGTATCAGTAAGGCCACAGATCTGATTCTATTACCTCTGCAGTTCGTGCTGCCTACCCGCTATCATTTCCCTAGAATACCAGGCAGTGCATCGGAGAGACGATTGGATAGTATTTTGCATGGATCATGCACTAAAAAAAGTGTGGGAACTCCCCAAGAATTCTTTCCCGCATTTAGCACTTAACACAAACACTCACTCAAATCTGATATATTTATAATGTGTATATAATGGGGATTTTAGCCACATAAAAATTATATAATTCAGGACATACTTGAAAACGAGCGAAATCTCAATGTATCCTTCTTGGTAAAATATGTTATAAATAAATATATTTGATGGTACTTAACAGGGAAAGCTATGATTGAACAATTAAATACAAGATTTATAGTGTATGGGACTAGGGCTGCAACTAACGATTATTTTCATAATCGATTAGTTGGCTGATTTATTTGATTAATCGATTCATTGGATAAAAGAAAAACCTAGGCAAATTGCATATTTTTCACACACCATGTACACGAGCGTCTGGTCACAGTGATGGATTGGTGCTGCATACACCGTTTAAGCCCATGTCTGCTTTCTCCACAAAAAAAACGCTGCTACAAGTGCTCAGATAGACATGATGCTATCAGCGCAAAATATGGGCGAGAACGGGGGGGCACTCATTGTAGCCTGACCACTTTAGCTTATTCGAGTGTCCCTTTACAATAATTTCATGAACAAACGGAGTGGAAGAAGGGTCTGGAGGTGGAAGGGAGTGAGTTTGTGCAAGGTACTTGACCCGAGGGAGTGGGTTTGGGCAAAAGACTAGATTTGAGTGTGGGAGGGAGTTTGTAGGAAGGGACTGGACCAACGGGAGAGAATGACAGCTCCAGACCAAAGAGGGGGTGACCGGCAGGTTGGGGGTGGTGGCACAGGACTCAAGCTTCAAGTAAGGATAAAACACCAGCAGTACAGCGCCCATACCCAGTGGCAGTATCCCAGGCTTTGTGTTACAGCGCTTCTGCAAATGTAAACAAAATAAGAACAAACTGGTTATGTCTGACATAACCCTATAACTAAATCATACAGAGTAAAGCCGCGACATAACCTCTTATTTGGAGCTAAATGGAGAAGACATCATGTTAATTCAGTCTGAATTTAAACAGCGTGCTGTACACATCGATCAATGGAAAGCCGATTAGTTGCCAACTATTCTCATCGATTATTATAATTTTCGATTAGTTGTCGATTAATCGGTTAGTTGTTTCAGCCCTATATGGGACCAATGGGAACTCCGTTCCCTCTGCAAAAACAATGGAGGAAATGCATTCACACACATTCCCCTTTGGCTTGCCCCCTGAATGGACTACAAGTTAATTCCAATAGACAAGAATTATTTCATAGTAAGGCTGTTTAAAAGAAGGACTGTAAAGACTGAATTTTTTTGTAAATATAGGTTTTTAGACACAACAGAAATCAGGCACAGTCAAAGACTGCATGCAGGCCGCTCATGCAGTGAACCAAGACAATGGCAGAATGAAGTTGGCAATAAAAAATCTCAAATGACAAGGAAACCTAGTCATATACCCGAATTACGGCACATTAAGTAACAGCCGGACCATTCAATTGCGTTGGGGTACATACTGAAGGGATATCTGGGAAAAATCTATTTGTAAGGGGTGTAGATCAGAATAAGAACTGCGTAACAGGGGAGGGGGGAGTGCACTCGTGTAAGTCTTAGTAGCCGTCAATGAGTTAGTGCCTCTAGCCCACAGCAGCAGCAAGGTCGTGGAGGGGGGGGACGCTTGTCCTGTGGAGACCATTGGCACGCAGGACCCAACACACACAGGAGTACGGCTCACAGGTCCACCAATAGATCTCGGAAGTCAGTGCTAGTAGGTTCCATCTAGCCCAAATCACCATGTACCTCGAGAGCATATGGTTGGAGAAATACAGCTGTTACACAGAATGCAGCGCTTCCATTTTGGTGAGCCAAATGCTCATGAGAGGGATCGTCTGCGTCTGCCAATACAGGGAATGAGACTCTTGCCCATATTATGCATGCGTATACAGACCGAGTGTTTGTATGTTGTAATCGAGTGTGGCACATGGTGTAACCGCATCGGGCGGGTAGGAGTTCTGGTGGTGGGTCAATAAAAAACTGCAAAAGCCAGTGCATCTGTTCCCAGAATGGCTTAATTAAGGGGCAATCCCACCAGATGTGGAGTAAGGTGTCGGGCCCAGTCCCGTACCACCAGTCGAAGGGTCGCAGACACAAAGTACAGGCGTCTCGTCAGGCTTAAGCCCTGCACTCGAGGAATCCAAAGCAAAGTCGCCGTTGGGACCCCCATTTCTATACCCTCCACCTCCCCCCAAAGCCTAGGTGTCCCCAGTCTCGTCCACTCCACCACCCGGAGAAAATGGCACGCCTTATAATAAAGGGCAAAATCCGAGACAGCCAAGCCTCCCTCCAGTTTAGGTAAGGTCAGATTCTGGGGCGGACGCCACGCCAAATGTAAGAACGCAACAGTGTACAGAGCGAGTGAAAATATGGGGCAGAGATAGCAATGGGGATAGTTTGAAATATATAGAACAGCAGGGGAAGCAAATTCATTTTGATAACCTGTACCCGTCCCAGCCAGGATATATGTGGGTAATCCCATTCCTTCAGATTTTTAGTGAAGGAATTGAGGATAAGTAAAAGGTTATCCTGGTAGAGATGGGTGTGGTCCAAGGTTAGCCAAATTCCTAAGTATTTAATGCGGATGTCAGTCCATTGAAATGGGAAACTAGGATGCAAGTGACGAGCTCTTGTAGGGGGCAAGGAGACATTAAGAATATGGGATTTAGAGAAGTTCATTTTAAGGTTAGAGAGGGAGCCGTAAAGGCAGAATGGACCCACTGTGTTCAGTGGGTCCAACCTGCAGACCCGTTATGTCAGGATTGGAGCGTATGGTGTTCAGGAAGGGCTCCAGGGCCAGGGCGAACAATAATGTAGAGAGTGGGCACCCCTGGCACGTCCTGTTCCGGATACAGAAGGGAGAAGTGTATACTCCATTAACGCAGATCCGAGCAGTAGGATTGATGTACAACGCCCGGATCCATTCGCAGGGGTGAGGGCCAAGACTAAGGTGGGATATGGTGGCAAATAAAAAGTCCCAGTTAACCCTGTCAAAGCTTTTTCTGCGTCCGTAGACGGCAGAATTAGATCCTCGCCCCTGCACCCGGCCCTCTGCATCAGCGTCAGGGCCCTAATGGTATTGTCCGTCGCCTCTCGACCCGGAAAAAATCCCACCTGGTCCGGATGCACAAGCGCTGGGACATGGGGGAGCAAGCGGGAAGCTAGGATTTTGGCAATGAGTTTTAAATCGCAATTAAGGAGGGAGATAGGGTGAAAATTTTTACAATGTGTATGGTCCTTGCCCTCCTTGGGGATCAGGGAAATATTTTCAACTAGGGTCTGGGTGGGGATCAAGTGACCCTCAGGGATGGAATTGAATGCTGCAAGGAAATGGGCCGAGAGGGGTCCCTGAAAGCATTTGTAGTAAGATAAGGGGAGACCATCAGGGCTGGGGCATTTCCCCGAATTAGATGATGTATGGCTTCTGACAGCTCCTCTATCGGAAGGGGGGATTCTAGGAGCTTGGCGGTTGACTGCAGGACCTTCCGGGGCTGCGAGCTGGACATGTAGTCCTGTATGCTCTGTTGGAGAACTGATCGACTACGCGCCAACTCCGGAGCAGGGAGGTTGTAAAGGGATTCATAATAGGCGGAGCGCTGATTGAATTTGGGCAGGCTGGTGTTGCATTTATTGTTGGGAGTCCTGTATTTTAGCAATATAAGAGGCAGCTTTATGTTTATGTAAATAATGGAAAAATGTGGTGACAGTCCGCGCTTCCCTCTTTTTTTCCTTTCCTTTTCTCCCCCTAAAATCTTGGTCGAGGATCTTCTTTAAGCAGTTAATTGCTTTCTTTTATGCAGTCCTCAATTCTCAAGATATATGGGGATAGAAATGAGAAACATAGTGTGATCCATAAAAACACATCCAAGTCCCCAAAATACAATAGTTCAACTCACATTTGGAGGTGTCATAAATCAGACACTAGATGTATCTCACAACCGATATTTTTAGGAGATATCGGGCTCCCCTTTTCCTCCTCTGTCCGATGATGTTGCTCCAAATGAAAAAATAAGGTTGCAGGATATCGATGAACAAAATTTAAATTTATTAAAATTTTAAATTTATTCCATAAAACAATAAATAGACAAACACCAATACGCGTTTCGCGATGCACTCGCTTCATCAGTTGGCATGTAAATCAATTCCTTCACAATCTCCTGCAACCTCCTTGTATACCCTTTAAAATGTGTTGTGATTGAGTGGGAAACGCCCGTTCTCCCTTCCCTCAAAATTACAATTACTCATTCTGCACCTGCGTGTTACTCATTACAATTACAATTACTCATTCTGCACCTGCGTGGGGCATTCCAAATATCAGATCAACCCAAAAGATGGTGGTGATACTGAAGTGGAAATAGGCTGGAAGACGGCCGCCATTGTACACAGGCGGCCATCTTGTTCAGAATATTGGTTCACTTGTATATAACTAGACAGGTTTGTAGCTGAGACTAGAATGAGGTATACGTAGAAACTTAGGAATGCGTTTAGATTAGCAGAAAAGCAATTAAAGCTTTATGAAAGATCTCTGTCTGTTCCTGGCACGGAGGAGAAAAGCGACTCCAAGGTCGTTGGGGCCCGCGGAAAGACGAAGGAGTATAGAAGACCGGGCCCCAGGCCATCTGAATAAACATAGCCGATAGGGAGGGAGGCACTGCCCGGAGAAAGACAGCACAAACAAATCACAGACTGTCAAACTAACGAGAAGTGTATCAATTTATAGTTATATGTGGAATGTTCTTTGTGTTCGAATTAATGATGGGAGGTATTAACCCACGTGGGGTGGAATAGAGTGTCATAGGGAGGTGGGCTAATGGGGATGTACCTAATTATGTATTTGGGGCATAAAACCTCATGTCTCTGTGTAATCGAGGCTCACTCTAAGAGATTCAATCCTGTGTGAGCACTTGTGTGACGACACAATAAACTCTTGCCTTTCCTGAAGAGACTCGTGTTTGGACAATCCTTGCTTGTGTCTGGTCCGGCGCCGTTAATGAAGTGAACCTGTCTGACTCCGGCTACATTTCTGGGGTCTCGATAGCCGGGATAACGGGCCTTTTGCCAAGACACAGGCAACGGCTGCTGAACACAGTGTGGCGCTTGACTGCAGGTGCACGAGAATCCCGATGGTTGGGGGCGTCCGTTGAAGGTGAGCTGACATCTGCAGGCGCCAAGCAGGATTTCCTGTACAGTGGACCTCATCTCGTCCCAAACAGACCCCCCCGGCCTGGGAAGCTGGGACACACCCGAGTCCGAGGAAACAGCGAGCAGCGCCGGCGATAGGTAACGTGTCTTCTATGTTTTGTATGTCTAAAGGAAATACCGGTATATAAGGGAAACGTCCGACTGAGATAGACGGATAAGAGGATGCGATGGCCACCATCCTATTGGCATATCTAGCCCGCCGCTGATAGCGCTGATATTGCTAAGGAGCCAGAGTGGCTAGCGGGTGTCTGGATTCGGGGGAATTGAATGCCAATCAAAGGGTAGTTCTGTAAGAGAGGGAGAAGGTAGCTGCGTGGAGTTGCATAGTTCAGTGTTTGTAAATAGAGCTTCGCCACGTGGGTAAAAGGGAAAGGAGGAGGGATTTTCTGTGACTGGGCTAAGAGCCTGAGTCAGTGCCTAGTGTGTACGCCGTGTAGTGAAAAGGGCTTATAGTGAAGCCAGCGATAGCTGCAGAGATAGTGGTGCTGAGTGGGTAGATTATCCATAAGGCAGATTGGAATTGCAGGCGGAAGTATAGACAAGGAACGGGGTGCACATAGCCACAAGCAGTCAAGAGTTAGAGTTCAAATTACGGGGTATAAGGAGCCACAAAGAAGGGGATAAGTACCCTTGGCTAGTAGAAAGAGTAGACGTGCCTATGTTTTATTCTATGTTGAAAGTATCTGATACGGTATGAGCTGTGAATGAATTGACTCGAGTGCTGTGAGTGAACGCGCGCCTACTCGCTCCACGAGGAAGCAAATACGAGATTTGACCCTGGACGTACGGTTTCGGCTCAGGCGACTGCAGTCGGCTACTGAAGGGGGAAGCGTATGTGGATGCGGATAAATTGTTGACTGAAGTATCAGACTGTAGATTTTAACTGTTGTTGAAATAAGATATTTGTATCGCAAAAAGTATTGTTTTCAGGAGTGACAATGGGTAACGGGTCATCAAAGCCCAAGAGGGTAAAGGAGGGGGAGACGCCCCTAGAATATATAGTGCGGAATTTTGAAGCATTATATAAAACGCATGATTATGGTGTAGAATTGACAAAAGAGAAATTAAAAGTAATGTGTACAGTTGTGTGGCCGATGTTAGTCCCAGGATGGCCAGAGCAGGGGTCAATGGACCCGGAGTTAGTACAGAAGGTACACTCCCAAGTCACAGAGCAGTATGGGCATCCTGAACAGTATCTGTATATAGATATATGGAGATATTGTATTAAAAACAAGAGTCATTTTATAATGATAGCGGGGAGGAATAAGAAACAGGACCCCCAAAATAAGAGAGAGAGAGAGGTGTTAGTAGAACAACTGGAAGAAAATAAATGTTTTACCCCCGTCCTATCTATTATGTTATGGGGCAGCTAGGGAGGCTCTGAATGCCGCGATTGCGCGGGCGGAGAGGGGGGAGCAGGCAGCTGCTATGTCTCGGTCAGCTCCCTCTGCTCCGTCCCGTATGGCTGAGGAAGAAGAGCAGGGTGCATCGGGTAGAGGAGATAGAGAGGCTCCACCAGAAAAGATTGAGATGCCCGATGGGAGTATATATAAATTAATTAATATTTTATGGAGTGAGATAGTTGCGGTGCTGTATAGTTTATGTGTGTGGTTCAGACTGATTTTGTCCGATTGTGTTTTTAATTGATTATTAAACTGTTCAATTAAAAGTTGAGATTGAGCGTCGTCCCTGGTGTATAGGCCCCCTTAGTCTCTGACAGACTGTTTGCAAGAGAGAGGGGGAGAAGGAGGGAGCAGTTTGTTTTTCTTTGCTCTCTGATAGCTGGAAAGAATAACCCTTTGTGTACTTGTGCAGCGTACTATGTTTAGCTAATTTTAGTGTGTGTTACAATAGAATATTTGTCTGAAGTCTGTTGAGTGCAAGATATATGTTTATATTTTGTGTTGATATTATTCCGAAAGTTTAAGTTTTGTTCAGAGCTAGAATTAAATAGAAAAGAAAAGAAAAGGGAGTCCTGGTTTTTTATACTATTGCATATAAATAATAATAAATATGTAATAGTATACAATATTGCCTACTAAAATATAAAATTTATTAACAAATTAAATTGAAATATATGAAACGGTTAGAAAATTAATTCGAGAAATAATTAAAGTAATTTTTCTTTACTGTTTTTACAAGGTATGTTTTTGTTTGATTTTTGATGGAATGATTTATTTTTATTGTTTTTTTTCGATGTAGTATTAAGAGTCTGTTTTGGGCTATGGGAAAATATTTCTGAGAATATTATTTACACAATGTGTATATGTATATGCCCGAATGTCCCATCCAGCTCCTGGGGCGGGATATCTTTTGCAAATTGCAAGCCCAAATTATTTTTTTTTCCCGGGGGTCACGTTCAATTAAACCTGCCGGAGGGTGGCAGTTTTGTTCGGTAGTATAATCCAGCCAGCCCGCACAACCCCCAATCTGTGAAAATCGCAGTAGTTATGTCAAAGGAGAAAGAATGGCGCACGGCACCTACTCTGTCTGCCACGCTGGATCCGCACGCACTACTCCTTGGAATTCCTGAGGTGGGGGCGGAGGACAACCCGCCCAGATTAGTTGAATTAAAGCCCGGCGCAAAACCGGTGGCTCTAAGACAATATTATATCCCACAGAAAGCCAAGCAGGTTACAGAGTGTCTAAAAAGAAAGCACAAATATGTAAACAGAGTGTAAAATACCTGGGATTCCAGTTAACAGGTACCAAACGTGCACTAGGGGCAGAAAGGAAAGAAGCAATGTGCTGCATACCCCAACTAAAGACCAGGAGACAAGTCCGTGAGTTCCTGGGAGCTGCAGGCTTCTGCCGCCTGTGGATCCCCAACTTCGCAGAAATTGCCAAGCCGCTTCATCAAGCAACCAAGGAAAGAGAATTAGACCCTTTTCATTGGGAAGAAGAGCAAACCGCAGCGTTTCTGAAATTAAAGACTCTGCTAATGGAAGCTCCTGCACTGGGCCTGCCAGATCATAGTAAGCCTTTCCAGCTGTTCGTACATGAACATAATCAAACAGCAACAGGAGTATTGGTCCAGACCTTTGGCTCATGGCTGAGGCCTGTGGCCTACCTCTCCAAGCAACTCGACCCTGTGGCCTGCGGCCTACCCCCATGCCTGAAAGCAGTGGCTGCCACCGCAATGCTGATAGCAGAAGCAGACAAGCTGACCCTTGGACAAGTTCTTCATGTCAAGGTGCCCCATGCTGTCAAGGCTCTGCTGGATGTCAAAGGAGGTTACTGGTTTAGCAACAGCCGGATGACGAAGTACCAAGCCATGATGTGTGAAAATCCACGGGTTCATTTGGACCTCATCGCTACCTTAAACCCTGCTACTTTACTGCCTGACTGTGAAGAGGATCCAAATCATGAATGCCTCCAAGTCATGGAAGAAGTGTTCAGTAGCAGGCCAGATTTGAAAGACGTACCCCTAGACAAATACGATCTACAGCTATTCACTGATGGTAGCAGCTACATGGATGATGGGAAGAAAGTCTCCGGCTATGCAGTAGTCTCAACAGAAGAAATTATTGAAGCAAAGCCACTGCCAGGCCATACATCGGCACAACTAGCTGAAATAACAGCCTTAACCAGAGCCCTTGAAATTTCTGAAGGCAAAAGAGTAAATATCTATACAGATTCCAAATACGCCTTCATGACAGTCCATGCACATGGTGCACTCTACAAAGAAAGAGGCCTACTCATGTCTTCAGCACAACAAATTAAATATGCTGCAGAAATCACGGCCCTCCTGGAAGCAGTGTGGAAACCAAGTGCTGTCAGCATCATGCACTGTCGTGGCCATTAAAAAGGCCGTGATGAAATTCCAAAAGGTAACAGACGCGCGGACCAGGCCGCAAAAGCAGCTGCAAAACCGCCACTACCAACAGAAGCAGAAGCTCAAGCTAAAGTACTGATCTGCAAGCAAGAGCCTCAATCTTCCATGCCAAATTACGAGTTCTACATGAATTTGAAAAAGTTTGAACCCCACGGCGAGTTCATTGAAATAATATTGAACAAATGGCAAGATGATTATGAACTGTTAGAACTCAATCATGATTATATCCAATGGCTTTTCCCAACTCGAACACAAGGCCGAAATTTTTATTTTATTCCCCTTAATCCGCAAGAGACACGCCTAATGGTTAACACCTCAGAAGTTCAGCAAAGACTGCGCAGAGCCTGCAAGATGATGCTGAAATTCTTCGGCGTAAAAATAGTGGGGGAGGAGGAAGACAAAGAAACAATTGAAGTTGAACGAGCAGAAAATTTCGCGTCACGTTTTGAAAATTTGACAATCAATTCTCACAATAATCTACGAATCACACGAATACTGCACAGTCTGGGAGAATTGGGAGCAGAAGAATATCAAGTCCCACTGGTGAGGTTCTTCCTCAAGGAGATCCTTATCAAGAACAGACTGCCAAGAATGAAGAAAAGTGCAATGAACTTTTTCATACCAGCAGTAAGAGATCCACAAGACAGACAAGATTTGTTATTTTTCGCATGGCGATACTATTTCCCAAAAGGAGAATTTATCTGGGGAAATCATGGAGAATTGGCACGATACAAACCAAAACCAGTGGTGGCTGCATTTCTACCGGCGCCACTGAGCGAATGGACACCTGTGTACTCAGAGAAAGAAAAGAAGTGGCTGACAGAAGAACCCGGAGGGTATGGAGAAGATGGATGGTTCCAGATGGAAAATGGACGAGTGGTCCTACCAGCAACACTGGCTCCTGAAATCATAAGAGCACTTCACGCAAGTACCCATGGAGGGAGAGAAATGATGGAGCAACAGTTGGAGCCACATTTCTACGTACCAGGATTGTCAGCAATCTGCAAGGCCACAGCTCAGCAGTGTGTAACATGTGCCAGAAACAACCCGAGAACAGGCCCATCTCAACCCCCAGGGAAACAGCCAATCGGGCTATCTCCAATGGCATCATTACAAATAGACTTTACAGTGCTGCCACCCTGCAAAGGATACAAATATTTACTAGTGATGGTGTGCACTTTGACAGGATGGGTAGAAGCCTTCCCAACTAGAACTGAAAAGACGACAGAAGTGGTAAAGAGTCTAATGAAAGAAATAATACCACGTTACGGACTTCCACTCGAGATAGGGTCGGACAATGGCCCTGCATTTATCCAGAACTGTTTGCAACAACTTGCCCGGCTACTGGGCATCACCTGGAAGCTACATACTGCCTACAGGCCCCAAAGTTCAGGAAAAGTTGAAAGAATGAACCGTACCCTAAAGACTTTGATGTCCAAACTGTGCCAAGAGACGTCAATAGGCTGGTTGGACTTGCTGCCGATAGTCCTTTTGCACATTAGGTGCAGACCAACCCCCCAATTGAAGCTAAGTCCGTACGAACTTATGTTTGGACGGCCAACCCCTCTGATTAATGGACTAAGGGGGGACCTTCGGGCATTGGGAGAAACTAAACTAAATGATCAGGTAGTAATGCTGGGTAAATCAATGCAGAAGTTAAATACTTGGGTGGGGGATAATATACCGCATTTTCTGTATCCTTCATTGCATAAGTATTGTCCGGGTGACTCAGTATGGGTAAAAGAGTGGAAAAATGATCCACTGGGTCCAAAATGGAGAGGTCCTTACCTTGTCCTGTTATCAACCCCTACAGCAGTAAAGGTTGCCGAGGTGGTCCCGTGGATACATCACTCCAGGGTAAAAGCAGCCGCAGCCAGTCCTGAACCAACATGGAAGGTCGTTACCAACGAGACCAACCCACTGAGGCTGAAGCTGACAAAGACCACAGCCATGAGCACCTAAATGATCCTAACCCAGATAATACAGAGGATCAACAAGTGGGTGTTTTGATGGGCACAGGTCCTGACCACCCGCCAACGGGGGATACCCACAGGGTGCTTTTTAGGGGCCCGGCCCCCACCCTTGATCATCCAGAAATGTTCTTTACTTTTGAAATTGGGGAGGGATTGGGTTTATGTGACTGTAAAAAGAATTGCCCAAGGAATTCTGACACTCGGGGCATTTGTGGTGCTGATTTTATATCTTGCTAATTTGATTTATGGACTCTCGCGTGGAGCATGCTCTAATTGTACGGGCAATGTGGGGAAAGTGGATATTTCCCATATCTGGAATGGTACGCACCCGGTGATGGAGAACCGTACCATGTGGAGACAAAAACGAGAGGCGCTATCTGGAACCAACCCAAGAGGACACTTACTTGTGCAATTCAAATATGACTATGCTAAAAAGTCTGGGCAAACTGCATGCTGGGTGTGTAGTAGACTGCACCCAGAGACAATTCATATACCATTTGCCTCTGTTCCAATGAATTTGAGTATGTTTGTATCAGGGAATATCACAATACATGCTGTCGATGCACAAAGGGAAAAGACAGAATCAGTCAGTCCCGGGTACCCCATAATAGGACCAGTGTATCCACCAGAATGGTGTTTTCAACTAGGACCAGATAAAGAAACAAATAACGAGGGTGGGTTATGTAACTCAAGTCAGTTCAACTGGACATCATACATTTACATATTCAAAACAGGACAAAAGGCGACTTATTTATACATACGATGCAGGCAACTCACTAGAGACCAAGAGGCGGTGATTGGGAATGTGACCAATGGGAGGCAGGGTGCAGTGGATATGATGAGACGGCTGAGACACCTTGCGATAGAGATATCAAAGGGAACACTACATTCATCACCATTTATAGTGACAGGAGGGTACCAGGTGTGCTGTGAAAGGGTGTGTTACACATGGGTACCACCAACAATAACGGGAATGTGTTATTTGGCTAAGCTGGTCCCAATCCAGAAACTAAGGGGAGAAGACACAAACACAGACACAGAACTACACCCTAGGTACCCACTGGTGTTTGAAAGACCGAAGAGAGAATTGTTTGCGAAGATGGATCGAATATGGACATGGTTGCCAGCATGGACTGGATGGGGAGGAGAGATGATGAGGAGATTGAATAGCTATGTCAATCTGATGGATGAGATTCTGAATAGAACCAGTATGGATATCCAGCTGCTGAATCTGGAAATGCGTGAGTTACGAAAGGTGCAAATGATACATGAAATGGCGCTTGAGCAGATCAGTGCGGCCTTGAATGGATTGTGTGAAATGACAATGCACTATGAATGTTGCACCTTCATCAGAAACACTACACACGAAGTCCCAGACTATTACCAGGTAATTCAAGATCATCAGGAGAAGGTAGCACAGTTGCAGGGCACAGCCAGAAGGATTGCTGCCGAAGGCTGGAATCCGCTCCGTGGGTTTGGAGCAATGGGAGAATGGTTTGGTTCCATTTTGAGATTCATCTCAAAGATTGGATCCATGATACTTATGATAGTGGTGATCTTGATCATAGGGATACTGATATCTACACAAACACAGAAGATACCACTGATAATTCCACAGGGTATGTTCCCAGTGAAAGAAACCCCCCTTTTTCAGTAGTTTCAGAATAGTGGAGTGTAATGGCTACAAGTGCCAGGAAAAGATCCTGACACTTGAGCCAAGGGGGGAATGAAGTGGAAATAGGCTGGAAGACGGCCGCCATTGTACACAGGCGGCCATCTTGTTCAGAATATTGGTTCACTTGTATATAACTAGACAGGTTTGTAGCTGAGACTAGAATGAGGTATACGTAGAAACTTAGGAATGCGTTTAGATTAGCAGAAAAGCAATTAAAGCTTTATGAAAGATCTCTGTCTGTTCCTGGCACGGAGGAGAAAAGCGACTCCAAGGTCGTTGGGGCCCGCGGAAAGACGAAGGAGTATAGAAGACCGGGCCCCAGGCCATCTGAATAAACATAGCCGATAGGGAGGGAGGCACTGCCCGGAGAAAGACAGCACAAACAAATCACAGACTGTCAAACTAACGAGAAGTGTATCAATTTATAGTTATATGTGGAATGTTCTTTGTGTTCGAATTAATGATGGGAGGTATTAACCCACGTGGGGTGGAATAGAGTGTCATAGGGAGGTGGGCTAATGGGGATGTACCTAATTATGTATTTGGGGCATAAAACCTCATGTCTCTGTGTAATCGAGGCTCACTCTAAGCGATTCAATCCTGTGTGAGCACTTGTGTGACGACACAATAAACTCTTGCCTTTCCTGAAGAGACTCGTGTTTGGACAATCCTTGCTTGTGTCTGGTCCGGCGCCGTTAATGAAGTGAACCTGTCTGACTCCGGCTACATTTCATCTCGTAGTGCCCTCTTGCATGTTCCTTTTAAGATCTCTAGTGTTTAAACTCTTAAAGTTTCTGCTCCACCTTCTTTCTACCCACAAGGCTTATTATTATCTACCTTCATGTTCATCTCTAAATAGGTTATTCTGCAATTCTAGATACACATGTATTGCCACACTATTGGAAATCCAATAATGTGCTCTATATCAATATTTTACAGTGATGGAAAAAATCTCACACAAGGGGGGAGTGTGGAACATTTTCCATCCTCTGAAATCCTCTGCGTGAGATGCTGATTTTTAAAGTGCTAAATTTATAGTGCCTTCTGCAAAATTTAATATGCTAATCTTAATTAAATGTATATGAATACTATTATCAGAACTAAAAATTTGATTCCTTATATGCGTAAAGAATTTATAATGTCATTCAATAAAGTGCTCTCTTTAAAGTGCTACTCTTACAATGTTGTATACCGAATTAAAACTAACCCATATGTTTCTATACCCCTATACAGAGTGCTAATGTGTAAACCGAAATAAAGTGCTTGTGCCTACCTAACAGTATGCCTGTAGGGTGATGGTTAATTGATACATTAGTGTCAAACACATTATAACCTCCATATTCAATACATGTTTGGTTACAGTGTATCCTAGTTCATACAAACATCTTCAGTACACCCTTCTAAATGCATATTTTATAAATACACAATTCTAATTAATATAATACAAACCTCATTTTGTAAAACCTTTATGCAATGATTTGTGTACTTCCTAATATGTAGTTTTGACCTATTCTAAAAAGTGGCAGACCTCAAAATCCTGATTCAAACCCCTAGGTGCTAGTGTTTTTAAATTATATATCCATCTCATCTCTGTCCTATTAATTTTATTGATGAAATCCCCTCCTCTCCATTCCTTTTCTACTTGCTGGATCGCCAGAAATTTTGTCCCATTAGGATCTTTATTATGTTTATCTTTATAATGTTGAGGTACAGTATGTGAATCTACGCCTTTTCTAATATTATTCAAATGTTCGCGAATGCGAACATTCAAGCTTCTTGTTGTGCGACCAACATACATCTTCCCACACGGACAAATTAAAATATAAATAACATTTTTTGAAAAACAGGTGAGTGTGTCGTATATCTTGTGTCCTTCGCCAGACATACTATTGAACTCTTTTATATGTCTTTTTTGGTTCCCTGTTGTTCTACATGCAAGACAATTCCCACATCCATAAAAACCATTCTCTAAACCGAAATGTTTTTTTTGTTTCCTGCTTCTCAAATGGCTGCTTACTACACGATTTTTGATGTTTTCAACCCCTCTAAAGATAATGGTAGGAGAATTCCCCAATATCTGGTGAAGGTCCTCATCCTTGCGAAGGATGGGCCAATACTTTCTAAGGATTCTTTTAACCTCCTTATGTTCACTGCTGTATTGACAAATAAAAGGAACCTTATTACTCAATCCTCCCTTCGATGTTTTTTTCTTATTGAGAATTTGTTTCTGATTTATTTGTGACACCTTTTTTCTCACTTCTTCCAGAACCTGACCATCATAGCCTTTTTCTTCAAATTGTATTTTCATCGTTTCAGATTGGGTGTGAAATTCCGCGTCCTCAGTACAATTTCTTTTTAACCTAAGGAATTGTCCCTTCGGTACACCTTCCAACCATTGCCAAAAGTGGCAACTTGTCTTCTCTATGTAGCTATTTACGTCTACATTTTTAAAATGGGTTCTAGTTTTAATCCGAAGGTCTTCAATATAGATCTCTAAATCTAGAAAGCTAATATCTGATTGACTAAAATGGCTATCAAGTCTGATTCCCCAATCATTTTGGTTTAAAAACTCCAAAAAACAAACGAGGTCTTCTTCCGATCCTTTCCAGATAAATATGATATCATCAATGTAGCGTTTGTAAATTAAAATGTTCTTATCCCACTCATGCTGATCTTTAATCCAAGTTTTTTCCCATAAGGCCATAAACAAATTGGCGTAACTGGGTGCTATTTTGCTCCCCATAGCGGTTCCCATTAGTTGTAAAAAATATTGGTCATCATACCAGAAAAAATTGTTCTCCAAAATGAGGGTAATTCCTTCCACAATATAATCTATTTGATCTTTCTTAATCTCCCCGTCTTCCAGGAGCATTGTTCTTGTTGCTTCACAACCCCTATTATGCGGAATGTTTGTGTACAGGGATCGTACATCACATGTAACGAGAAAGAATTTTTCTTCCCATACCACAGATTCCAGGCTTCTAATAATATCACCAGTATCTTTAAGATAGGAGGGGATCCTTTTAACAATTGGTTGGAGGAGGTGGTCCAAATATTCAGCTATCTTACTCGAAACGGAATTGATCCCCGATACAATTGGTCTTCCTGGGGGCCTCTCCATATTCTTATGGATCTTAGGTAAGTGATAAAAAACAGGTATCCTTGGATGTTTCACTGTGAGATAGTCCGTCTCCTTATCATTTAGGAATTCCCTTTCCTCCCCTTTTCGAATAAAATCATCAAATTTATTTTTTATTCCTTCTAGGGGATTGTGCGGTATCCTTTGATAGACCCCTATATCGTTAAGGATTCTGGATGATTCTTCATGGTAATCCTCCCTATTCTGAATGACAATACCCCCCCTTTGTCAGCCGGTTTTATTACTATTGTTTTGTCATCCGCCAGTTCTTTCAAGGCCTCTTTTTCTTCTTTGGTTAAATTATGTGACTTCTTTGGTTGGATTTTTTCCATCTCGTCCAGCACCATTGTTTCAAAGGTTGTTATCTCTTTACTGATGAGGTGTCTGGGATAGAAATGTGACCTCTTCTTCAGCTCTGTGTGTTTCCATTCATCATTCTCGCTTACTATTTGTCGAGTGACAGGATCTTTCATGAAGTACTTTTTTAGGCACAATGATCTTTTAAATTTTTGTAAATCAACAAAAACTCCAAATTTGTCAATTTTTTTCGTAGGTGCAAACTTCAATCCTTTATTAAGTACTCTTATATGTTTTTCTTCCAAGGTCTTTCTACTTAGATTGAAGATACCCTGTGGGGTTATCTTCTTTCTCTCTTGTTTCTTCCTTCGTCTATGCAGTGCTCTCCTTCCTCGCTTTCCCCTCTTTCTGGAGCTCTTCTCTTTAATGGGATATAAGGAATCAAATTTTTAGTTCTGATAATAGTATTCATATACATTTAATTAAGATTAGCATATTAAATTTTGCAGAAGGCACTATAAATTTAGCACTTTAAAAATCAGCATCTCACGCAGAGGATTTCAGAGGATGGAAAATGTTCCACACTCCCCCCTTGTGTGAGATTTTTTCCATCACGGTAAAATATTGATATAGAGCACATTATTGGATTTCCAATAGTGTGGCAATACATGTGTATCTAGAATTGCAGAATAACCTATTTAGAGATGAACATGAAGGTAGATAATAATAAGCCTTGTGGGTAGAAAGAAGGTGGAGCAGAAACTTTAAGAGTTTAAACACTAGAGATCTTAAAAGGAACATGCAAGAGGGCACTACGAGATGTATCACCACCATCTTTTGGGTTGATCTGATATTTGGAATGCCCCACGCAGGTGCAGAATGAGTAATTGTAATTGTAATGAGTAACACGCAGGTGCAGAATGAGTAATTGTAATTTTGAGGGAAGGGAGAACGGGCGTTTCCCACTCAATCACAACACATTTTAAAGGGTATATAAGGAGGTTGCAGGAGATTGTGAAGGAATTGATTTACATGCCAACTGATGAAGCGAGTGCATCGCGAAACGCGTATTGGTGTTTGTCTATTTATTGTTTTATGGAATAAATTTAAAATTTTAATAAATTTTAATTTTGTTCATCGATATCCTGCAACCTTATTTTTTCATTTGGAGCAACATCATCGGACAGAGGAGGAAAAGGGGAGCCCGATATCTCCTAAAAATGTCGGTTGTGAGATACATCTAGTGTCTGATTTATGACACCTCCAAATGTGAGTTGAACTATTGTATTTTGGGGACTTGGATGTGTTTTTATGGATCACACTATGTTTCTCATTTCTATCCCCATATATCTTGAGAATTGAGGACTGCATAAAAGAAAGCAATTAACTGCTTAAAGAAGATCCTCGACCAAGATTTTAGGGGGAGAAAAGGAAAGGAAAAAAAGAGGGAAGCGCGGACTGTCACCACATTTTTCCATTATTGACTCTTTCTGGTGGTTGGAGGTGAACTATCAGTGTGTGAACCATCTGCTGCTGACTTTTTAAACTGCAATTTAATGCTCTATGTCCTTTGGACTTAAGAATAGTTTGTGTACAAACAGCATTGTTTAACTATATCCATTAGGGGGCGCCAGATACTTGTCTATTCTGTGTTATGTTTATGTAACATGCGCGCCAGCAAGCGACCGCTTTTATCCCCATGAGCGTAGAACGTTTTAGAGCACAGACATTGCCTGTGGTGATAAGAGTTAAGCAGCGCCAAGAGGTCCCTTTGCGCCTGTGTTAGGTCCGCTAAAAGTCCCGGGTCCTGTGTGTCCTTGTGTAGGGTATCCATTTGGTGTACTCGGGATGTTACGCTAGAGAGGTCTGCCGTTTAAGCGCAGAGGCCTTTTGTATGAAAAAAATGCGTATCACGCATTTGTGGGCCTCCCAGACAGTCAGCAGCGCGAGGTCGGGAGTAGCGTTTTCCTGGAAGTAGTGTTGGAGAGTTTGATTGCATTCCTGGGCAATCACTGGGTCAGACAGTAAAATGTCGTTAAGTCACCACGTGGGGGCGGTGGGCCTATAGAGGGGGGGCTATGCGCAGCATGACCGGGGCATGGTCGGACCAAGTAATGTTACCTATCTGAACCATGCGGAGGTCAGATAGGTAGTAATGAGGCAGGAAAAAGTAGTCTAGGCGGGTGTATACATGGGCAGGGTGAGAAAAGAACGTGTAATCTTTACCCTCGGGGTGGACCGCCCGCCAGCAATCCGCCAGACGTTCAGCATGCAACAGTGTCTTAATGCGGCGTGTGACGTGTGTGGGTACTGTGAAGTGTCCTGAGGAGCAATCCAGGCGGGGGTCTAGTGGGAGGTTAAAATCACCACCCAGTATCAAGCACCCCTCCGTGAACCCCGAGATCACCCCCTACAACCCACCCAAGAATCTATGCTGGTTCCTGTTCGGGGCATATATGTTAGCGAACGTATACATGCGACCTAGGATAGTCCCCTTCAAGAGAACATACCGGCTGCCCGCGTTCATCACGGTTGCTGCATGAACAAAAGGAACCTATTTATTAAACAGTATGAAAAACAATGAGATATTACAGGGGCGCTGAGAAATACTAAAGTGTATGGAAGGGAAAAGCTGCTATACCCAGAGTGCACCTCCCTTAGGTATCACAACAACGAAAGAATCAAAACAAAAATAAAGAAATGCGGAAAGCGCTAATCCATCCTAATCCACATAGCATATGATACTTAATAATCAGTGTATAAGGAAAACATACACAAATACACAATCACCATGTGTGACTAATTACCGATCCCTAAATATATAAAACCATCACCTTCACACAGATACTCATTTGGATATTACCAGTATATTAGCAAAACGTTTTCTTGTGTGGTGCAGTTACTCGCGAATGAAGGATATGCAAGATATAAAGGGGAAAGGCATACAATGGTACAATATTGTTTATAATATACTGTATATACAGTTGTGTTCAAAATGATTCAACCCCCACTGAAATTGAGTGTTTTGGCCAGTTTGGCATTGATTTTGATCATTCAGTCATCTTGCTTACAATTAAATCAAAGAGGCACGTGTAGGTCAGACAAATATAACATAACATTTATAATGAAATAACCACAAATGTCTTTTCTGTGCTCACATCATTATCAGTTTTATTTAACCAAGTGACATTCAATCTTAGTACAACATCCTTTTACAGTTATAACAGCTTTTAAACGTGAAGCATAGCTTGACACAAGTGTCTTGCAGCGATCTACGGGTATCTTCGCCCATTCGTCATGGGCAAAACATAGAAACATAGAAACATAGAAAAATGTCGGCAGATAAGAACCTTTCGGCCCATCTAGTCTGCCCAATTACATGGATACTTTACCTGGATTTATCTTTTGTTTAGGATAGCCTTATGCCTATCCCATGCCTGCTTAAATTCATATACTGTTTTGGCCTCTACCACTTCAACTGGAAGACTGTTCCATGTATCCACCACCCTCTCAGTAAAATAATGCTTCCTGATGTTACTTTTAAACCTTTGCCCCTCTAATCTAAGACTATGTCCTCTTGTTTTGCTACTTTGTTTCCTTTTAAATATACTCCCTTCCTCTACCTTGTGGATTCCCTTTACGTATTTAAATGTTTCCTACATATCTCCTCTGTCTCGTCTTTTTTCCAAGCTGTACATGTTAAGATCATTAAGCCTTTCCTGGTAACTTTTCTCCTTCAAGCCGTACACCATTTTAGTAGCCCTTCTCTGAACTCTCTCTCAGATGTCTATATCCTTCTGGAGATACGGTCTCCAGTACTGCACACAGTACTCCAAGTGAGGTCTCACCAGTGCTCTGTACAGTGGCATGAGCACTTCCCTTTTCCTACTGCTAATACCTCTCCCTACACAACCAAGCATTCTGCTAGCATTTCCTGCTGCTCTATTACATTGACTACTTACCTTTTAGATCCTCTGAAATAATAACCCCTAAATCCCAACCCTCAGATGTTGAGGTTAGGACTGTATCAAATATTCTATATTCAGCCCTTGGGTTTTTACGTCCCAGGTGCATTATCTTGCACTTATCCACATTAAAACTCAATTGTCACAGCTCCCACCATTTTTTTAGTTTACCTAAATCATTTGTCATTTGGCTGATCCCTCCAGGAACGTCAACCCTGTTGCAAATCTTTGTGTCATCAGCAAAAAGACATACTTTTCCATTAATACCTTCTGCAATATCACTAATAAAAATATTAAATAGAATGGGTCCAAGTACTGACCCCTAAGGTACCCCACTGGTAACAAGACCTTGCGCCGAATAAACTCCATTTACCACAACCCTCTGTTGCCTGTCACTCAGCCACTGCCTAATCCATTCAACAATATTGGAATCCAAGCTCAAAGATTGCAATTTATTGATAAGCCTTCTATGCGGAACAGTATCAAAAGCCTTACTGAAATCGAAATAAGCAATGTCTACTGCACCACCTGTGTCTATTATTTTTGTTACCCAATCAAAAAAATCAATAAGATTAGTTTGGCATGATCTCCCTGAGGTAAACCCATCTTGTTTCTGATCCTGTAATCTATGTGTTTTTAGATGTTCAACAATCCTTTCCTTTAACATGGTTTCCATTAATTTCCCCACTACTGACGTAAGACTAACTGGCCTATAGTTCCCCGATTCCTCCCTACTACCCTTCTTGTGAATGGGCACAACATTTGCTAATTTCCAGTCTTCTGGGACGACTCCCGTTAGCAAGGATTGGTTAAATAAATCTGTTAACGGTTTTGCTATTACATCACTGAGCTCTTTTAATAATTTAGGGTGGATCCCATCAGGCCCCATTGACTTATTTGTCTTTACTTTAGACAGCTGCTGTAGAACCTCCTCCTCCCTTTTCTTCTGCAAAGACTGAACAAAAATATTCATTGAGGCAGTCAGCGAGACTTTTATCCTCTTCTACATACCATCCTTCCTTTGTTTTTAATCTAACTAATCCTTGTTTTACTTTTCTTTTCTTTTCTCGTTTATGTATCTAAAAAATGTTTTGTCCCCCTTTTTTACTGACTGAGCTATTTTCTCTTCTGCGTGTGCTTTGGAAGCTCTTATAAATTGCTTTGCCTCTTTCTGCCTAATCTTATAGGTTTGCCTATCTTCTTCACTCCAGTTCAAAAGCCTCCAGTTCAGTCACATTCTTAGGCTTGCGCACTACAACTGCTTTCTTTAAGTCCCACCAGAGCTTCTCAATCGGATTTAAGTCAGGTGACTGCGATGGCCACTCCAAAATGTTCCAGCCTTTAATCTGCAACCATGCTCTAGTGGACTTGGAGGTATGCTTGGAATCCTTGTCCTGTTGAAAGGTCCAACGTCTCCCAAGCCTCAGGTTTGTGTCGGACTGCATCACATTGTCATCCAATATCTCCTGGTACTGAAGAGAATTCATGGTACCTTGCACACGCTGAAGCTTCCCTGTACCTGCAGAAGCAAAACAGCCCCAAAGCATGATTGACCCCCCGCCATGCTTCACAGTAGGCAAGGTGTTCTTTTCTTCATAGGCCTTGTTCTTCCTCCTCCAAACATAGCGTTGATTCATGGGCCCAAACAGTTCTAATTTTGTTTCATCAGTCCACAGAACACTATCCCAAAACTTCTGTGGTTTGTCCACATGACTTTTGGCATACTGCAGTCGACTCTTCTTATTCTTTGGAGACAGCAAGGGGGTGCGCCTGGGAGTTCTGGCATGGAGGCCTTCATTACGCAGTGTGCTCCGTATTGTCTGAGCTGAAACTTCAGTACCCACATCTGACAAATCTTTTCTCAGTTCCTCAGCAGTCACACAGGGACTTTTCTCCACTCTACGCTTCAGGTAGCGCACAGCAGTCGAAGTCAGCATCTTCTTTCTGCCATGACCAGGTAGCGTTTCAACAGTGCCCTTTGCCTTGAATTTGCGAATGATGCTTCCTATGGTCTCTCTTGGTATGTTTAACATCTATGCAATCTTCTTATAGCCATTGCCCTTCCTGTGAAGACACCTCTTCTCTTGTCTTCCTGGACCATTCTCTTGACTTCACCATGTTTGTAACCACACCAGTAAATGTCTAGAAGGAGCTGAGTATCACAGTCATTTTAAAGCTGCCTAATTGGTGCTTATTATGCTTTATTGCTGCTCCGTGACATCCACAGGTGTTTTCAATACCTGATTGAAAACACTTGAATGAACCTCTGTTCTTCAGAGTGGTAGTCTTTAAGGGGTTGAATAATTGTGTCAATGAAGAATTCACAAAAGAAACATTTACTACTGTATTACAAAACCAATTGATGTCATTTTAGTTGCATATGGTTCTTTAAAAAGTCCTTGTAGGATTTCATTCTGAATACAATTACAAATGTACACTAAATTCCCTAAAACCCTTTACAGCATTGGGGGTTGAATAATTTTGAACACAACTGTATATACACAGGTAAACACAGGCAGTTGTTGCACTCACGTGGTTCAGAGCCTGAATATTGAGGCTTAATGTTCCAGCGGAGGGTCTATTTGGGATGACCCCGTCCCGTATTCAGTCGTTGGCAGGCAGTCAGCAATATTCCCACAAGCAGCCAATCAGCAGTGTTCTCACAGGTTTCATGTAAGAATACACAAATAGGTCATAGCGCAACCCCACCGAGTCATAACAAATAAGTAGTAACCTTCTAAAGAGGTAAACTCACGTGGTTTTGAGCCTGTAAAGTTACTGGCTCGGTAATGACAGCAAGTGGTGTCTTCAAAAAGGAGCACCAATCCCAGAAGCAACAAATATAAGATGATTTTCCAGACGATGTAAATAAAAATGTGCATTTTTATTCCGTAAAAATACACGACCAAAACGCGTTTCTCCTTGAGGTTTCATCAGCTGGTCTGGTATAACAAACATTTTAACCACATATATATACTCCCAAAAATAAATATCAACACATTGCACATGTATACAATAATTGGACAATTAGACAATTAAGTTGCTAAATAGGCAGGAAGTTATTCCGTCCATCTTTGTGGTCCCCCGCCGATCATTCTTAGCTCCGGACCTTTAACCCGGAAGTTGATATTAAGACGCTCATCATGCGAGTTTCTCTCAGGAAATCAGCGCGTCATACAACTAAGTCCCGCACCACCGGAAGTGCATCAAACGCCATCTTTATATATAGTCTGCCCACTTTTCAATGATCAAATTCAATGATAGTTCCCAATTCAAAAAACGTATTGACGAAATGATCTCCAATTCCAACACCTGAAAAAGAAACATATACAGGGCAAGAGGGTGCACTGCACATATAAAGAATTCTCTTAAGGCATATTAGCCACTACGTATGGGAGTATGCACATGATCATACACATAAAATACATCTAAAACACAATGATAAAAATTCTGGAAAATCACCCTCAAAATTAGTCATAGAACTAAGAGATTTGACAGTGTCCTTTATATTCTTAGGACCCGCAAATTTCACATGCTTAATAAAAAATGCATAGTAAATGACATAAAATAAAACAAATAAAACAAAAGCGAATACACAGAGGGGTCACTATTAAGGTAACCAAAAACGGAAAGAGGGAATCCCTATAGAAAATGACAGATCTCAAAGTCATTATTCAAACCCCCAGGGACCAAAGTATTTAAATTAAATATATATTTCATTTCTTCCCTGGCTAAGCTCAATTGGGTGTCCCCCCCCTCCAATACGTTTAATTTTTTTAAGAGTACAGAATTCAAGACCTACAGGGTCCTGAGCATGTACCTCTTTGAAGTGGGAAGACACACTGTGTAGTTCATACCCTTTATGAATATATCGGATATGTTAAGCCAATCTAACTGAAAATGGTCTAATGGTTCTCCCTATGTAATTAAGGCCACACGGACAAGAATGACAGTACACTAGAATTTTTGGATGCACAGTTAGTGACCCCTTCGATCTTCACCATTGTTCCCGATATTTCAATCTGCTCTAGCTTTCTATTCCTATAGTTGTTTTTACACCCCATACATTTTCTGCATTTGTAGAAACCATCCTTTACACCCAGGGATTGTACTCGGTTAGTCTGCCTACCCCTAAATGCACTATTTACAATACAATCTTTGATATTTCTTGCTCCCCGGCAGATAGAATGTGGTTGGTTAGGAATAATCTGTTGCAGGATTGGGTCCTGACACAGGACACCCCAGTGTTTACGGATTATATTCCTCACTGACCTACTGCTAGAGTTATAATTATAAATGAATGGGACAATGGGATTACTGTCTTTTTCTTTTTTATTCTTCTCTTTATACTGTAAGAGTACAGATCTCTCCACCTCCTTAATCTCTCCCATAGTGCAGCGGACTTCATCCTCATCATACCCTTTTTCAACAAACTCCAATACTAACTTTTCTGCTTGTACGCAATAATCCTCCACAGTGGTGCAATTACACCGAACTCTCAGCATTTGCCCTCTAGGGATACCTTTCAACCAACATGGAAGATAACCACTCTTTATATCTATAAAGCTATTAGCGTCCGTTGCCTTAAAGTAAGTACGTGTGTTTATTTTCCCTGCTTCTATAGATATCTCTAGATCCACAAAATTGACCTTTAATCTGACTTTTTTGGCTAATCAGTCTAATACCCCAGTCATTACTATTTAGATATTCCAAATATTCATCTAGGCCATCCTCTGTACTGCTCCATATCATAATAATATCCTGACCCTGTAGGTCTTGAATTCTGTATTCTTAAAAAAATTAAACGTATTGGAGGGGTGGGAATACCCAATTGAGTTTAGCCAGCGAAGAAATTAAATATATTCTTAATTTAAATACTTTGGTCCCTGGGGGTTTGAATAATGACTTTGAGATCTGTCATTTTCTATAGGGATTCCCTCTTTCCGTTTTTGGTTACCTTAATAGTGACCCCTCTGTGAATTCGCTTTTGTTTTATTTGTTTTATTTTATGTCATTTACTATGCATTTTTTATTAAGCATGTGAAATTTGCGGGTCCTAAGAATATAAAGGACACTGTTAAATCTCTTAGTTCTATGACTAATTTTGAGGGTGATTTTCCAGAATTTTTATCATTCTGTTTTAGATGTATTTTATGTGTATGATCATGTGCATACTCCCATACGTAGTGGCTAATATGCCTTAAGAGAATTCTTTATATGTGCAGTGCACCCTCTTCCCCTATATATGTTTCTTTTTCAGGTGTTGGAATTGGAGATCATTTCGTCAATAAGTTTTTTGAATTGGGAACTATCATTGAATTTGATCATTGAAAAGTGGGCAGACTATATATAAAGATGGCGTTTGATGCACTTCCGGTGGTGAGGGACTTAGTTGTATGATGCGCCGATTTCCTGAGAGAAACTCGCATGATGAGCGTCTTGATATCAACTTCCGGGTTAAAGGTCCGGAGTGAAGAAAGATCGGCGGGGGACCACAAAGATGGACAGAATAACTTCCTGCCTATTTAGCAACTTAATTGTCTAATTGTCCAATTATTGTATACATGTGCAATGTGTTGACATTTATTTTTGGGAGTACTGTATATATATGTGGTTAAAATGTTTGTTATACCAGACCAACTGATGAAGCCGCAAGGAGAAACGTGTTTTGGTCGTGTATTTTTACCTATTTTTATGGAATAAAAACGCACATTTTTATTTACATCATCTGGAAAATCATCTTATATTTGTTGCTTTTGGGATTGGTGCTCCTATTTGAAGACACCACTTGCTGTCATTACGAGCCAGTAACTTTACAGGCTCAAAACCACGTGAGTTTACCTCTTTAGAAGGTTACTACTTATTTGTTATGACTCGGTGGGGTTGCGCTATGACCTATTTGTGTATTCTTACATGAAACCTGTGAGAACACTGCTGATTGGCTGCTTGTGGGAATATTGCTGACTGCCTGCCAACGACTGAATACGGGACGGGGTCATCCCAAATAGACCCTCCGCTGGAACATTGACCCTCAATATTCAGGCTCTGAACCACGTGAGTGGAACAACTGCCTGTGTTTACCTGTGTATATATATATATATATATATATATACTATAAACAATATTGTACCATTGTATGCCTTTCCCCTTTATATCTTGCATATCCTTCATTCGCGAGTAACTGCACCAGACAAAAAAGTTTTGCTGATATACTGGTAATATCCAAATGTGTATCTGTGTGAAGGTGATGGTTTTATATATTTAGGGATCGGTAATTAGTCACACATGGTGATTGTGTATTTGTGTATGTTTTCCTTATACACTAATTATTAAGTATCATATGCTATGTGGATTAGAATGGATTAGTGCTTTCCCTATTTCTCTATTTTTATTAAACAGTATAACTGTCCCTTTAGATTTGGCCTCAGAATTGCCCCCTCTAGGTTATTCCTTGCCCCCCCATGTCCCCCCCCACACCAAAAGTCAGCATCCAGCTTACCACACTATTCGGACCATGGTATCTCCATTCCTGTGCATCGTATATGGACGATCTATGTGTCATTGGAAAGGGCAGATTATGGCCTTTCCAATGTTATCCAACATAACCATATTCAGTGTAAAGCAAAAGTCATAAAACATTAAATACAAACGTGCACTTAAACATAAACATTTTCACAGGGTTGAAATGGCTCAGCAGTGAAGTGGTTAATGTTCAGACTGTACACTACATTGTGTTTTACGTTACTTTTTGCCTTGGTTTTAGTTGTATATTAAGGGTTAATGGGTAGGCTTCATCCCTCACAGTATACATTTTATTTTTTCCTTGATTAATGGCATTTTAGGGGTGGCTACATGCCTCACAGTGTATTCATTTCATGTTTTCCCTTGATCAATTGCATATTAGGGGTTAATGGGTAGCTAAATGCCAGATTGTTTATTAATTTTATTGTATTTCCCTGGGTTATGGCATTTTAGGGGTTATTATGGAAGTTAGAATCTAAAGGGTCTAATGATCTTTAGATCCTCTGCTTTCCATCACATTTCGGGGAATTTATTTTGCCGAAAATAAGGTGAATTCCCTATTTAGCGAATGGTCACTGTAACTTGCTAAAAGTGGAGTCGCTGAAGCAGCTATCAGACATTTAGCAAAAACTGCCGAATTGCGGCAAATAAAATATTGAATTGAAGATTAGGCAGAAAGAGGCAAAGCAATTTATAAGAGCTTCCAAAGCACACGCAGAAGAGAAAATAGCTCAGTCAGTAAAAAAGGGGGACAAAACATTTTTTAGATACATAAACGAGAAAAGAAAAGTAAAACAAGGATTAGTTTGATTAAAAACAAAGGAAGAAAGGTATGTAGAAGAGGATAAAAGTCTCGCTGACTGCCTCAATGAATATTTTTGTTCAGTCTTTGCAGAAGAAAAGGAAGGAAAGGGACCTCAGTTAGGAGGAAACACTAAAGAGACATTTACATATGAGTTTACAGAGGAGGAGGTTCTACAGCAGCTGTCTAAAGTAAAGACAAATAAGTCAATGGAGCCTGATGGGATCCACCCTAAGTTATTGAAAGAGCTCAGTGGTGTAATAGCAAAATTGTTAACAGATTTATTTAACCAATCCTTGTTAACAGGAGTCGTCCCAGAAGACTGGAAATTAGCAAATGTTGTGCCCATTTACAAGAAGGGTAGTAGGGAGAAATCGGGGAACTATAGGCCAGTTTAGTCTTACGTCAGTAGTGGGGGAAATTAATGGAAACCATGTTAAAGGAAAGGATTGTTGAACATCTAAAAACACATAGATTACAGGATCAGAAACAACATGGGTTTACCTCAGGGAGATCATGCCAAACTAATCTTATTGATTTTTTTGATTGGGTAACAAAAATAATAGACACAGGTGGTGCAGTAGACATTGCTTATTTAGATTTCAGTAAGGCTTTTGATACTGTTCCGCATAGAAGGCTTATCAATAAATTGCAATCTTTGAGCTTGGATTCCAATATTGTTGAATGGATTAGGCAGTGGCTGAGTGACAGGCAACAGAAGGTTGTGGTAAATGGAGTTTATTCGGCGCAAGGTCTTGTTACCAGTGGGGTACCTCAGGGGTCAGTACTTGGACCCATTCTCTTTAATATTTTTATTAGTGATATTGCAGAAGGTATTAATGGTAAAGTATGTCTTTTTGCTGATGACACAAAGATTTGCAACAGGGTTGACGTTCCTGGAGGGATCAGCCAAATGACAAATGATTTAGGTAAACTAAAAAAATGGTGGGAGCTGTGGCAATTGAGTTTTAATGTGGATAAGTGCAAGATAATGCACCTGGGACGTAAAAACCCAATTGCTGAATATAGAATATTTGATAGAGTCCTAACCTCAACATCTGAGGAAAGGGATTTAGGGGTTATTATTGCAGAGGATCTAAGGGTAAGTAGTCAATGTAATAGAGCAGCAGGAAATGCTTGCAGAATGCTTGGTTGTGTATGGAGAGGTATTAGCAGTAGGAAAAGGGATGTGCTCATGCCACTGTACAGAGCACTGGTGAGACCTCACTTGGAGTACTGTGTGCAGTACTGGAGACCGTATCTCCAGAAGGATATAGACATCTTAGAGAGAGTTCAGAGAAGGGCTACTAAAATGGTGTACGGCTTGAAGGAGAAAAGTTACCAGGAAAGGCTTAATGATCTTAACATGTACAGCTTGGAAAAAAGACGAGATAGAGGAGATTCCGTATGATAGAAACATTTAAATACGTAAAGGGAATCCAGAAGGTAGAGGAAGGGAGTATATTTAAAAGGAAACAAAGTAGCAAAACAAGAGGACATAGTCTTAGATTAGAGGGGAAAGGTTTAAAAGTAACATCAGGAAGCATTATTTTACTGAGAGGGTGGTGGATACATGGAACAGCCTTCCAGTTGAAGCGGTAGAGGCCAAAACAGTGATTGAATTTAAGCAGGCATGGGATAGGCAAAAGGCTATCCTAAACAAAAGATAAATCCAGGTAAAGTATCCATGTAATTGGGCAGACTAGATGGGCCGAAAGGTTCTTATCTGCCGACATTTTCTATGTTTCTATGTATCATGTTAGTACAATAAAAATACATCATTGCGTCACATTACTCTGGGGTTTTGGAATCTTATTTATATACTTCTTTAGGGCCCTATCACATGGTGTGAGCTAACCCTTGCGTCGGCGTGGTTTTGCGTTAGCGCCAGGTTAATTGAGTCTAGCGCCGGACCAACAGATTGTTTGCCTCCCGCTATATACAGGAAAAATCACTTAGCGCGTCGCTATTAGCGATTTGTACCGTGAGCTTACTGTACTTTCTGCGTCCTTTACTTAACATGGCTAGCGCAAGAGATCTCTAGCGTTTTTGCAGCTAACAGATCACTTGGTGCCAGCGCAAATTTTTTGCGGGGCACTAATTGCAACATTTTACCTACTGCTCAACCCTGGTGCTAACTCCAAAAAGACAGAAGAAACAGATCCTCGCCCAAAATTACCAGGCGATTGAAAGGAATGCAGCACAGGTGTTCTCTTGGTCCTATACACCATAGTAATGGATCTGGTAAGCAATGTCACTGCTGTTGCAGTCGGCTCTATTATAAATGTCTCCTTTATCCACATATATCCTAATTCTAATATATTGCCTAATTCTAAACATTTTATGTTTGGGGTTATTCATAGTATGTAAGCGGTTGATTATTAGGGTGGCTGTGTGGACCATGTTTAAAGGGACACATGAATAAGTCTTGCCCTGAAAAATGTATTATTTATATGCTGCAGCAGGGAATTTATTGTCGTTCAGCTGGCCTTCCTTTTGGATCTATTAAATGCAGTGTAATGATTCTACATGCTGTTGGGTGGCATTTATCATGCAATGCCCATCAGCCTTAATATACTGTATGTGTGCATTAAAACATGGATGATACAACCACCGTGGAGGATTTTAATAATGCAGGGGTATGAGGTTATTCACTGGATGTGTTCATATTCAAGCTTGTGAGGGCGGGGGATAGGTATAGCCCGGCACTCTGCACTGGAAAAAAAAACAGTTCTATCCTGTACACAACTGCATTAGTTTCCCTAGCGTTCGCTAAACGACCTTGTTCATGGACTACCGCGGACAAGGTGATCTGTTAGTAGGTCGTCAGGCACTACGTTTTAGCGACTCGCGCAAAATTTTTCATTTAGTGATGGTGTTTTAGCTCACACAGGTGATAGGGCCCTTAGTTTTATTCAGTGATATGATTTAGTGGTGAAAATTATTAGTGCCCCCCCCAGTTTTGACTGCAGTATCCTAGGTGCCCCCCTAAATATTGTTCCTAGAGTCGCCACTGCCCCACAGGCAAAGGGTAGGAGGTACAGACGAGGGTGGGTCAAACAGACTCGGAGCCTGAACTTAGAACCGAGTTGTCGCTCAGCCTAGGGTACGTCTAAAACCTCAGTGGGAAACACGTCCAGGAACACCACACTCGAGGCGTTGGGAAAAAGTCACAACACAACGCAGGATAACCCAAAGTGCAGATCCTCGTAGGCCCAAATCCGTGTTCAGCACTGAAGCTGCGTGTAATATATGTCTTCGCGCATCTAAGTTAACATAGCTATAACAAGGCAAACCCTGGAACAATAGAGCAAACATCAAAACAGCAATAAAATTGAGTGGAACACTGGGGGGATGAGGGAAAACAGGCCCGAGAACAGGCCATTACCTATGGGGCAAGGTCGCTCCTCGGACAGGAGGCAGCAGGCGAAGTCTCAGCATCTTAGATGAAATTGATGAGCAAGTCCCGCGTGCTGCCAACAGTCAGCTTGTGTGAGGAAGATGCCAGCCAGTGTGGGTGCACCTGAGGTTCTATCAGTGTGGAGTGATGCAGAGTAGCAATCCCTGGCCGGGCAGTGGTCAAGTCCACCGATACCGCCTCAGCCAAAGTAACAGCGTATCAGTCAGTGGCAACCAAAAACCTGGAGAGGGAAAAGAGCCAGTGAAGGGTGATCATATAGAGGGAGACAACTCCGGGGCTCCGAGACGGGACCAGGAAGATGTCCAAGCATCCAGGAAGTGTAGTTGATGTCAGGCCACGGAACCATGCGGCCGGCCAGTCGAGGGGCGGATTCGTGCGGGTCGTTGAGGCAACGGGCCCGGAGGAACTCGTAGATGTTCGGGGGCGTAGAATAATCTAGTGTCCGACCAGACTACGTCCACAGGAGGGAGTTGGAGGTCCAACACCAGGGAAGACACATCCGCCGTTGATCGCGCCAGAAAGGGGCCCTGTGGCGTGGAGTTCAGTATGCCTGTGGGAAATTGCCAGCGGTAGCGAATCCATTGGGATTGAAGTGCTTTCGTGAGTGGACGCAAAGTCCTTCGGAATGTCAGGGTGGCGGGGGAGAGGTCTGGGAAGAGCTGGAGGTCCGTGCCCTCGTGCGTTATCTGCGTCGGTGTGCGTGCGGCTCGCAGTATATCCTCTTTCAAAGTGTACTTCTCCAGGCAGCAAATAACATCCCTGGGAAGTCCCTCTCAACGTGGCCTTGTTTGTTGGTCCAAGGAAAATCTGATTGCCATTATTAAACGCATGCGCCCCCTCCCATAGCACAATTAAAAAATGTTCCAGAATATTGGGACAATTTTCCTCCTTCATTTGGATTACCAGCAGTAACTGGGACTGGGAATGCCTTGGCAGATTAACTTTTTCTAAGCCCTACTAATGTCTAACAATCCATTTCATCTATTGGACATTGACAAAAAAAATAAATGAGTTATTCATTGAGCTGCAAATTGCTGAAAAAATGCTGAATTTGTATTACTCAATTGTATTAAAATTCTTCAGTTCAACTACTTTGAGAGATACTGTTAAAACACAGTAAAAACGCCAATGAATTTTGAAAAGACTTTTGAATGTGTTGACTGTTTCATATTAAAAGCTTATTACTTCAAGGCAGTTACTGACCATTTAAATACAAATTATCTCCCAATTACAAGTTCAGTTCATATAACTTGGCAAAGATGTTAATGTATCTTCATTACTGAACTGAATTACTGAACTCTGTTAAGCAATTGGCATATACAAAGTCCCCCCCCCTCATTCTGTTAACAACCAAATAACATGGCTTTAATAATATATTACTAGCTGTGTCGCAGGGGTGAAAGGCAGTGGTTTGTGCAGGAAATAGAAGTAATTGATCCTTCAGGAGGATGGCATGATGCCAATGTCTGAATACTAAATTGGAAGCAACCAGCATCATTATGCCATCCTGTTTTAATTATTCTACTATAATGATACACAGATAACATTTTCAGAAAGATCAGACAATTAATTCTTGCAAAAACAGGTTTTGGGGCCTAAGCCTTAAAATAGGATTGAACCAGGTGGCTAAATGAACCACCTTCTCTGCAGTGTAACATTTAGCGCTACTTAGGTTTTTGTTTTACATGACGTAATTTGTAAGTTGCTCCCAGCATAGGAACTGAGAAGGTGAGTACAGGGGTGGCCAAATCCCACCACCCAACTCCCGGGACTGGCAGTTTTGGGGGCCAGGCAGGTGTTTTTTATTTCCCCATTTACCCCTGCTGCGGGCAAGCAGGGGTTCCAAGCGGATACCAGAGTTTTGGCTGCTTCACATCCGCTGAGTGCCAAGTGCTTCTGGTATCCTGGCCAGCAGTGTGCAGACGTGTGTGAAGTTTCCTGGGAATTACCTCCCCCATCGATGAGCACGCTCCATGCCTGTCCTGTTGTGTACCTGCCAGGGGCAGATCCAGGGGGAGCAACGGGACAATTGCCCCCCCCAAGAAAATATTACTGAGCCGCCGAGTTCTTTTCTTCATACGAGCAGCCGTCGGCTTGAAGCTTAACCGCTCGCCAGGGATCCACCTGACCAGCCAGCTGCGATCTCAGAGTTCAGGTGAACGCGGAGTTCACGTGAACTTCCGGGACCTCGTGAGACCACGGCTTGCGTGTGGTTCCTAGGCGAGCAGCAGAGCTTCATGCTGGTGGCCGCTTGTAGGAAAAGAAGCACGCGGAGGGGCCTGGCAGAGGAGAGAGGAGACTGCATGTGAGCTGGGGGCAATACATCCATGTGAGCTGGGGGCAATACATCCATATGAGCTGGGGCAATATATCCATGTGTGAGCTGGGGCAATATATCCATGTGGAGCTGGGGCCAATATATTACATGTGAGCTGGGAGGGGGGGTACCCTGGGCGCATGATATGGAAAGGGTTCGCAGGGCTGCGCAGATGGGGTGCCGCGTGTGTCCTGCCAGCATGGAAAGGGTGCAAACAGCAGCCCACACCTGGGTTATCCTACACTGCATAGCTTCAAGGGGTATGTGCTGGGAGGGGGGTAGCCTGGGCCCCTCGTATGGAAAGTGTTCGTAGGGCTCATGAGCAACATGAGGACAGACCCTGTGCAATGTTCTGGGGAGAGTGAGTGTAACGAGCACAGCTTGCGATTAGGCGCGTCTCTTCCTGTCACTGCGAACCTAACACCAGCTCTTAGCCAAAACTGGTAGAGTGCCCCTCCTGAAACCTGTGTCTGGATCTACCCCTGGTCCCTGCTCAGTACTGATCTGGCTCCAAGCAGGGGCTTCAGCCACAGCAGGCTGAGGGCTGACACGTCAGCCCAGCTCACTGTGTGGGACTGCCCCCTCAGCTAACGTCACAAATGGGGATTCCCCTCCTGACTGGCAGGGGAATCTCACAGGAGATGTAGAGGTCCTTTGTACCCCTATATTGCTGGATCCGTATGGCTTACAAGGACAGTTGGGATATTGTTGGAAAGACCAGAGTCTGGCCTTTCTGATGATATCCAACATGACCAAATAATGTGGAAATATAATTAAAAAAAATATTTAATTTTTTTGTTTTGTTCTAAAAGCCCCGAACGATGCCGCTGCACTAATTTATATATTTCAAATATTTTAATATATTTAAGTTTATTTTTATATACATTTTAATAATATAAAATATAACTTTAATTAAATACAATTAAATTTTACTGTATTTTGATATATGCTTTCATTTAATAAATTTAAGTTTTCTTGCTGTGGCGCTCTGTGATACTCTTATACACACACCAGACATTCCTGGGAGTTTTATTTCTGTGGAGCTCTGTGGTACGTTCATACACACCGCACATTACTGTGATCTGTATTGTGTGGGTAAACCAGAGGGGGAGGAAGAGAGAGGGGGGGCAAAAACCCTACTCACACTATAAAGACAGGGAGGAAGTAACCTGTAAAGTAAAACGTGGTACTCAAAGGCAAACCCCTAAACCCCCTGAGGGGAGTAGAGGGCCACAGAGGGAACCACAAGGCACGGGCCACCTCTGAGCCAAATGAGCAGAGAGCACCTAGGTGATTGCTTCATAGCGTGCCCAAAGTGCAACCCTACCTCCATGCCCATCCAAACGAAGGAAGGGGAAAGAAAAAAAAATGGATGCTGGCAATACAATCAAAAAAATATAGTCACCAACCCAATGAAACCACAGCAACCGCTGAGCAAGCAAGTCCAAAAGTCGCAAAAATAGCTGGAAGAGCAAAACAAAACACACACCGTACACATCATCCAACCTAATCCGAGGCACGATTCCAGGGAGCGTGGGACAAGGGCGACAAATCACTGGCATCACCTATCGGTCCCGACTGCTGACACAGCGTCCACAGGTGAGCCCCAGCTTCTTCCACCATGGAGGCCGCAAGAAGCCTGTTGCCACCCTGTATTGGCAGGGACCCCGAGGTTCCCCACTGGCAGCACATATCATGGAAGCGCAGGACATCCGTGACAATTTAAACTGGTGTAGAGGCGCCAGGGACAGAAACGGTAAGTCTCAGTAAAGCGCAATCTCTACATTCTCAAAGCGGACCGAAGGGGCCCTAGGGTCAAGTTCAGGTTCCAGGGTGGAACCAGGTAGAGGGGATATGGCGCAAATGCAGTAACTACAGAGGAGTGGGAGGAGGAGGGTGAGCAGATGAAAACTGACAAGATTCTTGAGAAGTAGCTGGAGACTGAGTGAATACTGCAGTTTATGCAAATCGAAGGATATTAGTGGAATGCACTTGCTTTGTGTTCTTGAAGACACACACACACATATTTTAAACATCTGTTACACTTGGTGTCATTGGAGTGTGACGTTTCAATGATGCCTCATTTAGGGTAATAGCCCCATTCTAATGAGGAGATAGAGGGGTCTCTTATAAGATATTTTGCCAGCAGTGCTGGCTTGCCCTTTTCTCAGAAGTAATCACGACTTTATGCAATGACGTCAGTCTGCTGGAGACAGCCCCATAGGAAGTCAAACAGCGGTGAGAGATCCCTATACGGATCAGCAGTAAGTCCAAAATTCTCAACACTATCAGGGTTATTCAAAGAAATTCGAATTGTGGCCGAAAGGTAACCGAACAGTGAAATTCAGCGTACGGTTACCTTTCCTGGCCATTCGGCTATTCTGATAGCAGGCAGTTCGTCAAATGTTGGCGAATTGCCTGCACGTACGGTGCCTGTTCGAGGGCCGTGAAATCCCCATAGTGAAGCAATGATTCATCTATTCAGAGAACAAAAACCAGCAGTGAAAGGTTGCCGAATTGCCCTGCTGTTGGGTGGTTTCATGCGGCAAATTTATTCAGGCGAATCCCATAGGCTTCAATGATAAAAATATTCCCGTTTTAATTCAATATTTAATAAACCGTTGATTATAATATTCTGCAGTAAAAAGTCTATTTATAGATTTTTTAGGATCTTTTAGGCATTTTTTGGGATTTTTTGCAAACATTTTTTTACGTTTTTTTTATTGCTTTTTCTTTTTTCTGTAACAGCCCTTTTTATTATCATTCATTGGATCTTACAGTCAGGTCCAGAAATGTTAGAATTGTGTCAATGTCCCAATATCTTTGGCTCTATACACCACCCCAATGGAGTTGGAATGAAACAAATACAATGTGCTTTAACTGCAGACTGTCAGCTTTAATTTGAGGGTATGTACATCCAACTCAGGTGAACGGTGTAGGACTTACAGCAGTTTGCAGATGTGCCTCCCACTTGTTAAGGGACCAAAGGTAATGGGACAGAATAATAATCATAAATCAAACTTTCCCTTCTTAATACTTGGTTGCAAATCCTATGCAGTCAATCACAGCCTGAAGTCTGGAACACATAGACATCACCAGACGCTGGGTTTCATCCCTGGTGATTTTCTGCCAGGCCTCTACTACAACTGTCTTCAGTTCCCTGCTTGTTCTTGGGGCATTTTCCCTTCAGTTTTGTCTTCAGCAAGTGAAATGCATTCTCAATGGGATTCAGGTCAGGTGATTGACTTGGCCATTGCATAACATTCCACTTCTGTTCCTTCAAAAACTCTTTGGTTGCTTTTGCAGTATGCTTTGAGTCATTGTCCATCTGCACTGTGAAGCGCCGTCCATTGAGTTCTGCAGCATTTGGCTGAATTTGAGCAGATAATATTGCCCAAAACACTTCAGAATTCATCCTGCTGCTTTTGTCAGCAGTCACATCATCAATAAATACAAGAGTACCAGTTCCATTGGCAGCCATACATGCCCACGCCATGACACTACCACCACCATGCTTCACTGATGAGGTGGTATGCTTGGGATCATGAGCAGTTCCTTTCCTTCTCCATACTCTTCTCTTCCCATCACTCTGGTACAAGTTGATCTTGGTCTCATCTGTCCATAAGATCTTGTTCCAGAACCGTGAAGGCTTTGTTAGGTGTTGTTTGGCAAACTCTAATCTGGCCTTCCTGTTTTTGCGGCTCACCAATGGTTTACATCTTGCGGTGAACCCTCTGTATTCACTCTGGTGAAGTCTTCTCTTGATTGTTGACTTTGACACACATACACCTACCTCCTGGAGAGTGTTCTTGATCTGGCCAACTGTTGTGAATGGTGTTTTTTTCACCAGGGAAAGAATTCTTCGGTCATCCACCACAGTTGTTTTCCGTGGTCTTCCGGGTCTTTTGGTGTTGCTGAGCTCACCGGTGCGTTCCTTCTTTTTGAGAATGTTCCAAACAGTTGTTTTGGCCACGCATAATGTTCTTGCTATCTCTCTGATGGGTTTGTTTTGTTTCTTCAGCCTAATGATGGCTTGCTTCACTGATAGTGACAGCTATTTGGATCTCATCTTGAGAGTTGACAGCAACAGATTCCAAATGCAAATAGCACACTTGAAATGATCTCTGGGCCTTTTATCTTCACATTGTAACTGAGGTAATGAGGGAATATCACACACCTGGCCATGGAACAGCTGAGAAGCCAATTGTCCCATTACATTTGGTCCCTTAACAAGTGGGAGGCACATCTGTAAACTGCTGTAAGTCCTACACCGTTCACCTGAGTTGGATGCACATACCCTCAAATTAAAGCTGACAGTCTGCAGTTAAAGCACATTGTGTTTGTTTCATTCCATCTCCATTGTGGTGGTGTATAGAGCCAAAGATGTTAGAATTGTGTCGATGTCCCAATATTTCTGGACCTGACTGTATATGTAAATTTCAAACATTTTCGTTCTGTAGTTTCTTTGCAAATAGCCTTTCACTTTTCAAACATTCAAGCGTACTGTTTTTTTTTCCACTCCATTCGTCTACGGTGTCGGGTTTTTCCGGTGGCTGCTCTGCGCTGTGATCGGCTCCTGCTTGGGTTTCTCCGGCGGTGTTAATCCAGATGTTTTTGCGGGTTTCAGTGTGCGTTTGCCCTGGCTTTGCGGTGAGTTTTCGGCAGGTTTGCAGCAACTTTTCCCTGCATTACGGTGGCCCTGTGGTGCTTGCTGAATACACCGAAGGGTCACTGAAATGGGATCTCCAAATCGCACCGAATTGAAGAGAACGAAAAGTCCCCGAACATGCAGTGACTTTTTGATTCTCTTTGAATAACCCTGTATGTCAGGATCATTGTCCTTGCACATCCGAGAAACCTGACAATGTCTATGACAGGTCGTCTGCAGTGAAAAACATAAACGATCATTTCTTTGAGCCTTTATTTTTTTAAACCGCAAAAAAAAAACAGTAGATTGTGATCCCAGAGCTCTCCCTGGCTGTTGTAACACAGTAGTACAATGTATTGAGCATTTTGTTAAGATGAGAGTGGGAGCTGCTCCTTGTAGCTTCTTTACAGTACTACATGGGGGAGGAGTAAGCGCTCGGATAATTCCATTTCTTGCTTAGGAGAATGCTAATTTTGTTTTAAATACAGTATGTACCCAAACTGATTTTTATATGCCAATTTTCATTTTTTACCTTATGTCAGTGTAAAATTGTGTATTCATGGTCTTGATAGAGAAAGAGTTGATGCTAAAAGCTTTGAACTCCTCTGTCCGAAAAAGAACTTTTCTTCACCATGAAGATTAACGAAGGCGCTACTATAACTTTTTTTTGTCCTGTAAACTAATCTGCTGTGACAATAATTTGACCTTTTAGCTTTAAGTGAAGTATACTGTTGTATCAGCAGATGCTACATGAAGCACATTCACCTACAAGAAAAAAAAGGAAATACCTATAAATACCCAGGCACAAAGACTTCCAAAAGACAGACTAGTCTGCAGGTGAACGGCAATAAATTCTCCTCGATGTGCATCTAACATCTGTGCTCCCCTGTGGTGTTGCTTTATAATGCAAATATGCATGTGTTCCCTTGACTGTTTGGAACATCTCAAAGAGCCATTCTTATGCATGTATTATCTAAAATAGAAAATACATCTCTAATTATCTTGTATCGGATGCTAATAGCTTTGTTGAAAAACTGTAATTTCAACAAAATATAAATAGCTTAACTGCTTCTTTATGTTTCAAGCAGCAGGACACCTTCCTGCAATGTTAAGGCTTAATATTCTTTTTATTCCCTTTCAAGGTTATTTTCAACTTAATATGAGTTTGAAAATATATTTTAAATGGACATTTTTATGGTTTTTAATGTAAACCTGAATAGATCCAGTCTGGTATAATAAGTATTTTAGCAGTCAAAAATATTTACTTATTTTCCTTATAAAAGTTGTTAACCCTATATATTCAGCAGTCTCCCCAATATCTCAGATTCAGCTTAATGCTCCTTATCATCCTTGTTCAGAGAGAGGGGGGATTGATCGGGTACAGAGTGAAACAGAGGCAGGAAGACAAAAAGCCGAACTGTAAAACACCTCTTTGTCCACTAAACGGTAAAAAAAATTCATTATTATTCCATGTCTCCAATAATCATCCCACTATATGGCTTGCTAATACATTAATTACTTTACTATTCTAAATTATCTTGGCGTGTTATGTAAAAGTTGGGTTTTTTGTTTCTTTTAGTTGGATGGAGGCTTTTTACCCACTGGCTCTGTTTATGTTTCTTCATTCTTTCACTTATTCTGGTAATGGTCAAGTCCAAACACAGTATCTAAAGTCCAAGGGCTTAACTCGACAACAATTTTTTACTGTTATGGTGGAAAAAAAAAACAGATGTTCTTATGTCTGCTCTGTTGAATTGATGATCCTAATCCAGTATTGGCATTTAATAGCCAGGTATGAAATTTTATTTCTTATATAACATTTACAAGTACATATGTTTTTTTCCTGTGTTTTCCATCATCCTGACTTCCTCGGACTTTATTTTATTTATTTATTTATTTATAATGTATTTTACCAGGAAGGATACATTGAGATTTCTCTCGTTTTCAAGTATGATCCTGGGTAAGTCCTGGGACTTAAATCTTAACTTACACTGACATTTGCTTGTATTGTTTTAATTCATTCTATATTTTAGAGTTTTGTCATAGATACAAGAACATCAGCAGGAATAATAGGCACAATTTTGCAGATAACAGCAGGCAGCAATCATTAGATGTAAGAGTTAAGAACAACACAATATACGCAGGACAGAATATCCTCAAAAATAATGACATAGCAGAGAACTCCCTCTATGCTGAAAAATGTGTGCCGGAGGAGGATGAAGGATAAAAAGAAAATCGGAAGGGGGGAGGTGGACGGCCTCTGTGGGAGATGTCCCTAAAGGAATCTGAAGACCAGGGAAGTGGCCACAGCAAATAAACTGTCATAGTTTTAGGAGATGATTAGGTGAGGGAGAAAGGGTGTAGACGAAAGGAGGGGGAACCTTTGCCACACAATACACAGTTTATTGTCATTCTGCAATCTTCACCGATCAATTAGCAAACCGTAACATAAAGCGCCCTATTCAGATTGAGTTGGTAACAGGGAGCGGCCAAACTCAAAAATCAGCTCCCTGTTACCAACTCTAGTACAACTGAGCCACTCAAGCCATAATAATATTGATCCACTAAATGATGCTGGCTGTAGCACAGAGCACCACCGCTAGTGTCAGGTCCTACAGTCCTCAGAGCGAAGTACGACCCTTTGCGAGCTCTGCAGTAGAGATGTACATTCGTTTCGGAAAAATTCGGAATTTGGAACTAAATTTGATAATTCGTATTCGGAAGTACTTCCGAATAACGGATCGATACGAATTCGAAATGAAATGAAACAGTATATAACAAATTTATTTTGTTTTACTCTGTGTCATCATCATAAAAGAAAAATTTGAATAACTGATATCAACTATTGAATTTGAAATGAACTATCAAATTGATATCAACTATCGAATTGATCTTAACTTACAATACAAATAATAGTCAGCAAAGGACTTTATGAAACAAATAAATTTTGTTTCACTGTTTAATTTGACTCAAATACTAAATCTGTGACACAGCTAAAATTTAACCCTAGCTTTTCTTTTAGCAGCAAAATTTGATTAATTGGGGTTTTATCTAGTGATCCAAAATTCGAATTGATATCAGCTATCAAATTGATATATGAAATTCAAATCGATTTGAAATTTCAAATCGATTCAAAATTTCAAATCGATCCGAAACAAAACGAAATACGAAACGAAATTAGTTACGAAATTCCATAAACGAAATGATTTAAAAACTAAACGAAACTAAACAAATTTTTCAGCCATGCACATCCCTACTCTGCAGTAGCGGTGAAAGAACACTGGGAACTATTCTTCTTTTTTCTCTGCTTACGGCTAGAGGGCTCACCGGGTCATGCTGCTCTCTGTACCACAAGATCTAACATAAGATTATATGGTTAAATAACAGTTGAATGATTTTGCAGTTTACTGTTTTAACTTTTGATTGAATTTTGTTTGTTTGTTCTTGCATTTTTAGAGATTACTACTAATCAGCCGTGTATGGAAGTGCAGAATAAGGGTTTATAAAGAAACAAAGGCCTGGATTGTCCCTTTAAAGATATCCATATTAAACTAGTTGTTTACAATTCATATGATTTATCTGTGCTGTCAAAACAGCAATATAAAAAGTTAGCAAAAAAAATCTATTTTCCCCTCACCATTACTTATTCTATTTATGCAGCACGAGCTATATTAAGAAAGTAAAAGAGATGGAAGAAACTTATTATCTATATTATTTATGCAAATATACTTTTATTGCAGTTCTAGAGGTTGACAAGAGTTCATAATAGCATCTACTGGAGGCAAATATTGTTCCATAAATTATTTATGCATAAACAGAAGAAAAATAAATCTCGCATTTATATTCCCTTGGATTGTCAGTGGCAGAATATATTATTACAATTCAATAATTACAAAAAAAAACTGCAGGGCTGTACGTTCTGATTGAGGAAACTTGCTATATGAGGTTTAGCTCATGGAAATCCTTTTGCATTCTTGTCTGTAAGGTGGTCTTGGTCAGACATTCTCAGCCTCTCTTTTACTATGGAGATTGTATCAGAAGGTCTTTTCTTGCAGCTCGCTGCCATAGATCAGCTTAAATTCTCCTCTTGTTTGTGAGAAGCTCACACCTTGATAAATTTGACGTACTTGAAAAGATTTAAGTAATGAGAGTTTATACATACAATTACTTATTGATTTAAAATAGCAATCAAAAATAAAAGCATGAATAAATCAATCCATAATTACAGGCTATTACAGTCACTGTTGTAAAGAAATGTGGTTTGCTAAAAACATATCACCAAAATTTTTAACTGCACGCAGAATTTTAATTGCGTGGAAGAAATTTAACAAACCTATGTTAACTTAGCTGTATGCACACACACAAACACACACACACTATCAAATCATGGATACCCTCACTTTTGCTTTTGTAAATAAATCTCTAAATCTCTAGATCTCTAGATGGACTGGGTTTTAAAGGGACACTCAAACCACCATAACCAAATTAAGTGACCGGATTATTGTGCAGCAAATTTCACCATAGTTAACAATGGTAAAAATCAGTGTTGCAACCAATTGCAGCTGGTAACATCTTTAATTGGGGGGTGGGATCAGACTGCAACCACATCCTGCATGAGCTCCCCATGGTAATGAATATACACTCACTGTTCACCGTACACCATGCTAGTATGTGGTTGGACCCAGTGGTGTATTTAGGTTTTGTGCTGCCCTAGGCTTGACTAAACTCGTGCACCCCCTAATTTAAATTTGAGGCACCCCTTCCTATCAAGGGCACACCTCTTCCTGGTTAATCCCCACCCTTCCTCTTTAAGCTCCACCTTTTTCCTCTTAGAGCTCCGCCTTTTCCACTCTTTGTATTAAAAGTGGATACCAAGTGCCTACTTGTATATTTTGTATACAATTTCAAATGTATCTATTGAGATAAATAAAATTATGAAATGTTTAAATTCAAGCATTTTTACAAAGAACAGCCACGCATGTCAAGTATACTGGATCACAGCCGCTCTAATTGGTTGAACAATAAAATCCACAGAAACATGCACTGCATATGAGCGTATCACAGAGCTGCACAGCAATAAAACCCACAGAAATGGGCACTGTGTATGAGCATATCAGAGCTGCACAGCAATAAAACCCACAGAAATGTGCACTGTGTATGAGCATATCACAGAACTGCACAGCAATAAAACTCACAGTAATGTGCAGTGTGTATGAGCGTATCCCAGAGCTCCAGGGCAATAAAACTCCCAGTAATATGCAGTGTGTATCACAGAATCCACAGCAATAAAACTCCCAGCAATGCAATGTTTGGTGTGTGTCAGCGTATCAAAATCCACAGCAATAAAAATTCCAGCAATGCAATGTGCGGTGTGTGTGTCAGCGTATCAGAATCCACAGCAATAAAACTCCCAGCAAGCAATGTGTGGTGTGTGTGTCAGCGTATCATAATCCACAGCAATAAAACTCCAAGCAATGCAATGTGCGGTGTGTATGAGTGCATTAGAATCCACTGCAATAAAACTCCCAGCAATGCAATGTGTGGTGTGTGTCAGCGTATCAGAATTCACAGCAATAAAACTCCCAGCAATGCAATGTGCGGTGTGTATGAGTGCATCAGAATCCACTGCAATAAAACTCCCAGCAAACCGAGTGTATATGAGCACACAGCAATTATTTATTCTATATTTACCGGCCTCTGTCCGCGGTAGGGCTGTGTGCAGAGTCAGCAGGGACTGTGTACGGACTCAGCAGGAGGTCCCTCCAGGCCACGTTAGGATTGCAGCTGTGCCTGTGCGTGGAGCCATCTTGTCAGCAGTGGGGTGCCACTGCCAGAGGGTGCACCGTGGCTTTGATTCCCTTCCCGGTGGGTGTTCAGTGAGAGTCCGGGTTAACGAAAGGGTGGGCAGCTGCGTGCGTGCATGCATGTCACGTGGTCCAGCCAGTCAGGTGGTACTGAGACTCTGTACCACCTGACTGGCCGGACCGCGTGACCTGCATGCACGCAGCCTCACCAGGAGCCAGGTAGCTCAATGACAAATTTCTATCACTGCAGTGCTGGTTAAGGAAAGGTCCACTTTAAACAGCAGTAAGCAGACAGGGCTTCATATTCTGCTGATACCCCCCCCCCTTTACCTGCCGTTTACTGTCATCTTCTCTCTCTGCACACAAATCACATACCCCTCCCCTCTCCTAGAGCTGCTGCGGGGCAGGGGAGGAGCTATGGAGGGAGGAGAGGGGGATTTTTATTCTATTCGATTTTAGTCCGTATGCAAACGCCCTGCTCCGCTGCTCGTTGTTTGAGAACACAGCTCAAAGCTGACACACAGTGACAGTGGCACCTCCTAGTACCCCGTAATGACACCCCAATAATCACTGGTACCTGGGGAGGCCCACCCTCTGCCACTCCCCTAAGTACACCACTGCTCTGTGATCTGCTCACACACAAGTTTGGCGAACTGCCAGCAAGTACGGTGCTGTTTGAAGGCAGTGCAAATCCCCATAGAGAAGTAATGGTTAATCTATTCAGAGAACACCAAACAGCAGAGAAATGGCAGTGAAATGCCCTGATGTTCGGAGGTTTCAATCAGGAGGTTTATTCAGGTGAACCCCATAGGTTTCAATGTTAAAAATATTCCCGTTTTTATGCAATATCTAATAAACCATTTATTATTTTAATCTGCAGTAAAAAGTCTTTATTTATTGATTATTTTTTTTTAGTACCTTTTAGTAATTTTTCAAATTTTTTTTAACAAAATTTCCCCCCTTTTTTTTAATCTGCAGTTTTTCTTTTTTCTCTAACAGAACTTTTTATTATCAATCATAGGATCTTTATATGTAAATTCCAGACATTTTCGTTCAGTAGTCCTTTTGAAAACAGCAGGCCACGGGTTTGTGGTGGCAGCATTCAGCGGCCGACTCCATGCACTTTGGGGACCCTGCGGTGAATGGTGAATTCACTGCAGGGTGGGCAAATTTTATTCCCCGAAGTGCAGGGAACTACAGAACACCAAAATGTTGGCGTCATTTCGGTGCTCTTTGAGTAACCCATTTAGTGGTTAGGTTTTTTGCTGCCCCCTGGAAAGTGAAAGCCTAGGCCTTGCCTACCCAGGACATACTTGAAAATTTGTGAAATCTCAATGTATCCTTCCTGGTAAAATACTTTACAAAAGTAAAAAAAAAAATATATATATTTTTTTTTAGGGGTGGGGCCACCCGGTGCGGGTCGCCGCCCCCTGGAAAGTGCCGCCCTAGGCCTAGGCCTTGTCGGCCTGGGCAAAAATACACCACTGGTTGGACCCCCTTTTCCCTTCAACACTGCCTTAATTCTTCGTGGCATAGATTCAACAAAGTGTTGGAAACATGCCTATTGCCTAAAAGATTTTGGTCAATATTGACATAATAGCATCACGCAGTTGCTGCAGATTTGTGGGCTGCACATCCATGATGCAAATCTCCCATTCCACCACATCCCAAAGCTTCTCTATTGGATTGAGATCGGGTGACTGTGGAGGCCATTGTAGTACAGTGAACTCATTGTCGTGTTCATGAAACCAGTTTGAGATCCTCGAGCTACACCATGCTTCTTCCTGTTTGATCTGGCACACCATTCAATCAGAGAGGGAAAGCTCTGAGTGATCAGATGAGCTGCAAAGCACAGATCCAAGCTGCAAGCAGGGGCATTGTAACGTGGGGGCAGGGGGTGCGGCCCGCACCAGGTGACACCGTCACCCTAAGGGCGGGTGTCTCAGCCTGCTCCGCGTGTTCGCTCCCTGCGAGCGTCCGAAGCTATGCAGCTTCGGTACTCGCCTGGGGGATTATCCATGAACTGGGGGCATTATCCATGAGCTGGGGGCATTATCCATGAGCTGGGGCATATCCATGAGCTGGGGCAGTATATACATGAGCTGGGGCATATCCATGAGCTGGGGCAGTATATCCATGTTCTGGGGCAGTATCCATGTGCTGGGGCATATCCATGAGCTGGGGCATTATCCATGAGCTGGGACAGTATCCATGAGCTGGGGCATATCCATGAGCTGGGGCATATCCATGAGCTGGGCCATTATCCATGAGCTGGGGCATATCCTTGAGCTGGGGCAATATCAATGAGAGGAGCTGGGGGCATAGCCATGAGAGCAGCTGGGGCAGTATATCCATGAGAGGAGCTGGGGCAAAATCCATGAGAGGAGCTGGTGCAGTATATCCATGAGAGGAGCTGGGGCAATTTCCATGAGAGGAGCTGGGGCAATATCCATGAGAGGAGCTGGGGCAGTATATCCATGAGAGGAGCTGGGGCAATACCCATGAGAGCTGCTGGGGCACATCCATGAGAGCTGCTGGGGCATATCCATGAGAGCTGCTGGGGCATATCCATGAGCAGGGGGCAATATACATGAGAGCTGCTGGGGTATATCCATGAGCTGGGGGCAATATCCATGAGAGCTGCTGGGGCATATCCATGAGAGCTGCTGGGGCATATCCATGAGAGCTCCTGGGGCATATCCATGAGAGTTGGGGCATATCCATGTGAGCTGGAGCAGTATCCATGTGTGCTGGGGGCAGTATCCATGTGTGCTTGGGGCAGTATCCATGTGTGCTGGGGGCATATCCATAAGAGCTGGGGCAATATCCATGTGTGAGCTGGTCTGGGGGCAATATATCCATGTGTGAGCTGGCCTGGGGCAATATATCCATGTGTGAGCTGGTCTGGGGCAATATATCCATGTGTGAGCTGAGGCGCAATATATCCATATGTGATCTGGGGCAATATATATCCATGGGTGTGCTGCCGGGGGCAATATATAATTCTGAACTGGGACAATATATCCATATGTGAGCTGGGGGCAATATATATCCATTGGTGAGCTGCTGGGGGCAATATATCCAGAGCTGCTGGGGGCAATATATATCCATGTGTGCTTTCACTGCCTTCGAACAGGCACCGTACTTGCTGGCAGATGACAAAAATTTGTGTGAGCATATGAGAGAGCTCCACAGCAATAAACCTCACAGTAATGTGCGCTGTGTGTATGAGCATTCAGTGTTATATGGGAGTACTGATTTAGGAGTAAGAGTAGTTTAAAAAAATCTGTAAAACTCGGGGGGGGGGTGACACCATAAGTTACCGCACCGGGTGACACCAACCCTAGTGACGCCACTGGCTGCAAGACAAATAACCAGCACATACTACAACCTAGCATATCTGCTACTGCATGTTTGACTCAGGGTCCATCTCATGCAGCTGCTGCTTGCTCTCAGGCTGCAGGCTCATGGGAAGACTATGGACAGCCATTAAAGAAGCCAGACACCTGGCAGCCACAAATGATGAGGTAGTGAGGACACAATGGTAGGGAGCAAAAACAAGGCAGGGATTTCTTACAGAACCTGCAAACCCAACTGTGTGAGACATCAGATTCCCTGACAATATGCTTTATTGACTGTTTATCCTATTATTCTCTGCCAGCCTTATGGCTGAGCATAGTGTGAAATCCAGTCATTTAAACATTAGCAAAAGATTCCCTGACAGTAGCATTTACTACTCACTAGCTCACTGCTTGCTTCTCACAGTCCTCCATTGTTGTCTGCTGCTTTGTGCGAGGTTCGTCACTGCTCTTCCTGCTTCCTCAGTGTAATTCCACCCTCTGTTTGGCCATGAGCCAAACATAGCATTGTTCATAATGAGTGGATTTTTTTTCTAAGTTTTCTTATGGAAACTTAATATATGGGGGACGAAACCTCTGGTTGAGAGGGATAGAGCATGTGTGAAATGCTCTCATAAAGGACAGATGACAAAAACGTCCATAAGTGCAAGCTCAGTTGCTGCCAGCAGTCAGGGATTGGAAAAAAGTTTAGCAGATTTTGTGGATTTTTTTTTCTATATTTTAAACAGATACCCACTGTCCAAGAAAAAAAATAGCATTCAGATTAAATACGATTTTTTTTATTATTTTTAAATTTTTGCTGCAAGCACTGCTGAACAACCATCACTATTCTTCCGTAAAATTATTGAATTATAGCTATTGGTTATTCAGTGCTTTTCTTCCACAGTTTACAACAACAGCGAAAATGCTTGCGCGAGAAAATGGCAATCTTCATTGAACTTATTTTGAAATGATGGGTAACAGCAATGCTAGACAACTTCAATTGAAACTATGGCGGAAATTACAGTGGAATTTACATTAAATAACTTAAGTAGGCACTATGGCAGGGCTGTTAAACTTATGGGCCCCCAGATGTTGAGGCCTACAATTCCCAGAATTATTTCAATGTAATAGATGGTTAGGGAATCATGGGAGTTATAGTTCAGAAACATCTGAGGGGTCTGACTTTGACAGCCCTGTACTACAGTGTAAACTCTATGGGAAAAACTCTGAACTACTCTGATGAGTTCGGCAGAAACTATGGCCAATGTTACCTAAAGAGAGAATTCAAAAATAGTCTCTTATACTTTGTAGTTTGCTGAACTAAATTCACTGTTTTTTAATGAAAAAATGGCGGTTAGTGAATAACCCCTTATGTTAAGTGGTCATATTGTGCTCTTACTCCTTTCACTTATGAGTCCCTGTAGGCTATCAATCAACTCTCACTGGGACAGCATTCTGAGGTACGATTTGCAAAGCCTAGGCTATAAAGAGCAGGTTGCCCATAGCCTCTCAGTGCCTAATGCATTTGTGTCGAGGGGCATTAGATGAGATGTCTTCTGAGCAATCAGCTCAGTGATCTTATGCTGTCACTCCGGAAGAGCACTGAGGGAGACCCCCAACACCAGAATTCAGGTAAGATTTTAAGCCCCTATATTTGGCTTAATATATCCGTTTAACAATCTCACTTAAAATGATACTCTGAAGTTAAATAGAAAGAAGGAAAGAGGTGAAATTTGCTTACCCCTCTCCCATTTTAACACTAGATTGTTTTAAAACTTTTATTCCAGTGCTGGGCTACTTTAGAAGCGGTTTGACATGATCAGCTACCGGCTCTAAGCTGCAGCACTCACATGACTGGCAGGGGGCTAGACACTCAACGCAGGCGCATTGAGAGCCATTGATGGAGAGAATCCAGAGAGTCAATGCTTGCTGATCTCAGCTTCTAGGTAGGACTAGTCTCCCCGTGTTCATAGGGCTGAATTTGCCCTCTGTGACCTCCCAGACTCATGGGGAGGGCATTCAGGTCACTGTGACCTCTTATTGCATAGAGTGTCTCTTTAACATACTTTTCTATTTTCCTTCTTTTTTAATAACTGGGAAAAAAATCAACATACAGTAATGCAAGTTAGGTAAAAATATAAGTGCGACTGAGCTTATTCTTCAAGGAAAGTAATGATCCATTCCTTTTTTCTAGGCAGATCTATTTTTCTCTTCACTGAATTAAACCTGCTTGCAAAAGATGGCATGTGTGAAACACTTTTACTTCAGACAAAACAAGGCAGAAAAATCAGTTTATCAACTAAACAAAAAAGGTATATATAAGCATGTGTGAAATTAACCTTTTTTTGTTCTTTTTATAATGTGTCTCAGTACGCTTCTTTCCAGACAAGGTAAGTTATGTGCTAATTAATAATACCAGACATATATAATACAAAGCACACATTGTTAAGTTTCCATTAGTCATCCATATTAATCAAGGTTACAAATTGTTCAAAGCTCGTTGCTTTCTGTTTATCAAAAATCAAGTTACATAAGCAGGAGATGCGTGATTGTTAATTATAAGAGCTCATAAAATCAGATTTGGAAAGTCAGACACTGTCAACCTGATATTTTTACCTCCCCATAAATCACATGACATTGGTTTTTGTTTGGTTTTATCACAATATAGGTAATTTTCAATGTATTACAATACATTGTCTAAGCATCCTTTCACGTCTTTGTGAGGTTGGACCCACTGGCACTCCATTTGTTATTTTCAAGAAATTATAAGCTTATCAAAGTTTTTCTTCTGGCCCTCAAGACTACTCCCTACAATAAGCAGCTGTAAGCCACAGCGTGCCAAGCTGAATGTGTTGTTGTGAACGATAAGGGCTGGGTGCAGCCCATGAAGGTGGCCACTGCCTGCCTGTTTTGGCCCATATATTATGTAGCGAGTTCATGGACTTACTGCAGCTGACGGCATAGGGAATATATCATGTCATTTACAATTCTACTAGCTTATCTCATTATTTCCAGAGGCAAGTTCAAAGAAGCAGACTGTTGCACTTTGCCAACAATTTCTACAGAAAAACCTGTGGGCACAAAATTATTTTTCATTGGGGACCAATGTACACGAAACACAATCTTTGCGTCATGAAACGTTACTCTCCTGGTACAAGTTGTAGCATAAGAAGATGCCCTGTTTTCCTTCTTCCTGTTCAAAAATACTTAGAATTACAGCAGTTTCGTAAAAAAAAAACGACACACTACTCCAAATCTATATCTTTATCTTGAAGATCATGTAAGATACTTTCTCTTTCCAATTTGCCCACATAAATGTAATTTGTTGATCACATACACGTTACATGTTCCTACCTCCACTCCTTTTCTTATCTTGAGTTGCAGCTGTGCTGTTGTGTGGTTGTGGCCTGGTAGTTCTTTGCTAACAGCGGCTTCACTAAAATGAAGAGAAATGTAAAAACCTCGGTAACCTGATAGTAGACGTGGCAACTCTGTTATCTGTTTTTTTAACAGATTTGCCTTATGGGTCAAGTCGAGCAGGAAGTCTCAGTAACTCCATTCCTCCACTCACTGACATGTGCCGCCCATTACATTAGAGTGTGCACACATGGAACATTTATTAATTGAAATCTTATGTTTAGAAGATTTTGCACAAAATGCCCATTTTTCATCCGAAATAACAAGCTTGAAATCAAAGGCACAATTTTTTGCTATTCATCATGAACCAGATAAGTGACATCAAAAATATCAATGTAAGTGGTAAAAGTGGACCTCTTCACTCAACATTAGGGTGTGCCTTGGGCACACCCCCTGCACCCGCCTATGCCTCCACTGTTGTTTAAATGTGACCCGATTCCCTATACCATTTTGGCACATGCATTAAAGATTTTGATGTGTTACCACTGCTTTGCTTCTGGCACTGGTGGCATATAAGCAAAAGAACAACAGACTAGCTTTCTTCTTATGCAAGGGTGAAGTGCTAAAAAAAGGAAGTGCAAGAACTGGCTAACGTTTTCCATATACAGTATACACATACATACACTAAATACATATACACACACCTACAACGTATACATTTATCCATACATAGGGTGCCATTTAAGTGATCTGCATCGCTTCTAAATTTACAGCCATAATTGGGACATTTTTTGGTTAGGCAGACTTAATTGAGGTATTCTACCAAAATATTAAAGAATTATACAAACTAATGCATTCCCTTATCATTTCATGATATTGGCCACAAGTATGGTTGATTGAATCATGTGATATATATATATATATAATTTTAAGCCGCACATAGAAATAAATCAAGCCCTTAACTTAGAAATCCACAGTAGTCTAGTTTAGCCACGGCAAATAATTGCCTGTCATTAACCTGTACCCTGTGTACTCCTCCATCCTGCCAGTCTATGATCCAATCGATGATCAGATTCTCAGTAGGAAAGAGTTTCCTTCCATTGTTTATGTGGGGCAGCAACATATGAAATAATATGATTCTGTAGGACCTGTTTAGAGGCCTCCCAGAACAGTTTGGGAGTGTCGATATGGACTATATTGTCATCCGAGTAATTTACCCAACCTGGTTTGTAAATATGTACAAAAAGAAGGGTTATGAGAAAGGAATGTGGGAAAGCTCAATTATAGTGTACAAGGTGATTGACCCATTGGTAACAGTCACAGCCATACTGGGGCATGATCAGAAAGAGAGATGCTTTCAATACCTGCCTGGTGTTCGATTAGAAGCAGAGTCGAGGTTATAAGAATCATATCAATTCTATAAAATGAATGGTGTACTGGCGATTGAAAGATGTAATTCCTGTTCAAGGGGTGCAGTATTTGCCAAGAATTGTGAAGATTCAAGGTAGATACCAGGTTTTGATGGTTTTGCGTTATGCGTGGAGCATTCTGATAGAACTAGACTGTAGCGGGGGGAATAGCGCCCACTAGATAGTCGCGGAGTTGAGATCCTTAAGGGCTGAGAAATCTTTTTGACGTTTAAACACCGATTGTCATTCACAGAATTATACACTTGCGGCAACGAGGTTGAACAATATACTGTGTTGCTACTAAGCACTAAAGGTTTCGAGATCGATAGACTACTTAGAGCACATGCAGAAATACACATATAAATCAGACAGTTGGTGAATTGCACGGACTGCAGGGCAGCCAGGAAATAAGCTGCTTTAACGTTTACTGAGAAACGGGAGCAGATCAGCGGTACTTTAAGATAGTCAGGGACAACACATACACCTTGGGGTCTGTCGTAAGTACAGTAATGAGTATTGTTGCTGGTGAGCGCAAACTGACCATGAGCTGCAAATAAGCAGTACCTTGCGATCGCAGATCTTATGAATATGTGTGCCTGGAGAACATGAGCCCTGGGTTGGGTATAGGAACCTAATGAGGCCACAGACAAGACCCACCACTGAGAAGGGACACTTCCCCAGTAACGTGTAAACACCCCAGCGGCAAGCATGGGGTTAAAGCACCACACAGGCGATCGTAATCAAGCAGCAGGAGAATAGTCAAAATCAAGCCGGGACAAATAACAGGAGCAGGGATCGTATCCAGAAAACGGGTTAGCAACAGAGAGACAATGTAAACGAATGGTTAGCGATGCAGGAATCAGACTCCACGACAGGGCGACGAGGCAACTCCTCGCGCCCTGTTTTAAACCCGGCGGCTCCTCGTGACCATGCTAGGCCCTGCCACCTCGGACGCCGCTCAGCTATTCTCCAGTGCTGGCAGCCAGCCAGCTCCTGGCACAGGACCTTGCCCAGGCCCCCCAGGCAGTGCAGCAGGGGCTGAGGACATGACATAGACTTGTCCAGCAGTGGGTCAATCACTGAGTTACAGTCACCCCCACTAACGTATGAGAGGCTGTTACTTCCAAAAGCAGAGGTACAAATCTATCATAAAAGGAATCATTAGATACATTAGGAGTATAAACATTTACAAGGCAATATTTAAGATTGTTCATCGTTAGGTAGAGAAAAACGTACCGACCTTCTGGATCAGCAATATAGTCATCAACAACGTAAGACTGGACAAGTGTAGGATAATGGCAACGTCTCTCGCTTTGGAGATTTATTTGGCCACAAAACGCTCTTGGATCTATTTGGCCTTGAAAGAAGATTTTGCGGATTTGGACCAATGAGTTTCCTAGAGAAAAACAATGTGAGGCTGGAGGATAGGAAAGTAAGCATTTTCTGTCGCTTGATAGGTGTGTTGGCACTTTTAACATGCCAGAAAAAAACATGAAGGGAGTAGGGGGATGAAACGTTTAGATCCAGTTCCCTTCTGTAAAGCGGAATGATAGGTAAGAGAAGGGGAGGGGAGTCCCCAGTCCCAGCACAAATCAGGGAATCACGCCTCAGTGCAATGAAAGCGGTCGATGACCAGGCAATTCAACTGAAGCCACTCAAGGGTAACTATATACATGATGAGAAAGTAGTACAAAAAAGGAGCATTTTTATGAAGATTCTGGTGATGCCGTCAGGGATGCAGGAGAGGGTACACCATTCTCCCAATCCAGCAGAATGTGATGAAGGAAAAGGTCGGCCTCAGTAGGTGAGGTTGTAGAGTGTGTTTTGTTCCTGATTTGAAGATGTAGAGTACCTGGATAGAGGAGGGCAAATTTGATGCCATGACGGTGCAGCGTTGAGTAGATAGGGGTGAAGACCCGACGCCTCTGTTTGACCTGCAAGGAGAAATCTCTGAAGATTAGGATTTTTTGTTTTTGATATAGAAGCAATGGTAAATTTTTGTAAGCTGTAGGAATTTTTAGTGCGTCTTGATAATTCAGAAATTTTGCAATAACTGGACGAGGCCTTGCATTATCTGCAGGGGCAATTGCTCCCAGGTGATGAGCCCTTTCGATTTGGAGCGGTTGGTGTTTGTTGACAGGAATAGAGTGCAGACGGGAGCTACTCTACTCTAGGAGACTGACTAATTCTGTATTGTGTACCGATTCAGAGATGCCAATAAAACGCATAATGTTGCGGCGGCTCTTATTTTCCAAATCACCCAGCTTATCTTGAAGAGAGTTGATCGTGGCTTGTTGGGTTTGGACTGTCACCTTAAGCAAGGTGAGGTCTCTCGTCATCTGTTGCTGATTGTCTGGCTTCCAGTACCAAAATTTGTGTAGCGTGAGATTGGAGTATTGATAGCGTATTATCAATGGAGGTTTTGAGTTCTTGGAATTGTGCCTCCAAAAATGGGTTTGATGACAGAGGCGACTTCTTTGGCCATTTCCCCTGCTGGCGTGAGAATCGTATTGGAGATTTGTGAGAAAGTGGACATGTTGTTGTCATCTGAGTCTTGTGGAATAGGACATGAGGATGGTGGCAATGTATTTAGGGATAAATGTTTCTTCAAAGGTCTCAGATGTTTTGGAGTAGGTTTTTTGGAGGATCATTTCTCTACAAAGTTATCCATGGAAAATTGTTAGAGTTGCAAAAGTGAATAGCGACAACTTGAATAAGATCACCAATAATAGTGGAGTTTTACAGTGGTATAGAGTCTTTTACCTCCTCACTCCTTTGCAAAAATGTACAAGAAAAAAAAGGGGGGCTTTTCTCCTGTCTCTCCTAGACTTGTAGTGTCTTTTTAAAGTTCCTTCGGTGTATAAGGGGAAGGGGGATAAAACCGTGTAGACCTCACCAGACCTCACCATAAAAAATTGGGATAAGAATCCCACGATAAAAATAAAAATATTACTTGAAAATGCAGATGTGGAAACAAAGGGATAGTGGAAATAAGAAGTTTAACCTCACCACATGAGCGTGTGCGCTACCTGATTGGTTGTTACTGCCGATCTGCGGAAGGGTGGCGGAGTAGGCCTCAGGATGGTCTCCATGGTCCACTCTCTTTCCAGCGGCAAGCAGGCCAATGCTGAGCAAATTCACAGCCCTGTGCCCAGAGATGGCGGCAGAGACACCCACAAGACTAGCCAGGCACAGATGGTCACGTCAGGAGGATAGCTGCATTTCGGTCGGAGGCATGAGATGGTCAGCCTTGTGCCAGGCCCCACTCTCGGTCCGGGGCTCCATGAGCAGCTGGCACCGCACTGTCAAATAGCCCAGAGCACCCAAAGAGGGACCGTATGGATACTCCTACTGATCAAGCCTCAGCCCGTGGGTGAGGAGAGTGGATGCGACTGCGAATGCAGGAGCAAGTGACGTAACCAATCTTAGTTCTGTCCTTCCATGATGGCAGTGAACCGGAGTCATGGGAACATATTTCCATACGCAACCACAATGACCAAGGCCCCTGCACCCATTGCCCACCTGGCATTCTGGCACAATGGGACAGTGTTCCCACTGAATAAAGGGTATGAAAATGCTGTTCCCCCTGGGACAGACCCCTGTTGTTCCTGCATATTTGCCTAATATCATTTAACTGTTCGTTCATGCAGCGATGATTTAGGTGGCAAATTATTGTTTTAAGATGTACCCATAAATCATCAAAATATGCTCAAGGTACAGAAAAAATTGAAAACCAACATATATGGGGAGAAGACAACTATATAAAATGAAGAAATGTAGATCCTCACATAAGTGTATTAGCTTCAATAAGCCAAGCCAAAAGTGGGCCTCCTGGAACTTATTATTAATTATAATAAAAGCAGAATTACAGCATGAACTGACATAAAATGTAAAATTCTAGACAAAGCCCTTCAGAAATAAAGTAGCTTTTTTTCCAATTGCTTTAGATCCATACATGGTTCAACATAACCCATAAATATGTATACAATGTATTCCATTAACCCCTCTACTGCTGAGCTATTTCACCCGTTATGCTGAGCTTATTATCACCATTTTGTGTTCTTCAGGTTTAAGGCTCCGGTCAGACGAGCGCAGCGTTCACATCCTTGATGGCGCACAAAAGTATGTCTGTGATAGCATGACATAAAGGCCAATGGAGTCCCACACACGAAGTACGTCCACACTGAACTGCGGACGCACAACGGCGGCGGCAAACAGACGCAAGTTGGGCAAGAACGTACAACCCCTAGAACGGCCGCACAAAGTGCGCTGCGTCCGCAACGTCCACATAGCTTTGAGTGTGAGTGAAGGAACGTGGTCAGACGGACTGCATTTATACGTCCAGCACTTTTGACGGACAAAATGTTTTTGCATTTTAATTTATTTTCCCTCCTACATCCGTCAAAAAAACCGGACAGTGTGGCCACTACTGCGTCTTCCGTCAAAAAGTGCGTCCGTACTGCATGGGCGCACAGTCCGTAGAAATCACGTTTGTCTGACCCTAGCCTAAACGTGATTTGAAGTCATGCTTTTTCATAGGACCCAGACGAATTATATATCCTTTTTTTTTTACAGACTTGGCAGATTCAAAATATATCAGTACTGTATGCATACGTCATGCCCTGTCAGAATGCTATAACAAAAAATGTGAAAACAAAATGTAAATATTTGTATTCGGAATTCAATTATTTACAGCGTATAAAATATTTTTTCCTCATTTTATCACCCAATCCCTTGTGGTTATATGAAGTATGGGTTCCTTTTTAAAAAAAAAAATGAAGAACCTGTTACTGCATTTTTCTAAGAAAATATACCATTTGTTTTTTTTTTAAAATATTTTTTATTTTGAAATATTAATGTTAGACAAACAAATATTAAAATAAAGGGCCACACAGGTCCGTACATAACAAATTAGCCTCCAGATATAGCAGCAATGCAGACATCAGGGACTATGAAACAAAAAATATGAAATTAAATGAAAATAAGATGTATATAGCAATAAAAGGTGGTAACAAGGGAGGGGGGAGTGCAAAGCATATCAGTAGGGAACCGATGGTGACCCAAAATGGGGGAAAAAAAGGGGGGGAAGGAAAGGGGAGGAATGGCAAGGGCCATCACTGTGACGCTCCTGGCGCGCTCCCAGAGGAGGCCATGGAGGGAAACGTCACGAGGCCTGGGAGCCCAAGGGCCAAGCATGGCAGACAATGCCACAGTGGCACTCCTCGGTACTACCCGGAAAATGCCAAAACAAAAATAATTTTGAGAAAAGGGAGGTGAGAGGGGGTACACCATCGTTCAGCAGGGCAAGCACCAAAAAAGGAGGGGAAAACCGTGGGTAAATGGGGGGCAGCTATCACAACCGCCAAGCGTTGGCTTGACTAGACCATCAGAAAAAAGGTATACGGGGTTGTGTCACATCAAAAAAGAAATATACGGTTGTGTCTGGGGTAAAACAACAGTCAGCCGGGATCCCGAGGGTGAGCTTCAGGCGTCAGTGGCACAGTACCGAGACCCAACCTAGACACCAGCGCTTGTGCCTCGTCCAAGGTCGTCACCGTGAGGGTCTCCCCAGCAGAAGACACGAGTAGGGAGCCTGAGGACCCCCACTTATATCGAACCCCATGTAGGCGAAGCAGGGTGGTGATCCCTTTAAAGCATCTGTGGGCTGCAATCATCAGGAAAGGTAGATCTCGGGAAATGGTGACCTCACTGTTCGCGTAGGTGACCCGATATGTAGGACCAACTGCTGACATAATCTTAGCCTGGCTGACCCCATCCCGCATCATCAGAAGAGCATCTCGGGGGGCCTCCGTAGTAGCAGAGGCTGCCTTCTGTAGACACATAACCGACAAGACCAGGGAACTCGCAGTGACATCAGAGGTCGGCAGGATGTGGGACACCAGGCCTACGGTGAACTGTAGGATCCCCTCACCAGTGATATCCTCTGGGATCCCCCTAAGCCACAAATTACGACGTCTGTGCCGGGTCTCAAGTGTCATTACCGCCGATCCGAGGCGGGCAACCTGCCGCTGAAGATCTTGTACTCGGGTGTCCATCGCAACCTGCGCCTTCTCCACCTCCGAAGCTCTGGTGTCAACCAGGTCTAATCGGTTCTGGAGGGTCACCACATCAGAGTGGACCTCCTGCAAACCCTGGTGCCAGTGTCCTCGAAACTCCTCCATGACCTGTCGTAATGTCGCCTCTGTCAGCGGTGGCGCAGTAGTATGAGGTGGCGGCACGTCACTCTGGTTCGCAGCCGCGGAATCAGGATGTGAGGTCTCCCTCGAGGGCTCGAGGCCGGTAATTAACTCACCCCATCGGCATCGCTCTCCTTCAGCTCGGGTCAGCCCCAACAATTGCCTGATGTCAGGTAGGCGAGAGCCCTCTTCCTCCACATCTTTCTTGGTCTTTTTCCCCATGTGTGCAGGGCCGGTTTCGCAGGGGGAAACAACGGGTCAAAAATATACAATTTTAACCAAAACTCAGTTATTAACAATATGACTATGTATAAAACACTGAACTTGCTCCCTGTGTGAAAAGATGAGTGATGGCAGTGCCATTGTTCGCTTTATGTGTGAAAAATGGACAATGCTGCTGCCTTAGGCTAGGATGAGTTGAACGCATTTTTCATGTCTACCTTTCAAAAAGTGCGTTGATGCGTCCGAACGCATTTTTTCGCAGAAGACGCGATAGCGGTCATACGATGCGCAATTTCGGCCGTAATTTTTTATGGATCCAAACCAGGAAATTTTGGGTGTCTGGACGTTCTGTTGGTCGGACATGAGCAGCGTCTGACATCTCCTAATCACGCACACACGCCGCTATGCGGACGCAGCGCACTCTGTACGTCAGAACTAGCGGTTCGACGTTCTTGTAAAAATGCGTTCGTTTGCCGCTTGCGTTGTGCGGCCAAACTTTCGTGAGGCCATACTTTGTGTGTGTGCCTGCGTTGGACGTCATTTGCTGCTACCACAGCCCTAATAAAGTGCGGCTAAACGCACGTTCGCACTGCATTCGTCTGACCCCAGACTTAGAACAAAAAAATAACAAGAACAAAGGGTTTTGTTTTATTTATTTTTTGTTTAAATCTTACATGTTCGATATCATTGTAAAGACCAGATTCTCTTCTCCTCTCATGTGTGGATCTCTATTGATCATGATTCTATGCTACGACGGACATTAAACTGTGCGGCAACATGGACGTGATCATCACTGCGTTCGTCTGACGCCGGCCTTAGCTGGAGCTTGAATGTACAAGTTCAGGCCAATTTCACAGAGATAAGAAAGAACTCCACACGTACACAAATAATTTAATTGTTTTGACTATAACAGAAAGGTACTTGACTTCTAGGGCTCTAGAAGCTCGCTTCTAGTTGCTGTGAATTTTGAATCTGCAGATGGACAGGGACAAATGGGCTTCTTTCACTGAAAACTATTCAAGACACGTACATTTGCATGGTGTATAGAGCTTCTCTTTTAAATAATATTCCTTGTGTTATAGTAAGGTACTACCACTTTGCTCTGATTCCATGTACTATACTTACAATAATAACTTTTTTCTTTGGCTCTGCATGAGCGAGCTTCTATTATTTTATGTATATCATAGAATTTAAATAGAAATATCAAAAAAGATAACACATAAAATCATTCATAAACCCAGTACGTTAAGAGTTTGAATGCCTCCAGGCTAGCTAAACCAGAACCATTGCAGATACAGATTGAAGATAATGAACATAATTATAAGCAGGTGTAAGGTTTCATGTCTAAGAAATCTCCAGAGTATGAAACGTTATGATTGCTTCTGCACATTACAACATTTTACTGTAATTTGGTACAAAATATTAAGTGTAAAAAGTACTTTAAAGTCGTCCCTTCATCATTTCTTCCTTCTATTCTACTCCAGGCTTTCTTTGGAGCACTGCGGTCCTGTACCAGAAGCCCTGATTACTGGATGTCTCAAATATGACTTTTATTTAGTATACACTGCACATTTCCACTTTAGGGCTATTCATGATAGACACCTTCACAAGCTATATACACTGTTTTAGTGTTTGATATAATTCTGTCCTAGCTTGTTCTTGCAAGGTCATGTAACCTGCTATTTCAAAGCAATAGGTTTTCTATATTTAGATATGAAGGAAAAAGAACAACATTCTTTGAGTGTGTGATGAATTTAACACTTTTGGATAGAGGGCATTGGGCGCTAATCATACAAAGGTTAAAGTAAACATGACACCTGCAAAATAAATAAACCTTTCTAGTATTCACATTAAATTAATTAATTCAATCCTTTCAATATTCAGTTTCAACTCAAACAAACTAAGCAAATATATAGAAATAATATTATTTTCAAGGTAACATCTCTGTTTATAGTTGTTGTGACTTTTCATTTGCAAGCCAGGGTCAGACGAACGCATTCTGTGCGGACTGTGCGTCCTGCACAACGGACGTACTTTCTGACTGGCGACAAGGTAGTGGCCACACAGTCTGTTTTTGTGACTGATTTTTTTTTGACTGCTGTAGAAGGGAAAATAAATTATTATGAAAAACATTTTGTCTGTCAAAAATGCAGTCCATCTGACTAGGTTCCATCACTCACACACAAAGCTATGCGGACGTTGCAGATGCAGCGCACTTTGTGCATCCGTTCTATCGGATTTACGTTCTTGCCTAACCTGCGTCCGTTTGCCGCGTTCGCAGTTCGGTGCGGACGTACTTCGTGTGTGGGGCTCCATTGGTCATAATTATATGCTATAACGGACGGACAAATGTGCGGCAACACGGACATGATCATGCGCTCCTCTGACACAAGCCTTAGAGTGTAATCCCTACACTACCAGGTGCTTTTACTCAAAATCACTGTTTGGATCCCGGAGCATCCAGCTCACTTCATGTATAAAACATAACAATAAAAAAGGGATGTCATTTGCACTTACCCTTATGCCTCCATGTGAAACAAATAGAGAATTTAGTTTACTGTAATGGCTATTAGAGTGTTAAACTGGATACTCCATGTTTATGCAGCCGCCCTGGTAGGGATTAGCGCGCAAAACTGCTTTTTGTGCAAATTTGTATATTTTGGTGTATCCCCAGCCAGGTAATTTTTTGCTGCTGTCCCATTCCGTGTTTTCTTTTTCAATCCTAAAGTGGAAATGTTTTTGGTGAGGGTATAAAAATAAACCCACCATTCTATCTCATGGCTGAGAAGCAGCGGGAGGAAGTGCAGTTTCCGGTAGGCAGCTTTTGCTTTCATTAGGATAGGACCAATTTAAGAGGTTGCAGTGATGTGGCAGGTGGGCATAACACTCTAATGGCCATTCAAATAAACCAAAAACTCACTTTTTTTCACATGGAGCCATAGGGGTAAGCGTAAATGACAACTCTTTTTTTCTTGTTATGTTTTTCTTTTATGTACATGGGCACTGGTGGGGAAATGCCTTTGAGTGTATTGTGAAACTTTGTGACTATTTTTAAACTGTCCTGGGCCAGATTTGCATCTCAGGAGTCTGTAGGCACAAGAATGTGGAGAGCCCCTATCCCCCAACAAGAAAAAAAAAAAGAAAGAAACATGGCAGAATGACTTTTTAAAATTTTGTTTTGGGGCAAACAATTTTTTTTTTAAAAATTATGAAAAATAGTTTCTCTTCCTCGCTCAAATCAAAAGAAGGGGCAGAATCTTTTGCCTTAGTTGAGTTAGTGCATTTGCATTGTTTGTTTTATATGTAGAAGCATATATTGCTTCTGCCGTAGAAAAAAAAAATATATATTTTTTTTACACGTTACATGGTCATGTTTGTTGTCATTATAAAGACCAGACTCTGCTCTTTCCAGTGACACCTCACTTAACCTTGTGTGGTGTACAATTCAGAGATGCAGGGTTCCAAAGTACGCCTGTCTCTCCTCACTGCAGTGCCACGGTCTTTATCGTTTTTTCTTTTTTCTGTAACAGCCCTTTTTATTATCATTCATTGGACCTTATATGTAAATTTCAGACATTTTCGCTCAGTAGTTTCTTTGCAAACAGCGTTTCACTTTTCAAACGTACTGGTTTTTTTTTCACTCCATTCGTCTGCGGTGTCGGGTTTTTCCAGTGGCTGCTCTGCGCTGTGATCGGCTCCTGCTCGGGTTTCTCCGGCGTCTTCAGCGGGGTTAATCCAGATGTTTTTGTGGGTTTCGGTGTGCATTCGCCTGGGTTTTGCGGGGGGTGTTCGGCAGGTTTTTGGCGACTTTTCCCTGCATTACGATGGTCCTGTGGTGCTTGCTGAATATACCGCAGGGTTGCCGAAATGGGATCGCCAAATCAAGCCGAATTGAAGAGAACGAAAATTCACCGAACGTGTGGTGACTTTTCGATTCTCTTAGCATAATCCTTAATGTGCTTTAACTGCAGACTGTCAGCATTAATTTGAGGGTATGTACATCCAACTCAGGTGAACGGTGTAGGACTTACAGCAGTTTGCAGATATGCCTCCCGCTTGTTAAGGGACCAAAGGTAATGGGACAGAATAATAATCATAAATCAAACTTTCCCTTCTTAATACTTGGTTGCAAATCCTTTGCAGTCAATCGCAGCCTGAAGTCTGGAACGCATAGACATCACCAGACGCTGGGTTTCATCCCTGGTGATGCTCTGCCAGGTCTCTACTGCAACTGTCTTCAGTTCTCTGCTTGTTCTTGGGGCATTTTCCCTTCAGTTTTGTCTTCAGCAAGTGAAATGCATGCTCAATGGGATTCAGGTCAGGTGATTGACTTGGCCATTGCATAACATTCCACTTCTGTCCCTTCAAAAACTCTTTGGTTGTGTAGCGCTCACTCCCGGAGGAGCCGCTGAATTTGTACCTCGGGTCAGTCTCCCCGCACTAGGGAATAAATATACTCCAGCACCGTTGTGGGTTTTTATATTATATAGTTTACTTGAATAAAAGGCAAATAAAGAATAACACGGTCTTTGGATATATCTACAGTATTTCGTAATGCAGTAAACGCGCAGCGGAAAAGAAATACGAGGCTTCGTATTTCGGGAAAATGCGCAGCGGAACAGAAAAATACAATGCTTCGTAATTCGAGGAAACCGCGCAGCGGAAAAGAGAATACAATATTTCGTAATTCGAGAAACGCGCAGCGGAAAACAAAATAATATGCGAATCTTTGCCCCTTTTTCGGATACTAGGGAGTGAGTCCCGAACAGGTTAAGTCCCGAACTGTGAGTGTATGTGTGTGTTATGGTACCCGGGTACTATTCGACTGGCCAGTGAATTATTTAAAGTGATGTCTTCGACTAGTCAAGTTGGGGCCCTGTGGGTTTTAGAAACAAACAGCAGCGTGCTTTCTTGCTTTATAAACCGGCCTTGGAGGCCTCTCACCCATCCGCTCGAAGACCAAGGCTCCCCTGACCCAGGACGTCTCTCCGCTCGAAGCCTCGCTGGGATACTGGTTACTGGATCCGTTGTCTGGCTCTCTCTGCTCCAACCGTGACTTGTCCAGTTACCGCCTGCTCTCCCATCCGATGGACCTGCGGTACTCCTCACTCAAGGATCCTCTGGCTTCCTTGATGGCAGCTTGGGTAATGTCTGTAGATCACTGGGTCTCCTTCTTACAAGACTGGGTAACCCCTCTTGGAATCCTGGTAGGCCGCACCTGCACTCCAGCCTAGTCACTGTTCCACTCTGCAGCACTGCGTCCTCTCTCTATCACTCCCTGGCGCGTTCTGACAACTATTTCCACGAGGCTCAGGATGTACAGCGTCTGTGTCCCACCCACTTCCTGTGTCTGTTTGCAAAGCATGCCAGGAAACGTAGTCCCAATGTCCAGTGTCTCTAATCGCGATTGTCTCCATCTTGTGGCCAAAAATAGGTACTGCCCGCAGCAAGATTTAACACAGCGCTACAGTTGCTTTTGCAGTATGCTTTGGGTCATTGTCCATCTGCACTGTGAAGCGCCGTCCAATGAGTTCTGCAGCATTTGGCTGAATGTGAGCAGATAATATTGCACGAAACACTTCAGAATTCATCCTGCTGCTTTTGTCAGCAGTCACATCATCAATAAGTGCAAGAGAACCAGTTCCATTGGCAGCCATACATGCCCACGCCATGACACTACCACCACCATGCTTCACTGATGAGGTGGTATGCTTAGGATCATGAGCAGTTCCTTTCCATCTCCATACTCTTCTCTTCCCATCACTCTGGTACAAGTTGATCTTGGTCTCATCTGTCCATAGGATCTTGTTCCAGAACTGTGAAGGCTTTGTTAGGTGTTGTTTGGCAAACTCTAATCTGGCCTTCCTGTTTTTGAGGCTCACCAATGGTTTACATCTTGTGGTGAACCCTCTGTATTCACTCTGGTGAAGACTTCTCTTGATTGTTGACTTTGACACACATGTGTGACTTTGACACACACGCAAGGCGCCTGTAAAATAATTATTTTATTTTATTTTAAATTCTCTCTATATGAAAGCTTCCCTTAGTACACATGTCCCTATTAGTTCAGTTTAAAATGCTTTGTTACAACTCTTTGGAATGTGGCATGATATAACTCAAAAAGGTCCCCCCTTTTCTCTATATATACTACGACACGTGATGCTGGGCAGAAATAATGTTTTTGTCTATCCCTTAAAGTCAAATGTAAACCATATTTGGTAAAAAAAAAAAGTACTTTTGGGCTGACTGTGCAGGTCAACTCTGACATGGAAATAGGCTGTACACTCAGTGGTCGCTGTTACTCCATTGTATGTATGCTATATAAGCCGAATCCACAGACCATCAAATTGAAGTGATTACTCTGCACACCTTTGTGTATGTGTCTTATTGCTTCCCTAACTAGCTAGTGCTGCGCTTGCCATGCCTTACATGAGGAATACAGAAATCTTCTGCGTTGCATGTCTTGGTAAATATATTTTTACAGCACTCCCTTGTGGCAGGCGCCTGTAGAATAATGACTGATACATTCTGGCTTTCCATTGCTTAAAGTTCCCTTAATTTACTGATCCAATGACCTATTGAAGACAAATTAGCACCCCAAGTACAAATAAATCCCATCATGCTATTTTAAGAAGTTCACCTGGTCTGATAGATATGTGGTGCTCGATTTCAGTTTAGCAAGCCATTAATTCTTGCGTCTTGACCATAAAGCTGATGGTTCAGTTGCTATTCCTAGTTGATAACTCCTGCTATAGCTCAGTTTGGCAGCAGCTTACTGTACGTTTATTAGGAACTTTGTATAGGAATTGGAATTATGCTGGGAGCTGGAGAACAACAAGTGATTCCCAGTCGCTCATTATTCAAAAGTGGGAAAACAAATTACTGGATCCTAAGATCTGGTGTTGAAAGATTTCTCAGATGCAAAACTGCTAGCAAATAAGTAAATAAATAATGGAACGTTTAACTTTTGGAGCATCAATTAACCCCTTCACTACCAAGTGATTATTCTGAAAACCACTGTCAGGACCCATTGGTGGGCTCTATTACATTCTTCGCACAAAAATGTGCGCATGCGCAAAAACACATTAACGCAAGGGGAAGAACCCTCTGCGTTGAATTACGACGTTCGCGCATACGATGCGCATTAATGTCTAACGTGAGTTACCCTGCGCGAGCGAAAGTTCGTGCGCACCCCATACTTAACCTTATGAGCGCAAATATCTTCGTGCACTGGTACGCGGCTGGTATTACAATCGATGCGCAACTTTTTACGTACGACGTTTGCAGGCATAATTTTAACGTCTTTGAAAAGCTGGTGGTAACTGCAAATCTGAACGTTCTGGCCGAAACGAAATACACCAGCACGAAAAAAAAAATGCAGCACAGTATAGTTACACATTCTACACATACCCAAACAATAAAATTGAGAGGTTGTGAGTGTTTTTATTATTGCTGCAGCATATATACTCAGATTGATTTTGGCAGGCGCGAAAACTTAAGGGGAGACGATTGTGGTTCTTAATTCTGAATCGCTGAATCACGTGAAAAAACAGTCTGCCCACCGATTTCTGTGCGCAGCATTAATTTGCGCTCGTTTTTGCGTGTCTTTTTTACGCGCGATATTTTTTGACGGATGAAAAATGCGCTCGGATCGTAACACCTGCGTTAATTTACGCGCGATAACATTTAACACTGCGTGCAAAAAAAGTGCGCGTACCAATTTGCGTGGAGAATGTAATAGAGCCCAGTGTTTTTCAAAATCACGTTTAATAATTTATACTGAAAGAAATTTTGGGGAAGGTTCCCAATGTATTCCTTACTGTAGGAGCCTATCTCTAGTACAAATAACAGCACTGATCATAATATTCCAGAGAAGATAAACAGAACTCGCTTTTTACAAATCAAATTTGGTAAGCGCAAGTGATTTCCTATTAGCTGATTCAGTGCAATTATTTATGTTGTAATAAATTCCCCATCCAAGATTCTTATTAAATAAAAAAATAACCTATAAAATATTCAAGAATGCTTGTGAGGCTCAGAAGATGTAATATTGACAAGTTTTAGAAGCTGTGCTTGACTTTCAGAAGACTGAGAAGAAAACCTTCAAAAGACAGCGTGGTTTTGTCAAAGATAGGAATACAGCTTCAAACTAATGAAAGGATACATCAAATAATAAGCAACCTGCTTGTGTATGTGTAGCTTTTTTTTTTTTTTTTTTTTTGCTTCAATCTCTCTAGGGTTTCTTTCTGGATTTTCTCCTCAAAGCTGTTTTTCGCTAGAGGACAGAAGTACTATATTTTGTTTCAAGCAAGCAAAAAAACAAAAGAAGGAAATAGACAAGGACTGCTGTGTCAGGGTTGCAAATCACGTGTGATACCTTTGTAAGCAACCACATATACTAATATATTATCATAGTGATAAGATGAAGCACCCATCAGAGCTTACAAGGTGACTACTCAGAAGGTACAAAATGTCACTTTAATGAAAAATGGTGTAGGTGTTTGGCAGGGTGTCCTCGAGCTGTTTTACTAAGGACGAACTATGTCTCCAGGGCAAATGCTTGAGTGGATTTGGGGCTGTAAGCATTAATTCTTGCTAACCCCTGCAACATTAATTGTAATACTTGCTGTTATGGGACATTTTACACACTCACAGTGCTTATCTCTAACCTCTCATCAAAACAACTCCGGTTGTCTTCAGAGACATGCACAAGGGGTGCATGGAAATACAGTGTCAAGAACCATGCCCAGTGGCACAGAAGGGGCATAAAAAGGCCCTTGCCTGTGCTGGTTCTTCAAAGACTTGAACCCGGCCAGCTGTAATCATGCCCTTGCCCTCTCGAGCCTAATATATTCCTGGATTGTTTTTTTTACCGTACCAGGAGGAAGCCACAGGTGCTGTATATCTTTAACTCTTATTTAAGGTTATTATGTCCCTTAAACTTTGCTTCTGCATGGAAGATTCTACCTGCTTCTCAATATGTCCTTTGTTAGTATATTTTTTTTTTAAATAATGAAAATTGACTGTATCCCTGTATAGATTTGATTATTATTGAGCACAACTTTGTATTTTGTCTTAACTTAAAGCTTGTAGGTTGAAATTTTGCTTTAAAAAAAACAGTATTCTAGATCTCATGTGTGACTGGACGTGTGTGTCTCTGCCAGGTAGTAAAAAGTTGAAGACTTTTGGGTGTTGCATTAAAAAGTTACTTTAATAAAATGTAAGTGAGGTCAGTATTCAAAATAATTAATATACAGTACTCAGTTGATTGTTACAATATTTTTTTTATTTTTTCCAGCACCTGGATATTACATTTTTCGATCTTTCAAAAACTAAAGAAAAATTGTGATGTTAAAAAAATAAATGACCTCATTTACAAACATTCACTGGTAAGGAATATGAAATTTCATGAATTTTAACCTTGTTATCATGCACTAACCCAGGTTGCAGTGGCGTAGCGTGGGTTGTCAGCACCCGGGGCCAGCCAAGAATTGTGCGCCCCCCCAACCTGTGGACACGTTATCGATATTGCCCCAGCTCTCACATGGATATTGCCCCAGCTCATGGATTTGCCCCCAGCTCATGGATTTGCCCCCAGCTCACTCATGGATTTGCCCCCAGCTCACTCATGGATTTGCCCCCAGCTCACTCATGGATTTGCCCCCAGCTCACTCATGGATTTGCCCCCAGCTCATGGATTTGCCCCAGCTCACTCATGGATTTGCCCCAGCTCACTCATGGATTTGCCCCCAGCTCATGGATTTGCCCCAGCTCACTCATGGATTTGCCCCAGCTCATGGATTTGCCCCAGCTCACTCATGGATTTGCCCCCAGCTCACTCATGGATTTGCCCCCAGCTCACTCATGGATTGCCCCCAGCTCACTCATGGATTTGCCCCAGCTCATGGATTTGCCCCAGCTCACTCATGGATTTGCCCCCAGCTCATGGATTTGCCCCAGCTCATGGATTTGCCCCAGCTCACTCATGGATTTGCCCCCAGCTCACTCATGGATTTGCCCCCAGCTCATGGATTTGCCCCAGCTCATGGATTTGCCCCAGCTCACTCATGGATTTGCCCCCAGCTCATGGATTTGCCCCCAGCTCACTCATGGATTTGCCCCCAGCTCACTCATGGATTTGCCCCCAGCTCACTCATGGATTTGCCCCCAGCTCATGGATTTGCCCCCAGCTCATGGATTTGCCCCAGCTCATGGATTTGCCCCAGCTCACTCATGGATTTGCCCCAGCTCACTCATGGATTTGCCCCAGCTCATGGATTTGCCCCAGCTCACTCATGGATTTGCCCCCAGCTCACTCATGGATTTCCCCCAGCTCACTCATGGATTTGCCCCCAGCTCACTCATGGATTTGCCCCCAGCTCACTCATGGATTTGCCCCAGCTCATGGATTTGCCCCAGCTCACTCATGGATTTGCCCCCAGCTCATGGATTTGCCCCCAGCTCATGGATTTGCCCCCAGCTCACTCATGGATTTGCCCCAGCTCATGGATTTGCCCCAGCTCTCACATGGATATTGCCCCAGCTCATGGATTTGCCCCCAGCTCATGGATTTGCCCCAGCTCACTCATGGATTTGCCCCAGCTCATGGATTTGCCCCAGCTCACTCATGGATTTGCCCCCAGCTCACTCATGGATTTGCCCCCAGCTCACTCATGGATTTGCCCCAGCTCACTCATGGATTTGCCCCAGCTCACTCATGGATTTGCCCCCAGCTCACTCATGGATTTGCCCCCAGCTCATGGATTTGCCCCAGCTCACTCATGGATTTGCCCCAGCTCATGGATTTGCCCCAGCTCACTCATGGATTTGCCCCCAGCTCACTCATGGATTTGCCCCCAGCTCACTCATGGATTTGCCCCCAGCTCACTCATGGATTTGCCCCCAGCTCACTCATGGATTTGCCCCCAGCTCACTCATGGATTTGCCCCAGCTCATGGATTTGCCCCAGCTCATGGATTTGCCCCAGCTCACTCATGGATTTGCCCCCAGCTCATGGATTTGCCCCAGCTCATGGATTTGCCCCAGCTCACTCATGGATTTGCCCCCAGCTCACTCATGGATTTGCCCCCAGCTCATGGATTTGCCCCAGCTCATGGATTTGCCCCAGCTCACTCATGGATTTGCCCCCAGCTCATGGATTTGCCCCCAGCTCACTCATGGATTTGCCCCAGCTCATGGATTTGCCCCAGCTCACTCATGGATTTGCCCCAGCTCATGGATTTGCCCCAGCTCACTCATGGATTTGCCCCCAGCTCACTCATGGATTTGCCCCCAGCTCACTCATGGATTTGCCCCCAGCTCACTCATGGATTTGCCCCCAGCTCACTCATGGATTTGCCCCCAGCTCATGGATTTGCCCCAGCTCACTCATGGATTTGCCCCCAGCTCATGGATTTGCCCCAGCTCACTCATGGATTTGCCCCCAGCTCACTCATGGATTTGCCCCCAGCTCATGGATTTGCCCCAGCTCACACATGGATTTGCCCCAGCTCAAGGATTTGCCCCAGCTCACTCATGGATTTGCCCCAGCTCACTCATGGATTTGCCCCCAGCTCATGGATTTGCCCCCAGCTCATGGATTTGCCCCAGCTCACACATGGATTTGCCCCAGCTCATGGATTTGCCCCAGCTCACTCATGGATTTGCCCCCAGCTCATGGATTTGCCCCAGCTCACACATGGATTTGCCCCCAGGTCACACATGGATTTGCCCCCAGGTCACACATGGATTTGCCCCCAGGTCATGGATTTGCCCCAGCTCTCACCTGGATTGTTGCCCCAGCTCCGGCAGGGGGTTGAGGGACCCAGATGCCGGGCAGCGCGGGAGCGCCTGCCCAGTCTTGAACAGTCCGTCCTGTGAAGTGGAGGCGGCTGTGTGCGTGCGCAGCCGGTCACGCGGTCCGGCCAGTCAGGTGGTACAGAGACTCAGTACCACCTGATTAGCCGGACCACGTGACCGGCTGCGCACGCACACAGCCGCATCCACTTCACAGGACGGACTGTTCAAGACCGGGCAGGCGCTCCCGCGCTGCCCGGCATCTGGGTCCCTCAACCCCCGGGCCAGTTTTAGGGGCGCGAATGCGCCCCTAACAAAACTGCGCCCGGGGCCACGGCCCCCCCAGCCTCCCCACGCTACGCCACTGCCAGGTTGTTACCGTCCCTATGAAGTGTTGAACGGCTTTTTGCTATTTCAACAATGTCAAAAGTCTTCTTTTTGAGGTGTTAGTGAAGGCAATCAAACTGATAGATATATACGGGTGCTGTAATCTTATCAAACTAAGCAAATACAGAAGAGTAAATAAAAGTTCAATAGAATAAATTAAAGATGGAGGGCCCAAGAAATTATTTACATTTCATTGATCTATTTCAAACCTTTTGTTAATTTTTCTTATCAGTAAGACGGGAAGAAGGGGGAGAGAGATATTAAAAAAAGCCCTGGACCACTGAACAAGTAACTATGATTTGTCATACATGGCACATGCAATTACAATGAATTATAATCTATCAACATATTCCATAGCGCTGTACAATGGTCTGAACAAGCATAAAATTAACAAGCTGGTTTGACATCTAGAGAACGATGGAAAAAGCGGAACCTGCTCAAGCAAGCTTACAATCTAAAGAATATAAAGGTATTGTACAGTATGTATATATTTGTTTTCTTCTTTTCTTTAACAGATACATTTTTCTGTTTTCTATTTAATGCTTTATGTATAAAATATAAATGCAAAAATTACCTATTGAAGTTTGCGAACATTACATAAAAGCGAATGAGGGAACAGAATATAAATACGAACACCGCAAAGAATTATCCAGAAACATAAAAAAACTCTAAAAATAACTACATATAATGTAACCGGAATCTTCTAGGTTCACTCGGGACAAGGCCGGACCGGACACGAGCAAGGATTGTCTGAACACGAGTCTCTTCAGGAAAGGCAAACTTTATTGTGATATCACAACAGATGCTCAAACAGGATTCAATCGCAAAGAATGAGCATCGAACTCACCGTGACATAGAAACATAGAAACATAGAAAAATGTCGGCAGATAAGAACCTTTCGGCCCATCTAGTCTGCCCAATTACATGGATACTTTACCTGGATTTATCTTTTGTTTAGGATAGCCTTATGCCTATCCCATGCTTGCTTAACTTCAATTACTGTTTTGGCCTCTACCACTTCTACTGGAAGGCTGTTCCATGTATCCACCACCCTCTCAGTAAAATAATGCTTCCTGATGTTACTTTTAAACTTTGCCCCTCTAATCTAAGACTATGTCCTCTTGTTTTGCTACTTTGTTTCCTTTTAAATATACTCCCTTCCTCTACCCTGTGGATTCCCTTTACGTATTTAAATGTTTCTATCATATCTCCTCTGTCTCGTCTTTTTTCCAAGCTGTACATGTTAAGATCATTAAGCCTTTCCTGGTAACTTTTCTCCTTCAAGCCGTACACCATTTTAGTAGCCCTTCTCTGAACTCTAAGATGTCTATATCCTTCTGGAGATACGGTCTCCAGTACTGCACACAGTACTCCAAGTGAGGTCTCACCAGTGCTCTGTACAGTGGCATGAGCACTTCCCTTTTCCTACTGCTAATACCTCTCCCTACACAACCAAGCATTCTGCTAGCATTTCCTGCTGCTCTATTACATTGACTACTTACCCTTAGATCCTCTGAAATAATGACCCCTAAATCCCTTTCCTCAGATGTTGAGGTTAGGACTGTATCAAATAGTCTATATTCAGCCCTTGGGTTTTTACGTCCCAGGTGCATTATCTTGCACTTATCCACATTAAAACTAAATTGCCACAACTCCGACCATTTTTTTAGTTTACCTAAATCATTTGTCATTTGGCTGATCCCTCCAGGAACGTCAACCCTGTTGCAAATCTTTGTGTCATCAGCAAAAAGACATACTTTTCCATTAATACCTTCTGCAATATCACTAATAAAAATATTAAAGAGAATGGGTCCAAGTACTGACCCCTGAGGTACCCCACTGGTAACAAGACCTTGCGCCGAATAAACTCCATTTACCACAACCCTCTGTTGTCTGTCACTCAGCCACTGCCTAATCCAGTCAACAATATTGGAATCCAAGCTCAAAGATTGCAATTTATTGATAAGCCTTCTATGCGGAACAGTATCAAAAGCCTTACTGAAATCTAAATAAGCAATGTCTACTGCACCACCTGTGTCTATTATTTTGTTACCCAATCAAAAAAATCAATAAGATTAGTTTGGCATGATCTCCCTGAGGTAAACCCATGTTGTTTCTGATCCTGTAATCTATGTGTTTTTAGATGTTCAACAATCCTTTCCTTTAACATGGTTTCCATTAATTTCCCCACTACTGACGTAAGACTAACTGGCCTATAGTTCCCCGATTCCTCCCTACTACCCTTCTTGTAAATGGGCACAACATTTGCTAATTTCCAGTCTTCTGGGACGACTCCTGTTAATCTGTTAATGGTTTTGCTATTACATCACTGAGCTCTTTTAATAATTTATTGTGGATCCCATCAGGCCCCATTGACTTGTCTTTACTTTAGACAGCTGCTGTAGAACCTCCTCCTCTGTAAACTGATATGTAAATGTCTCTTTAGTGTTCTCTCCTAACTGAGGTCCCTTTCCTTCCTTTTCTTCTGCAAAGACTGAACAAAAATATTCATTGAGGCAGTCAGCGAGACTTTTATCCTCTTCTACATACCTTCCTTCCTTTGTTTTTAATCTAACTAATCCTTGTTTTACTTTTCTTTTCTCGTTTATGTATCTAAAAAATGTTTTGTCCCCCTTTTTTACTGACTGAGCTATTTTCTCTTCTGCGTGTGCTTTGGAAGCTCTTATAAATTGCTTTGCCTCTTTCTGCCTAATTTTATAGGTTTGCCTATCTTCTTCACTCTGAGTTTTTTTATAATTATTGAATGCTATCTTTTTGTTCTTCACTATTTTGGCCACTTCTGCAGAGTACCACAGTGGTTTCTTCCCTTTTTTGTTTTTGCTAACAAGCTGAATGCAATTTCCAATGCCTATTTCCACTTCATTCCCCCCTTGGCTCAAGCCTCAGGCTCTTCTCCTGAGACTTGTAGCCATTACACCTCACTATTTTTATTCTCGAGTTCCTCATACTTTGGGGGGCCTATTTTCGTCAGGAACATACCTTGTGGGATAATCAGTGGTATCTTTTGTGTCTGTGTGGGTGTCAGTGCTCTCTTGCATAGTGGCCATAGACATAGCCCTATGCGGTACACTAGTGTCCCTACGACCGAGATCACCACCACCATCAGAATCATAGATCCAATCTGCGAAATAAATCTCAGGATGGATCTGAACCAATCTCCAAGTGGATTCCAGCCTTCAGCAGCGATCCTCCTTGCTGTGTTCTGCAACTGTGCTACCTTCTCCTGGTGATTTTGGATTACCTGGTAATAGTCTTGATGAAAGTACAACATTCATAATGCATCGTCATCTCACACAATCCATTCAGAGCTGCACTGATCTGTTCCAGTGCCATGTTATATATCATTTGTACCTTTCGTATCTCCCGTACTTCCAGATTCAGCAACTGAATATCCCAACTAGTCTTATTCAAAATCTCATCCAACAAACTAGCATAACTGTTCATTCTTGCCATCAACTCTCTTCCCCATCCAGTCCATGCTGGGAGCCATGCCCATATTCGATCCGCTTTCTTGGATAGCTCTCTCTTCTGTCTTTCAAACACCAGTGGGTACCTAGGGTGAAGTGTTGTGTCTGAATTAGTGTCTTCTCCCCTCACCCTCTGGATTGGGATCAATTTAGCCAAATAACATTCCCGTTACTGCAGGTGGTACCCATGTGTAACACACCCTTCACAGCAGCACACCTGGTACCCTCCTTTCACTATAAATGGTGACAAATGTAGTGTTCCATTTGATATTTCTATCATCAGTTGTCTCAGTCGTTTCATTATATCCAGTTGCACTCTGCCTCCCATTCGTCACATTCGCAATCACCTCCTCCTGTTCGCTTGTGAGCTTCCTACATCGTATGTATAGAAAATTTGACTGCTCCTTTATATTAAATGTGTAAATGTATAATGTCCAGTTGAACTTGCTTGAGTAACATAACCCACCCCCGTTATTTGTTTCTTTATCTGTTCCTAGTTGAAAACACCATTCTGGTGGGTACACTGGTCCTGTTATGGGATACCCGGGACTGAATACTTCTGTTTTTTCTCGTGGTGCATCAAAAGCATATATTGTGACATTTCCTGATGCAAACATACTCAAATTCATTGGAACAGAGGCAAATGGTATATGAATTGTCTCTGGGTGCAGTCTACTACACACCCAGCATACAGTTTGCCCAGACTTTTTAGCATAGTCATATTTAAATTGCACAAATAAATATCCTCTTGCCATAATCTCGGACATTGCCTCTCGCTTTTGTCTCCACATGGTACGGTTCTCCATCACCGGGTGCGTACCATTCCAGGTTTTGGTGGTATGCTCCACGTGACGGTCCATAAATCAATTTGCGAGATATAAAATCAGTACCACAAATGCCCCAAATGTCAAAATCCCTTGGGCAATTCTTTTCACAGTCACATAAACCCAATCCCTCCCCACCGGAATTTCAAAAACAAAAAAACATTTCTGGCAATTTCTGCATTGATTTACCTAACAGTACAACCTGATCATTTAGTTTTCCCCAATGCCCGAAGGTCCCCCCTTAGTCCATTAATCAAAGGGGTAGGCCGTCCAAACATGAGTTCGTACGGACTTAGCTTCAATTGGGGGGTTGGCCTGCACCTAATGTGCAATAGGACTATCGGCAGCACATCCAACCAGCCTAATGGCATCTCTTGGCACAGTTTGGACATCAAAATCTTTAGGGTGCGGTTCATTCTCTCGACTTTTCCCGAGCTTTGGGGCCTGTAAACAGTATATAACTTCCAGATAATGCCCAACAGACGGGCAAACTGTTGTAGACAGTTCTGTATAAATGCGGGGTAATTGTCTGACCCTATTTCGAGAGGAAGTCCATAACGTGGTATTATTTCTTTCATTAGACTCCTCACCACTTCTGCTGTCTTCTCTCCCAAATTTAGCAGTATTCGTGTGATCCTCAGATTATTATAAGAGTTGGCTGTGAGGCTGTAAAAACGTGAGGCGAAATTTTCTGCTCGTTCAACTTCGGTTTCTTTTGTATCTTCTCCACACTCCCCCATTAATTTTACGCCGAAGAATTTCAGCATCATTTTACATACTCTGGGAGTCTTTGCTGAACTTCTGAGGTGTTAATCATAAGACGTGTCTCTGGAGGGTTCAGAGGAGTGGAGTAGAAATTTTGGCCTTGGGACCGGGTTGGGAAGAGCCATTGGATATAATCATGATTGAGTTCTAATAGTTCGTAGTCGTTGCGCCATTTGTGCAGATGTATGGCCTGGTAGAGGAGTTGCTTCAATAATTTCTTCTGTGGAGACGACTGCATAGCCGGAGACTTTCTTCCCATCATCCATATAACTGCTACCATCAGTGAATAGTTGTAGATCGTATTTGTCATGGGGTACGTCTTTCAAATCTGGCCTGCTACTGAACACTTCTTCCATGACTTGGAGGCATTCATGATCTGGATCCTCTTCACAGTCAGGCAGTAAAGTAGCAGGGTTCAAGGTAGCGATGAGGTCCAAATGAACCCGTGGATTCTCACACATCATAGCTTGGTACTTCGTCATCCGGCTGTTGCTGAACCAGTAGCTTCCTTTTACATCCAGCAGGGCTTTGACAGCATGGGGCACCTTGACATGAAGAACTTGTCCAAGTGTCAACTTGTCTTTGGTTGGGGTATTCGGCATACTGCTTCTTTTCTTTCTGCCCCCAGTGCACGCTTGGTACCTGTTAATTGAAAACCTAGATATTTCACAGTCTGTTTACATATGTGTGCTTTCTTTTTGGACACTCTGTAACCTGCATGGCACAGCAGATGTAGCAGGGCTTTTGTGGCAGAGAAACAGTCTTTTTCTATGGGAGAAGCCAGTAATAAATCATCAACATACTGTAATAGAACAACTTTGTGTGGCTGAGCGTTGAAGGACAAGAGGTCCTGGCTGAGCGCGCATCCATTGTAGATTCCTCCCACTGAAAAATAAAAAGGGGCTGGCTTGCTGGAACCAGACGGATGCAAAAAAAACAAAATAAAAACGTCTTTTAAATCAAGCACCGTGTAATATTTTGTGTCTCCGGGAATTAATGCCAATAAATTGTATGGTGTCTGTATATTTTGTTTGGCTTTCTGTGAAATGTGATATTGGCTTAAAGCCACAGGCGTTGCACCAGGTTTTAAATCGACATACACTGAAGGGATATTTACAGCCAGTCCGGGCGGGTTTTCCTCCGCCCACACCCCAGGAATTCCAAGGAGCAGTGTGTGCCGGTCCAGGGCAGCCGGCAGAGTTGGTGCTGTGCGCCATTCTTCTTCTCTTGGCATAATTACTGCAATTTTTACAGGTTGGGTGTGCTGGCTGGCTGGGCTGTACTGCCGTGGAGAGCTGCCACTCTCAGGCAGGTCTAATCTAGCGTGACCCCCGGGGAGAAATATAATTTGGGTTTGCAATTTGCAAAGGATATCCCGCCCCAGGAGCCGGATAGAGCATTCGGGCATATACATATACACATTGTATAAACAATATTCACAGAGGTCTCTCTCCCGTAGCCAAAACGGACTCTTAATACCACATCAGGGAAAAAAAATAAAATAAAAATAAAATCAGTAATCATTTAAAATACTCTTATAACCATAGAATAACTATCTCATCAGAAATAAAAATATATTTTTAATTAAATTATTAATCATAATTTTGCTATATTTTAACTATATAGAACATAAAACAGTATAAAACTATTTACTTTAATTATTTCTCGAATTATTATTTATTTATTTTTTCAATATTATCTTCTAACCGTTTTATATATTTTCTATTCAATTTGTTAATAAATTTTATTATATTTTGGTAAACAATATTGTATATTAATAAATACTTTAAATTTACTTCATAAAATACATATTGTATTATAAATACTTATTATTGTTACACAATATAAAAACCAGGACTCCCTTTTTTTATTTAATTCTAGCTCTGTGAACAAAACTAGAGTTTTTGGAATAATATCAACACATTACACAATATTGCTTGAAACAAACGGACAACAATACTAGACAATATAAAACTTTCTCACATATAGCCTAGATTATACAAATATATCAACACAAAATATAAACATATCTTGCACTCGACAGACTTCATACATTCTATTGTAGCACACATTAAAAATTAGCTAAACATAGTAATTTTTCTTCTTTATTTCTCTTTAGTTAATTTAAATTCGCTGCACAGACACATAAAGGGTTACTTTCCTTGTCCATCAGAGAGCAAAAAGCCGACTCCCCCTCTCCCCCCTCCTCCCTAGCAGACAGTGTGTGCCAGAAAGAAGGGGGGGCGGGAGACGAGTCCGGAGAATCTCACTACCTCTCAGCCATTACACACTCTAAATTAATTACTTATCACACTTTACTCTTAATTGAACAGTTTGATATATCAATTATAAACACAATCAGACAAAAACATTCTACCATATATCATTCGATCATACAGCACATACTATTTATTAATAACATTCTCGGACTTCATACTCACGCAGAACAGTACAGATATCACATCCGAATGATCAGTCCGAATTACATACACAAATTATACAGCACTGTAATTATTTTTTTTTAAAAAATCCTTCTAGATTACCATTTGATCTATTGATCATCTCATTTTCTTCTGGCCCAGGGGGAAGTGGGGGCTCAGAGACTCCTGCAGATCATTACATAATCCACACACAAAACTTGTAAATTATCTTTATTTATTTTACTGGTATATTAAAACACTAAATATATATATATATAGACTTATTTTTCTTATTTATATCTATATTTATTTGAGGGCATACTTTTTCCTTTGTTCTATTTAATATAACAAAATAGCTTTTATCTCTTGCACAGTACCTCCATATATCTATATACAGATATTGTTCAGGATGACTATATCTCCCGGTTACCAGGGAATACACTCTCTGTATTAACTCTGGGTCCATTGACCCCTACTCTGGCCAGTCTGGAACTAGCAATGGCCATACAAATGTACACATTCCTGTTAATTTCCCTTTAGTTAACTCTACACCATAATCACATGTTGTATATAGTGCTTCAAAATTTCCGCACCATATACCCTAAGGGCGTCTCACCCTTCTTCACCTTGTTGGGCTTGGATGACCCGTTACCCATTGTTACTCTTAAGGGCAGTAACCCTTTTTTTTTTCCGATACAGATATTACTTTCTAGCAAAAACACTTGAAATTTACTGTCTGGTACTTCAGCCAACAGTTCATATATATATCGGATTCGCTTCCTCCGTCAGTAGCCGGACTGCAGTCGCCTGAGCTGGAAATGTACCTTGGGAGTTCACTTTCAAGTTTGCTTTCTCGCTAGGCGAGTAGGCGCACAATCACTCACAGCACTCTCAGCAACCATTCACAACCCATACTGTACCAGATACTTTCAGCACAAAACAATACATAAACAATTCAACTCTTTCTACTAGCCGAGGGCACACCGTCCCTCCTTTTGGCTCCTTATACCCAATTGATTGAACTCTAACTCTTGACTGCTTGTGACTATGTGCACCCCGTTCTATAACTACACTTCCGTCTGCAATTCCAATTTGCTTATGAATAATTCTACCCACCCGGCACCACTTCCTCTGCAGCTACCGAGGGCCCCAATGAGCCCTCTTCACTACACGACGTACACACTAGCACTGACTCAGGGCTCTAAGCCCGGTCACAGAAATCTCTCCTCCTTTCCTTTGTCCACCTGGTGAAGCTCTAATTACAAACACTGACTACGACTACGCAACTCCACGCGGCTCCCCTCTCCCTCAAATTCAGAACCCAAACAATCAAACAATCAAAACAATCTAACTTATAGTTAGCATCCGATCCCCCGGGTCCAGACACGCGCTAGCCACTCTGGCCCCGTGCTTTCGGCGGCAGTTTCGGTATGCCAACGAAACCGTGGCCACGGGTTTCCTTATCCAACTACAGTTGGACGTTTCCCTTTATACCAGTATTTCCATTAGACATACAAACATAGAAGACACTTTACCTATCGCCGCGCTGTTCGCTGTTTCCTCGGACTCAGGGGTGTCCCAGTGTTCCCGGGCCGGGGGTCCTTTTGAGACGAGATGAGGTCCACTGAATAGGAAATCCTGCTTGGCGCCTGCAGATGTCAGCTCACCTTCAACGGACGCACAACCAGCGGGATCACTCGCACCTGCAGTCAACCGCTACAGTGTCAGCAGTCGTTGCCGTGCCGGCAAAGGGCCTCGTATCCCGGCTATCGAGCCCCCAAGAAATGTAACCGGAATCTGCTAGGTTCACTCGGGACGAGGCTGGACCGGACACGAGCAAGGATTGTCTGAACACGAGTCTCTTCAGGAAAGGCAAACTTTATTGTGATATCACAACAGATGCTCAAACAGGATTCAATCGCAAAGAATGAGCATCGAACTCACCGAGACATCAAATCTTATACCCCAAATGCATAATTAGGTACATCCCAATTAGCCCACCTACCGGTGACACTATCCCACCCCACGTGGGTTAATACCTCCCTTTGTCTAATACAAAGACATTCCATTAAATTGGCCGTAAATTGGCAAGCTTTATGTTAGTTTCAGTAAATCGTGATTAGTTGCTTCTCCTATTCCGGGCTGCGCCCTCCTCCCTAGCGCCTGCGATCATTTGTTACAGCTAACACCTGGTCTGATCTCTATGCTCCTTTGTCTCTCAGCGGGCCTCAGCGACCTTGGTGTATCTACTCCTCATTCTGCCCCTCCGTGCCAGGAACAGCCTAGACCTTTCTCAGACTCTAATTACTTTTTCTGCTAATCTAACACATTCCTAAATTTCTACGTATGCTTCATTCTAGTTTCAGCTAGAAACCTGCCTAGTTATTTTCAAGTGAACCAATATTTTGAACAAGATGGCCGTCTGGATTATAATGGCGGCCATCTTCCAGCCTATTTCCACTTCAATAACTCTCAATTTCCTCCTTAACCCCCCTGACGGTTTTCCTGAGTGTGTCTCAGGGTTAAATTTCACTGCTGAGAGCGGTAACCCCGAGCCACACTCGGGCTGGATACATCACCTCTCCCTCACTGATCCCCTCAGTCTCCTCTGGCGATCGCAGTGTTTTATTTCCTGGATTCCTTCTTGTGAGGAAGGAACCAGGAAGTTTGAGGTCGCGATCGTCGGAGGAGACTGCGGGGGACAACGAGGGAGCGCAGGGACAGGCGATGTATCCAGCGGCATCCCGAGTGTTGCTGAGGGTATACCGTTTCCAACATAGGAATTTAACCCCGAGCCACACTAGGGATAACGCTGGGGGGGGGGAAATAGACCGCTTTTAGACAAGAAATTTTAGAAAACCAGACCGCCAGGGAGGTTAATACTATACTAAGAAACCCATATCTTCAAGATATGTTAGTGAATAATTATTTGATAAAAGCATTTTGGGAGCCAGATTACACAGACTTAAAAATAGTTGGTATGGTCTTCTGCTGCCATCTTCTAGCATTCAAAAAAACCATACGGGGTTATTCAGAGGAAGGTGAAACTCTGGCGAACCTTTGGAGAAGTGAAAATTCTAGGTCAAAATAGCCAAATGAGAAAAATTCGCCCATTTATCTAATTTTCCAAATCGGCTATTTTGTCCTAGAAATTTAAATTCTCCAAGTTCTCCAGAGTTTCACCTTTCTCTGAATAACCCTGATATATTCCTTCATTTGCAGTGATAGAAGAACAAGATACCATAGTGGTCTGCTTAATCCATACACAAATAAATGTTTATCCTAAACAAAAGATAAATCCAGGTTAAGTATCCATGTAATTGGGCAGACTAGATAGGCCAAAAGGTTCTTATCTGCCGACATTTTTCTATGTTTCTATGTTTCTAAATCCAGAAATAAATTAAGGTTCAGCTCTCAAAATCACATGAAGTCAACCTTCATTTATTTTGCAAGAATAAGCAGCATCACTTTTAACCCTTTCGCTGCTGAGCCATTTCACGCCTGTGTGCTGAGCTAATTTTTACGGGTTTCGCTCATCATATTTAACCGCGTTTTGAAACCTTATTTTATTATATGACCCAGACATATTACATATCGTTCTTTCCGGCAGACTCGGCAGATTCATGATATATCATTATTATATGTATACGTCATGTCCTGTCTGTATATTATAACAAAAAATGCAATAAAATTAGAATTTTCAATAATTTACAATGTGTAAAGTGTTTGTTTTTCACATTTAACATGCAAGCATTTGCGGTTATATTTTCTATGGGTTGCGCTTGTTAAAAAAATTAGAAATGGGGTCTCGTTACATTTTTTTGGGGGGAAACTACGCGATTTTTAACACACGCACCCCATACAAAAATCGTTAGTGCAGCATCATTGTTCACATTATAATTGAAATGGGAACAATATTGCTGCATTAACAAAACTTGTTTTTTTTTTATAATTTTTTTTTATTAACTTTTACATGGCCATTCTCTGGCCGATCCAACAATACCAAACATTAACCCCTCGCTGCCACAGATCGGGAGATAGGGGGTTCCAATGAACCCCCTATCTCCACCATTGCTGGCAACTAGGGGTTAACTCAAGGACTGACATCATCGCGCTATGCACGATGACGCCAGTCGTCAGGGGGAGTTCCCGGAAGCTTGGCCGACATCCAAGATGTCGGCCAGCTCCGGGAGAGGATCACGATCCTGCACTTAAAGCACCGAATCGTGATCCGGCACCCAAGGGGTTAAAGCCAGGCATGGTTTGGAAGGGCAGGCTGTGCCCTTCCAAACCATACCTGGCTTTGATCGCTGTCCCCCAGCGATTGGGAGGGAGAGAGGTCCGAAGGACCTCCCTTTCAGGCACCTCCTCTGCACTCACGGGGGGGGGCCTGCAATAGATGTCATCACGCCACCGTGATGACCTCTAACAGTGCCCGTGGCGGTCCCGGATGCTGGGCTGACATCAAGGATGTCAGCCCGCACCGGGGGGCACAGCGATTGGCTGAGCGTGTCCTCCGCAGCGAAGTGGTTAAACTGAATGTGAGTATTTAAAAAGCTCAAGTCATAGTTGGGCAGACCTTTAACCCCTTCACTCACAAGTATTTTTCCAAATCACACTGTCAGTAACCAGAGTTTTTTTGGAAATCATTTTTAATTATACAGTAAGAAATATTTAGGAATTTTCCCCATATTCTGGTCTCTGTGCAGGATCAGCTGGGGAAAAGTCCCATAGAGACATCCCCTAGCTGGTTTAAATTATTTTAACACCTTGGGCGTCATGCCCACTTTGCTAAAACCCAGAGGGCAGGTGTATTGCGAAACAGGGCTTTCATGCATTTGAAGGGTTTCCTAGTGTCCTTCTTTCAACGTGCAAATGATATGTGATGCTAAATATGCATCATGCACCTATTTGCATTGTTCCCTGGTAGTGCCCGTGACTCATATATTCTGCAGAACTCCTCAGTGGCACAGGACTTCCAGGACAGGCTGTTCCCTGAAGGATGGCTTCTTGGTGAGCATACGTATCCTTTGACACACATATCATACTTGTAAAATATTACCTAATCTAACAGAATATTACCTTTGTTCTACAGTATATGCCATCTATTAGGTGATTCAGCATACCCTCTCAGGCTATAGCTCATGACTCCCATTAGGAGGCCTGAAGGACTGGATCAGGAGGCCTACAACACAATGCACCAGAGGTCTAGGAGCGCTATTGAGAGGACCTTTGGGCTATTGAAAATTAGATTTTGCTGTCTGGATAGGTCTGGCGGTGCCCTGCAGTACCATGCCCCGAAAGCTTCCTTACTTGTAATGGCATGTGCCATACTGCACAACATGGCTATAGAGCAGGGGTGTCACGGTTCCCGGATCCCACCACGCAGTACTTAACACCCAACACTCCACAAAACCCAGAAGCTACCAACAGTGTAGCTGTGAATGATCCCTATCTGTCTGGTCCTTAGAATTGGCCAGGTAAACTAGCTAGACAGAAAAGGGTTAACAATATGGAGAGGAGTCAGCCGAGCCAGAATCAGGAATACAGAGTTCAGAATGGTCAAATGGAATAGCCGGGTCGGTATCAGAGCAGTAGCGTAGTACAAGCAAATAGTCTAGGGCAACAGAAGGCAGAATGGTCAGAACACAAGCAGAGGTCAGTAACAGGTTAAATCAATATAGCAGTCAGGTACAAGGAGCTCAGGTATGGATAACCACGATCTGGCAACTTCTGAAACTAACTGAGGGTTTTTAAAGACCTTCACCAGACCACGCCCCCCACTCAAGCCACACCTCATGCAATCACCTCCCTGCCTGTCTCCATTTAAACCAGGCAGTGGTCAGCGAGCAGCATCAGACTTGCTGTCCTCAAGCACACAGGTAGGGCTGGAAGCCCCCATCGTTACAGTACCCCCCTCTCCACGAGCAGACGCCGGATGCTCAAAAGAGGACAACAAGAAAAATAACAAGAAAAGTCAATGGGTCTTGTAGGCACGTAGAGCCCTCGCGTACACCAGTCACCAAAGTCCCCTGAGGTCCCAATCAGAGTCGTCATCCTCCTCAAGACGCCCCCGTCTATGAGGGTGGGAGCCAAAACTGGGTCCAGGTTTGAAGACACTGGCACCAGTCCTTTTGCGTCTCCTACCCCTGGTACAGGACGCGGAATGGACAGCAGTGTCCTCTCTGCACTGCGGCAACACGAACACGGCCCCAGTGGTACGGATCTGCGGGTCAGTGACCCCGGCACGGCTCTGCTGCGACTTGACTGGAACCACTGGGCTCGAAGACACCGGGACAGCTGGGCTCGGTGGGGCAGCGCCCTTGGTGTGGACCGGTTGGGTAGCACCCTTGGCCAGGACAGGAGGGGCAGCGCCTTTCGCACGACTCTGTGGTGACTCGGACATGGCTTGGCAACAGCCACCGGCTCGGGTGACTCGGATGTGGCTTGGCAACAGCCACCGGCTCGGGTGACTCGGACGTGGCTTGGCAACAGCCACCGGCTCGGGTGAGCGTGGCTTGGCAACAGCCACCGGCTCGGGTGAGCGTGGCTTGGCAACAGCCACCGGCTCGGTGAGCGTGGCTTGGCAACAGCCACCGGCTCGGGTGAGCGTGGCTTGGCAACAGCCACCGGCTCGGGTGAGCGTGGCTTGGCAACAGCCACCGGCTCGGGTGAGCGTGGCTTGGCAACAGCCACCGGCTCGGGTGAGCGTGGCTTGGCAACAGCCACCGGCTCGGGTGAGCGTGGCTTGGCAACAGCCACCGGCTCGGGTGAGCGTGGCTTGGCAACAGCCACCGGCTCGGGTGAGCGTGGCTTGGCAACAGCCACCGGCTCGGGTGAGCGTGGCTTGGCAACAGCCACCGGCTCGGGTGAGCGTGGCTTGGCAACAGCCACCGGCTCGGGTGAGCGTGGCTTGGCAACAGCCACCGGCTCGGGTGAGCGTGGCTTGGCAACAGCCACCGGCTCGGGTGAGCGTGGCTTGGCAACAGCCACCGGCTCGGGTGAGCGTGGCTTGGCAACAGCCACCGGCTCGGGTGAGCGTGGCTTGGCAACAGCCACCGGCTCGGGTGAGCGTGGCTTGGCAACAGCCACCGGCTCGGGTGAGCGTGGCTTGATCTCACAGTGCTTTGCAACCACCTTGGCTTGGCACTGTGGAGCGGTGACCCCAGCTTGGCACTGTCTCTTGAACTGCTGTGCAGTAGACTGGCTCTCAAACTGGTTAGCGGTGGACCAGATCTCGCACTGCGAGGCAGTGGACTTGATTTGTTCGTGCTGCAGGGCAGCACTCTTGACTGGAACTGCTAGCTTAGGCACAGTAGACATGGACAGGACTTGAAGCTGACAAACAGCAGACTCAGATTCTTTGTGCTGCTGAGCAGCCACCTTAGATTGTTCATGCTGCAGGGCAGCACTCTTGACTTCCCACTGCTGGGCATTACACCTGGTCTCTCCCTGTTGGACAGTGGATTTTGGACCTCCTGGGACGTGCAGGGCAGTGGACTCTGGGGCCTGGTAAGGCTGGAACATGGAGGGTAACTTCTGGGGGCGCAATTGACAGTCCATTCTTTTATGCAGGAAAGAACCGCAATAAAAGCATAAGCCCTGAGTCTTCCTCCATACCCTTTCCTCCAGGGTCAGGGGTCCTCTGGAACCTTTAACTGGAACTGGAACAGGCTCCTTTGGGAAGACGTCCCTAGGAGGTTGCAGCAAACTTGCATACAGGATATCCAGGTGCTGAGTAATGAGCTTGTTAGCTCCTCTCAGGATCTCCAGCACCTCTAGAATTACTGCTCGCTCTCTATGTACTGGCTGCCTCATTATGTGTACCTGGGATGTCTGAACGACAGGGGACACAGGTATATCGAGCGGGGGTGCAACCCCAACTGGTTCCAGGTGTGCAGTACGATTCAGGATAGTTTGTAAGGCAATGGCAAACTGATCCATCCTATGATCCTGCTCATCCTGTCTGGATACAAAGGTAGCCAAGTGCTGTGTTAAATCTGCGGGATCCATATTGGCCAGATCGTAATGTCACGGTTCCCGGATCCCACCACGCAGTACTTAACACCCAACACTCCACAAAACCCAGAAGCTACCAACAGTGTAGCTGTGAATGATCCCTATCTGTCTGGTCCTTAGAATTGGCCAGGTAAACTAGCTAGACAGAAAAGGGTTAATACGGAGAGGAGTCAGCCGAGCCAGAATCAGGAATACAGAGTTCAGAATGGTCAAATGGAATAGCCGGGTCGGTATCAGAGCAGTAGCGTAGTACAAGCAAATAGTCTAGGGCAACAGAAGGCAGAATGGTCAGAACACAAGCAGAGGTCAGTAACAGGTTAAATCAATATAGCAGTCAGGTACAAGGAGCTCAGGTATGGATAACCACGATCTGGCAACTTCTGAAACTAACTGAGGGTTTTTAAACACCTTCACCAGGCCATGCCCCCCCACTCAAGCCACACCTCATGCAATCACCTCCCTGCCTGTCTCCATTTAAACCAGGCAGTGGTCAGCGAGCAGCATCAGACTTGCTGTCCTCAAGCACACAGGTAGGGCTGGAAGCCCCCATCGTTACAAGGGGTGGGCAAACTGCGGGCCACATGTGGCCCGCCACAGAGTTTTTTGTGGCCCGCCAAGACTGGAGACAGGGGCGCTCTTCTACTCCCGAGGCAAGCGGCCGCTGGCATGCTGCTTGGTCGCTCGCCTGGGATGGGAACCACCTGACCAGTGCGCGATCTCGCGAGAGCTGGGGGCAATATATACCCATATGAGCTGGGGGCAATATATACCCATGAGCTGGGGGCAATATATACCCATATGAGCTGGGTGCAATATATACCCATATGAGCTGGGGGCAATATATATATCCATGTGAGCTGGGGGCAATATATACCAATATATAACTTGCAGGCTGTGATGAGAATCTCAACAAGCAATCTCACTCCTGATTTCAAAAAATTGTACAAAAGTGTGATAGGATAAGTTTGTCTCATTAAACTGGTTTAAAATTAAATGTGCTTGCAGCTATAGATATGAAATTAGCACAATAAATAAATTGAATAAAACTACCGCTATTTCATCATTTTAAAAGGTGCGGCCCTCCGCTATCCTCCGCTCCCACAAAGTGGCCCCCGAGCCAAAACAAATGCCCACCCCTGCTATAGAGGCAGCATTGTCCAGCAATTTTTTGCAGTTAGGGTGCACAAGCACATATCTCCATCGCTATTGTCTGTGTAAATGCATATCACATCCTGGCTTGGCAGATTTGTCATGCGTTCATGGACATATATCAGTCATTCTGAAGGGCACTGTATGTAAAATGTCACCCCTTCCTATGTACAATCCATACACTGCAGCAAAGGAATCACATGGGACATGCCCTCTTGATTCATTACATGCAGCACATGGATTACACATGTTGCAGGGCAGCACTTTTACATGCGCTACACCGTGTGTGAAATGGGAATGTGTCCAGGATAACATAATATATGAGTGATAAACCTACGTTTATGCTGCACATTGAAGCAGCCTTCATGAAGGATGCCTGCACAGCACAAACCTCAAAGCTTAATTGTAGTCTGAATGTAAAACGTGTTCTTTGCTAAATGCCCCATGTAGAGCACACCAATCAAGATGGAAATGCACATATTGATGTCATGTGGCTGTAAAGTATCCCCAGCTCCATGATTAATATGTATACCAGAGATACAATAATACTTTCAACATGTGCCACATACAACTTCCATTAGACACCACTGTCCAGAGAATAAATGATGAGACAAGTCCTTAAAATGGTTAATTAAAGGAATCCTTTAGCCATGCATGCCCACATAGGTTCAGCCATTATTGCATAGAATAAATGCAGATTTTTATTGTGATTAATTGGTACGTGCAGTCATGGATGTGTGACTGTATTTAACCCTTTAGATCCTGATGAACAATGAGCTGCTTGAACACTCTCTTGAACACTCCCTTTACCGTGAGTACATTTGTGCATTGTTCAAACTATGAAATGCTACCCAGTTGTTCACCATTCCGAAGTGTGTCTGTGTCACACTGTACATATGATGTACAGTGACACATTACAGAGACATGTTATTCATACAAACAAATTTTATTCATGCGTTAGATCTATCGCTTATTATTTAAAGGATGCCAACGTAGCATGTGTAAAAAGGATTATGCTTCACATGTAATTGTGACATATAAAAATAATTAAAAATGGTGATAATCTGTGCCACTTAGCCACCCAGTGGTGATGGCAAATAAATAACCTCAATACAATCAAATAAAATACAATGCAAGTAAAATGGTGCAAATAGGATAAAACAATCTAGGATAAAACAATGTAATGTGACTTTTACAGTCTTATCCTGTATGCTCCAGGTTGTAAAAGTCTGAATGATTGTGGAAGTCTTAATAATCAGTGCTGGGAAAAATAAAAAATAAAAGTCATACAGTATCTCGTATTTGTGGAGTCAGCTGCCTCTCCAGACCACTTGGTGGTCCCTTTTCCACCTTATAAGTCAGTATAAAAGAAAGATGTGCTGGAGCTGGCGCTTCTTGTCCTGTTGTAGGCGGACAAAAACAGATTCACTTTCAAGACGGCGCCGGACCAGGCACAAGTAAGGATTGTCAGAACACGAGTCTCTTCAGGAAAGGCAAACTTTATTGTGTCGTCACACAAGTGCCCACACAGGATTGAATCGCAAAGAGTGAGCCCCCCTTTCACCCGTGCAAGGGATCTTATATACCCAAAAATACGTAACTAGGTACATCCCAGTTAGCCCACCTCCCAATGACACTTTATTCCACCCCACGTGGGTTAATACCTCCCTTTGGCTAATGCAAAGACATTTCATTAATTGGCTGTAAATTGGCAAACTTTGTGTTAGTTTCAGTAAATCAAAATGAATTGCTCTTACTGTTCCGGGCTGCGCCCTCCTCCCTTGCACCTACAATCACTTGTTACAGATGGCACCTGGCCTGATCTCTACTCCTTTGTCTTTCTGCGGGCCCCAACGACCTTGGAGGATCTACTTCGCTTTTCTCCTCCGTGCCAGGAACAGCAGAGATCTTTCATAAGCTTTAATTGCTTTTCTGCTAATCTAAACGCATTCCTAAATTTCTACGTATACCTCATTCTAGTTTCAGCTACAAACCTGTCTAGTTATATACAAGTGAACCAATATTCTGAACAAGATGGCCGCCTGTGTACAATGGCGGCCGTCTTCCAGCCTATTTCCACTTCATTCCCCCCTTGGCTCAAGTGTCAGGATCTTTTCCTGGCACTTGTAGCCATTACACTCCACTATTCTGAAACTCCTTGTACTGGGGGGGTTTCTTTCACTGGGAACATACCCTGTGGGATTCAGTGGTATCTTCTCTGTTTGTGTAGGTGTCAGTGCTGTTTTGCACAGTGGCCATAAACATAGCCCTATGCGGTATAGCAGTATCCCTATGATCAAGATCACCACTATCATGAGTATCATGGATCCAATCCGTGAGATAAATCTCAAGATGGAACCAAACCATTCTCCCATTGCTCCAAACCCACGGAGCGGATTCCAGCCTTCGGCAGCAATCCTCCTGGCTATACCCTGCAACTGTGCTACCTTCTCTTGGTGATCTTGAATTACCTGGTAATAATCTGGGACTTCATGTGTAGTGTTTCTGATGAAGGTGCAACATTCATAGTGCATTGTCATTTCACACAATCCATTCAAGGCCGCACTGATCTGCTCAAGCGCCATATCATGTATCATCTGCACCTTTCGTAACTCACGCATTTCCAGATTCAGCAGCTGGATATCCATACTGGTTCTATTCAGAATCTCATCCATCAAATTGACATAGCTATTCAATCTCCTCATCATCTCTCCTCCCCATCCAGTCCATGCTGGCAACCATGTCCATATTCGATCCATCTTCGCGAACAATTCTCTCTTTGGTCTTTCAAACACCAGTGGGTACCTAGGGTGTAGTTCTGTGTCTGTGTTTGTGTCTTCTCCCCTTAGTCTCTGGATTGGGACCAGCTTAGCCAAATAACACATTCCCGTTATTGTTGGTGGTACCCATGTGTAACACACCCTTTCACAGCACACCTGGTACCCTCCTTTCACTATAAATGGTGATGAATATAGTGTTCCCTTTGATATCTCTATCGTAAGATGTCTCAGCCGTCTCATCATATCCACTGCACCCTGCCTCCCATTGGTCACATTCCCAATCACCGCCTCTTGGTCTCTAGTGAGTTGCCTGCATCGTATATATAAATAATTCGCCTTTTGTCCTGTTTTGAATATGTAAATGTATGATGTCCAGTTGAACTGACTTGAGTTACATATCCCACCCTCGTTATTTATTTCTTTATCTGGTCCTAGTTGAAAACACCATTCTGGTGGATACACTGGTCCTATTATGGGGTACCCGGGACTGACTGATTCTGTCTTTTCCCTTGGTGCATCGACAGCATGTATTGTGACATTCCCTGATACAAACATACTCAAATTCATTGGAACAGAGGCAAATGGTATATGAATTGTCTCTGGGTGCAGTCTACTACACACCCAGCATGCGGTTTGCCCAGACTTTTTAGCATAGTCATATTTGAATTGCACAAGTAAATGTCCTCTTGGGTTGGTTCCAGATAGCGCCTCTCGTTTTTGTCTCCACATGGTACGGTTCTCCATCACCGGGTGCGTACCATTCCAGATATGGGAAATATTCACTTTCCCCCCATTGCCCGTACAATTAGGGCCTGCTCCACGCGAGAGTCCATAAATCAAATTAGCAAGATATAAAATCAGCACCACAAATGCCCCGAATGTCAGAATTCCTTGGGCAATTCTTTTCACAGTCACATAAACCCAATCCCTCCCCACCGGAATTTCAAAAGTAAAAAACATTTCTGGATGATCAAGGGTGGGGGCCGGGCCCCTAAAAAGCACCCTGTGGGTATCCCCCGTTGGCGGGTGGTCAGGACCTGTGCCCATCAAAACACCCACTTGTTGATCCTCTGTATTATCTGGGTTAGGATCATTTAGGTGCTCATGGCTGTGGTCTTTGTCAGCTTCAGCCTCAGCGGGTTGGTCTCGTTGGTAACGACCTTCCATGCTGGTTCAGGACTGGCTGCAGCTGCTTTCACTCTGGAGTGATGTATCCACGGGACCACCTCGGCAACCTTTACTGCTGTGGGGGTTGATAACAGGACAAGATAAGGACCTCTCCATTTTGGACCTAGTGGATCATTTTTCCACTCTTTTACCCATACTGAGTCACCCGGACAATACTTATGCAGTGAAGGATACAGAAAATGCGGTATATATCCCCCCACCCAAATATTTAATTTCTGCATTGATTTACCCAGCATTACTACCTGATCATTTAGTTTAGTTTCTCCCAATGCCCGAAGGTCCCCCCTTAGTCCATTAATTAGAGGGGTTGGCCGTCCAAACATAAATTCGTACGGACTTAGCTTCAATTGGGGGGTTGGTCTGCACCTAATGTGCAAAAGGACTATCGGCAGCAAGTCCAACCAGCTCAATGACGTCTCTTGGCACAGTTTGGACATCAAAGTCTTTAGGGTACGGTTCATTCTTTCAACTTTTCCCGAACTTTGGGGCCTGTAGGCGGTATGTAGCTTCCAGGTGATGCCCAGTAGCCGGGCAAGTTGTTGCAAACAGTTCTGGATACTTTTGGGAAATAGTATCGCCATGCGAAAAATAACAAATCTTGTCTGTCTTGTGAATCTCTTACTGCTGGTATGAAAAAGTTCATTGCACTTTTCTTCATTCTTGGCAGTCTGTTCTTGATAAGGATCTCCTTGAGGAAGAACCTCACCAGTGGGACTTGATATTCTTCTGCTCCCAATTCTCCCAGACTGTGCAGTATTCGTGTGATCCATAGATTATTGTGAGGATTGATTGTCAAATTTTCAAAACGTGACGCGAAATTTTCTGCTCGTTCAACTTCGGTTATTTCTTTGTCTTCCTCCTCCCCCACTATTTTTACGCCGAAGAATTTCAGCATCATCTTGTAGGCTCTGCGCAGTCGTTGCTGAACTTCTGAGGTGTTAACCATTAGGCGTGTCTCTTGCGGATTTAGGGGAGTAGAGTAGAAATTTCGGCCTTATGTCCGAGTTGGGAAAAGCTATTGAATATAATCATAATTGAGTTCTAACAGTTCATAATCATCTTGCCATTTGTGCCGTATTATTTCAATGAACTCGCCGTGGGGTTCAAACTTTTTTTAAATTCATATAGAACTCGTAATTTGGCATGGAAGGTTGAGGTTCTTGCTTGCAGATCAGTACTGTAGCTTGATCTCCTGTTGGCGGTGGCGGTTTTGCAGCTGCTTTTGCGGCCTGGTCCGCGCGTCTGTTACCTTTTGGAATTTCATCATGGCCTTTTTGGTGGCCACGGCAGTGCATGATGCTGACAGCACTTGGTTTCCACACTGCTTCCAGGAGGGCCGCGATTTCAGCTGCATATGTGATTTGTTGTCCTGAAGACGTAAGTAGGCCTCTCTCTTTGTAGAGTGCACCATGTGCATGGACTGTCATGAAAGCGTACTTGGAATCTGTATAGATATTTACTCTTTTGCCTTCAGAAATTTCAAGGGCTCTGGTTAAAGCTGTTATTTCAGCCAATTGTGCAGATGTATGGCCTGGCAGTGGCTTTGCTTCGATGACTTCTTCTGTTGAGACTACTGCATAGCCGGAGACTTTCTTCCCATCATCCATATAGCTGCTACCATCAGTGAATAGCTGTAGGTCGTATTTGTCTAGGGGTACGTCTTGCAAATCTGGCCTGCTACTGAACACTTCTTCCATAACTTGGAGGCATTCATGATCTGGATCCTCTTCACAGTCAGGCAGTAAAGTAGCAGGGTTTAACCCCTTAAGGACCGAGGACGTACCATGTACGTCATTGCAGCGGGTCTCTCTTAGACCCGCTGACGTACATGGTACGTCCTGCCGTTTTTTGAGCGCTGGAAGCGATCGGATCGCTTCCAGCAGCTCAAACGCCATTGCAGGCTGCCTGGGAGTCCAGGCAGCCGTGCAATGGCGGTTAGAAGTGCCGGGGCACCATGTGATCGCTCCCCGGGAGCGATCAACATCCGGTTTCACCGGAGAGGTGCCCGGCACTTCTAGAGAGCGCTGGAAGCGATCGGATCGCTTCCAGCTGCTCTGAGTATATTACAAGGATGCCTCGACATCGAGGCATCCTTGCAATATGCTTACCTGCCGCCGGTCCGTCCGTGATCGCTCCCCCGAGCGATCACTTCCGGTAGCGGCAGGAAGTACTGAGTGCCACGAGGTATCGTGGCACTCAGTACAAAAACGATCACATCAGTGATCAGGTGCTCTGCTGGGTGCCTCGAGGGATCAAGGCACCCAGCAGAGTAAAAAAAAGTGTAAAAAAAAGTGAAAAAAAAAGTAAAATAAAAATAAATAAAATAAACTGACGGTTAGGGGTAGGGTTAGGGGTAGGGTTAGGGTTAGGGGTAGGGGTAGGGTTAGGGGTAGGGTTAGGGGTAGGGTTAGGGTTCTAAGGGCAGGGTCATCTTGGGGCTGAGTGGGATGTTCCTAGCCTGCCTCATCAGAGAGGCAGGCTAGCAACATCCAATCAGAAGTAAAAAAAAATCAAAATAAAATTTCTAATTTGTCAGGTCAGGTCAATATTTTGTAAATATTGGCTCTGACCTCTGTGATTCTCCCTCCCTCTCCTCACTTGTGTTTTGGTGAGCGAGAGAGAGAGATCAGATTTGACAGGTTAGAGATTTTAGTGAGATTTAGTGAGATTAGAAAAATTGAGGCAGATTTAGAGAGATTTTAGGGAGATTTAGAAGAATTGAGGCAGGTTTAGAGGGATTTAGAGAGATTTAGGTGTTTATTTGTATTTTCTTGTGAAACCCAACGGTTCTTCTAAGAACCAACAATCCGCTTATATATATATAATAATTATAAAATTTTATAATCTATTATATATAATGTCTGAGAGGGTGTACAGCGCCGAGGAGGCATATGCCATCCTGGCGTCAGAATCTGAGGCATCTGCGTCAGACTCAGACCCTCATTTCGACCCCGCTAACTGCTCAGAGACGTCGCTAGATACATTATCTACGCTGGCTGATGTATCTAGTGATGTTTCTGATGCAGATCCTGGGTCACCACCTGCCAGCAGGAGACGCACAGCTCCAGCTGAGGAGTGGGTAGTGCCTCATCGCCAGAGGCCAGATATCCCTCCTTACACGGCAAATCCTGGCATCAATATTGATGTTGCAGGATTTACCGCCACACAGTTTTTGCAGGTGTTTATGGGGGATGATTTGTTGGGCCACATCGTGGCCCAATCAAATCTGTATGCCCATCAGCATTGTGCTGCGAAGCCAGACTCCTACTTGGCAAGGCAGCAATGGACCCCGCTAGATGTGCCAGAATTTCTGAAATTCTGGGCACTTACTATGCTGAGGGCATCATAAAGAAGCCCTCAATTCGCTCCTACTGGAGCAGTAGCCCCATCTGCTCTACCCCCAATCAATGTCACGTAGAAGGTATGAAAACATTTTGCGTTTCATGCACTTCAGTGACAACAGCCTGTGCCCCCCTAGAGAGCATCCCCAGTTTGACAGGCACCAGACTTTTACATTTTATTCGTACATTTTTATGTTCTACAATTGGTGCTGTATTTTGCCAAAATCTTTGCACACCTATGCATGGGGGGCATGGGTGTACTCAGGAGATCTTGCAGAAAACAACCTGGAGAGTTTTCATGCAGTAACAAACAACAGTGTCTCCTAAATCACAGTCCAAAACTACTGTGGGCGTAAAAATCTGAAAATTGAAAAATTACCGCCACACACCTTCTCAAATGTTTTGGGCTAAAACCGTTGCATCCATGGCATCAAAGCACTCCATATGCAATACCTTAGGGTGTCAACATAACAAATATAAACAATTTTCTGGCAATAATTCAAACTGGGGTATGCGGTAGACCCAAAACCAAAGATAGGCCTAGCTGAAGAAATAATCTCAATTTCAACTCCAATGACAAAGTCATAAAAATTGTATTTGAACCTTCCCAAAATCCTGGCAAACCTATGCATGGGGGGCATGGGTGTACTCAGGAGACCTTGCAGAAAACAACCTGGAGAGTTTTCATGCAGTAACAAACAACAGTGTCTCCTAAATCACAGTCCAAAACTGATGTGGGTGTGAAAATGAAAAATGACCACCAAACTGTATCCAATTTGTTTGAAGCAAACGGATGCATCCATAGCATAAAAACACTCCATTTACAATACTTTGGGGTGTTAGCTTACCAAATATATGCACGTTCATAAAAACTGGGGTATGTAAAAAGGCCCCTAAAAAGAAGATAAGCAAAGAAGATACTGTATGTCAAATTAGAAAATTGACAAGCACATGTCAAAGATTGGCGTAGCACCCAAAAACAACAGAACAAATCTATATATGGTGGTATCAATTTACTCAGAAGATGTTGCTGAACATATTTTGGGGTGTTTTTTGGCAGTAACCCATAACTGGATTTGACAATTCATGCCTAAAGTACAATGTGTGTGAAAAAATAACCCAAAAAGTGACTACCTGAAAGTTTGACATAGAGCTAGTGCATGGAAAGTGTTAAAATACAACTCTTTGAAGCACCCCAGGGTGTGCCCTTTCTAAAAATATATGGTTTGATGGGGGTAAATTACTTTGGCCGGCTTCAAAAATGTCCCAAATAGGACATGGGTGCATGATGACGAAATGTGAAAATTCCAAGTTGGAAAACTGAAATGCGCACCCCCCAAATAAGGCCTATTAGCCCCCAAATGACCCGACATACCTATACATGGGTGTATCAATTTACTCAGAAGATGTTGCTGAACATATTTTGGGGTGCTTTTTGGCAGTAAACCTTAAAGTTCACAGTACATGTATTCTTAAATTGCGTTCAAAAAAAAATCACCAAATTTTTTTTTTTTCTCAAACTTTGGCATAGATTTGTGGTAAAATGGTTTGCATGGAAAGAGTCAAAATACCCCAAGTTTAATACCTTGATTTGTGTACTTTAAAAAAATATGTATATGTGGAGGGTTATTCAGGAATTAGTGACAGATATCAGTGTTACAATGTCACTATCACTAGTTTTGAAAATAAACTCTTTGGAAATGGCAAAGTGCTACTTGCACTTATTGTTGCATAAAATAAGGAAAAAAGCGAGGAATATGTAAACATTGGGTATTGCTAAACTCAGTTAAAATTTAGAAACTACTAAGGAATTAATTTTTTTTGACGGTTGTTGATACATAAGAAATTTTGGGGGTCAAAGTTCGAAAAAGTGGTGTTTTTTCAATTTTTGTGTCATATTTCACAATATTTTTTATAGTAAATTATATGAAATGATGAAAAAAATGGTATCTTTATAAAGTCCATTTAGTGACGAGAAAAACAGTGTAAAATATGTGTGGTTACATAAACGAGTAAGAGGAAAATTTGACGTAAACACTAAGAGCGCAGAAACGTAAAAACAGCAGCGGTCACGAACGGACGGATTCGTGTAAAACCGCCCGGTCACTAAGGGGTTAACCACTTGAATGCTAAGGACGCGCTCAGCGCGTCCTCAGCATTCCGCTGGATGCGGAGGACGCGCTGAGCGCGTCCTCCCATCGGGGTCAGCGTTCGGCCGGGTTCCGGCCGATCGCTGGCCCCTCCGGTGCGGGCTGACATCCTGGATGTCAGCCGCGCATCCGGACCAGCAGCCGCCATTATTAGGTGTCATCGCGGGGGCGCGATGACACCTAATTCAGGCGCCCCCCCCGCATGTGCGGAGGAGGCGCCTGAAAGGGAGGGGGGGAGGTCCTTCGGACCTCTCTCCCTCCCGATCGGCGGCGCACAGGGGCTTAACCCAGGCATCATTTGGAAGGGCACAGCCTGCCCTTCCAAATGATGCCTGGCATTAACCCCTGGGGAGCTGGATCGCGAATCGGCGCTGAAAAGCGCCGGTTCGCGATCCTTTCCCGGAGCTGGCCGACATCTTGGATGTCGGCCAAGCTCCGGGAACTCCCCCAGAGGACTGGCGTCATCGTGCGTAGCACGATGACGCCAGTCCTACAGTTAACCCCTAACTGCCACCAAGTGTGGAGATAGGGAGTTCCAATGAACTCCCTATCTCCAGATCCGTGGCAGTTAGGGGTAAATTTTGATATGGTTGGATCGGCCAGAGCATGGCCGTTCCAACGATACCAAACATGAAAGTTAAAATTTTTGTAAAAAAAAAAAAAAAAAAAAAAAAGAAAATTAAAAAAATTAAACACTTTTTTTTTTATTTTTTTGGTTTGTTAGTGTAGCAATATTGTTCCCATTTCAATTATAATGTGAACAATGATGCTGCACTAACGATTTTTGTATGCGGTGCGTTTGTTAAATAGTGTCATTTTCCCCAAAAAAAATGTAACGAGACCCCATCTCTAATTTTTTTAACAAGCGCACCCCATACAAAATATAACCGCAATTGCTCGCATGTTAAAATGTGGAAAAAAAACCTTTACACATTGTAAATTATTGAAAATACATATTTTATTGCATTTTTTGTTATAATATACAGACATGACATAACGTATACATATAATAATGACATATTATGAATCTACCGAGTCTGACGGAAAGAACGATATATAATATGTCGGTGTCATATACTAAAATAAGTCTTAAAAACACGTTTAAACATGATGCGCAAAACAGGTAAAAAATGACCTCAGCACAGGGGCGGGAAAAGCCTCAGCAGCGAAAGGGTTAAGGTAGCGATGAGGTCCAAATGAACCCGTGGATTTTCACACATCATGGCTTGGTACTTCGTCATCCGGCTGTTGCTGAACCAGTAACCGCCTTTGACATTCAGCAGAGCCTTGACCGCGTGGGGCACCTTGACATGAAGAACCTGTCCAAGGGTCAGCTTGTCTGCTTCTGCTATCAGCATTGCAGTGGCAGCCACTGCTTTCAGGCATGGGGGTAGGCCGCAGGCCACAGGGTCGAGTTGCTTGGAGAGGTAGGCCACAGGCCTCAGTCATGAGCCAAAAGTCTGAACCAATACTCCTGTTGCTGTTTGCTCTTGTTTCCAATGAAAGGGATCTTGTCCTCCCCCCTTGGTGGCTTGATGAAGCGGCTTGGCAATATCGGCGAAGTTGGGGATCCACAGGCGGCAGAAGCCTGCAGCTCCCAGGAACTCACGGACTTGCCTCCTGGTCTTTGGTTGGGGTATGCGGCACATTGCTTCTTTTCTTTCTGCCCCCAGTGCACGTTTGGTACCTGTTAACTGGAAACCCAGATATTTTACACTGCGTTTACATATTTGTGCTTTCTTTTTAGAAACTCTGTAACCTGCTTGGCTTAGCAGATGTAGCAAAGCTTTTGTGGCGGATAAACAGTCTTTTTCTGTGGGGGAAGCAGTAATAAATCATCAACATATTGTAGTAACACTACTTTGTCTGGCTGAGCGTTGAAGGCGAGGAGATCTTGGCTAAGCACGCACCTGAAAATCGTGGGCGAATTTTTTTTTTGAAACTTTGAGGGAGGCTCGTCCTCGTCATTTGATGGCGCGCCCCCGTGGTAGACTCTTCCCACTGAAATGCAAAAAGGGGCTGGCTTGCTGGAGCCAGACGGATGCAAAAGAAAGCGTCTTTTAAATCAAGCGCTGTGTAATATTGTGTATCTCCGGGAATTAACGCCAGTAAATTGTATAGATTAGGAACCACAGGGTGTAGTGTTACTGTGGCCTCGTTGACAGCTCATAAATCTTGGACAGGGCGATACTCTTGTGTCCTCTCTTTCAAAACTGGCAATAGGGGTGTGTTCCATGGTGACACGCAGAATTTTAATATGCCGTGATCTTTAAATCTCTGTAAATATATCTGTATATTCTGCTTGGCTTTCTGTGGGATATAATATTGTCTTAGAGCCACCGGTGTTGCGCCGGGCTGTGATTAACTCATCTGGGCGGTTCTCCTCCCCCACCTCAGGAATTCCAAGGAGTAGTGCGTGCGGATCCGGCGTGGCAGACAGAGTAGGTGCCGTGCGCCATTCTTCCTCCTTTGACATAACTACTGCGATTTTTCAGATTGTGGATTGTGCGGACTGGCTGGAATATGCTGCCGAGCAGAGCCGCCACTCTCGGGCAGGTCTAATTGAGCGTGACCCCCGGGAAAAAACGTAATTTGGGCTTGCAATTTGCTCAGGATATCCCGCCCCAGGAGTTGGATGGGACATTCGGGCATATACAAAAATTCATGTTCAACATTATGCCCACCCACACTACATTTTCTAGAAGCAAGAAAAGGATATTTAGCAGACACTCCCATTGCTCCCATAATATCAACCTCATTTCCCATTGGAGGTGCAATTTGCTTTGTTACAACAGAATATTCGGCACCGGTATCAACCATAAAAACGTCATCTTTATTTCCCACTCTCATTGTGACCGTGGGCTCGTGGCTACCGAGCGGGATGGGCCCAGGTCCCCGTCAATATACATCCTGTCCTTCAAATGATGTCCCCGCCAGTCCCACAAACCCCGCTCCATTCCCTTCACTTCTTTCATACCTTCCGTCTGTTACCTGGCCATTAGGGGCTTGACCTCCCGTCTCCCCAACTTCACCCTTTCCCCCAAATTTAGCCAAAAATGCAGAACAGTCGTTTTTCCAGTGACCTTCACCCCGGCACCACGCGCACTGATTGGGTCCTAGGGGTTCCCTAGGGGCTCCCCTTCCTCTTCCTCTAGCCCCCTACCCCTTGCCCTCCCTCTGTCTGTTCCACCTCGTCCTCCACCATTCCCCATGTATCCAACCACCCCGGTATGTCCCTTCTGTTTCTTTATTTCCTCTAAATCCCGGTTATGATACACCTTATTAGCGATCTCAACTAACTCGCTAATACCTTTTCCAAAAACCCATCTATTCTCTGTATTTTGTTCCGTATATCCCTTTGTGACTGACCCACAAACGAAGAGTTAATTAACCTCTGATTTTCCGTTGCCTCTGGGTCAATAGGACTATACATCCTGTACGCATCCAGCAATCTCTCTAGAAACGCACTGGGGATTCCTTAACCTCTTGTATCACATCTGCTATTTTTCCCATGTTTGTGGGCTTCTTTCCTCCCGCTTTAACACCCATTATTACTGCTGTTCTGTATGTCTGCAGATGGGCAACTCCTTCAACTGTATTGTACGGCCATTTAGGATCTGTTTTGGGGTAATGCTCCTCCGCCCATGCTTCTGGATGAGGCTTAGCATCTGCTACGGCTTGGGCGAGTAAAATCTTTTGCGCGCTACTATTTATTCGGGCTCTCTCCTCTGTGGTAAACATTGTCAACATTAATTGCTGACAATCTGCCCATGTGGGGTTATGTGTGAGCATAACTGACTCTATCATACTGGCCACTGCTGCGGGATTTGTGGAATACAGTGGTGTGTGTGTTTTCCAATTAAAAAGATCTGTTGTTGTGAATGGGACGTATGTGTATTGCATTGGCCCTGGATTCCCATCCGCTAAAGGGGGGCCTGGCACTTCCCGCAAAGGCATCTGCATAGCGCTTTTGTAGGGATTGTGTTGGTACGGATCCCGGTGTTTATATATATTATTCGCTGCGCGTGTGGTAACTCCCTGGTCCTCATCCTCCTTTTCATCATCACCATTCCCGTGGGGCACTAATATATATATACTCCCATCGGGCATCTCAATCTTCTCTGGTGGAGCCTCTCTGTCCCTCCACCCGCTTCGCCCTGCTCTTCTTCCTCAGTCACACAGGACGGAGCAGAGGGAGCTGACCGAGACACAGCAGCTGCCCGCTCCCCCCTCTCCGCCCGCGCAACCGCGGCACTCAAAGCTTCCCTAGCTGCCCCATAACATGATGGATAGGACGGGGGTAAAACATCACTCTCTTCCGGTTGTTCTACTAACACCTCTCTCTCTCTCTCTCCATTATTTTGGGGGTCCTGCTTCTTATTTCTCCCCGCTATCATTATAAAATGACTCTTGTTTTTAATACAATATCTCCATATATCTATATACGGGTATTGTTCAGGATGTCCGTACTGCTCTGTGACTTGGGAATGTACCTTCTGTACCAACTCCGGGTCCATTGACCCCTGCTCTGGCCATCCTGGGACTAACAACGGCCACACAACTGTACACATTACTTTTAACTTCTCTTTTTTTAATTCTACACCATAGTCATGAGTTTTATATAATGCTTCGAAATTCCGCACCATATATTCTAGGGGCGTCTCACCCTCCTTCACCTTCTTGGGCTTAGATGACCCGTTACCCATTATTACTCTTGAAAACAGTACTCTTTGCAATACAGATATATTATTTCAACAACAGTTAAAATCTACAGTCTGATACTTCAGTCAACAATTCCTTCGTGTCTGCAGGCGCTTCCCCCTTCAGTAGCCGTCTGCAGTCGCCTGAGCCGGAAACGTACGTTCGGGGTCAAAACTCGTATTTGCTTCCTCGCGGAGCGAGTAGGCGCACGTTCACTCACAGCACTCGAGTCAATTCATTCACAACACATACCGTATCAGATGCTTTCATCACATAACAGAACATAAAACACTTCAACTCTTTTTTACTAGCCGAGGGGTACTCAGTCCCTCCTCTGTGGCTCCTTATACCCCGTAATTTGAACTCTAACTCTTGACTGCTTGTGACTATGTGCACCCCGTTCTATATCTCTACTGCCGTCTGCAATTCCAATTTGCCTTATGGGTAATCTCACCCACCCGGCACCACTATCTCTGCAGCTACCGCTGGCTCCACTATGAGCCCTTTTCACTACACGACGTGCACACTAGCACTGACTCAGGCTCTCAGCCCAGTCACAGAAAATCCCTCCTCCTTTCCCTTTTACCCACGTGGTGAAGCTCTATTTACAAACACTGACTACTGACTTATGCAACTCCACGTGGTTACCTTCTCCCTCACTTACAGAACTACCTTTGATTGGCATTCAATTCCCCCGAATCCAGACACCCGCTAGCCACTCTGGCTCCTTCAATGTCAGTGCTATCAGCGGCGGGCTAGATATGCCAATAGGATGGTGGCCATCGCATCCTCTTATCCGTCTATCTCAGTCGGACGTTTCCCTTAGATACCGGTATCTCCTTTAGACATACAAAACATAGAAGACACGTTACCTATCGCCGGCGCTGCTTGCTGTTTCCTCAGACTCAGTGGTGTCCCAGTTCCCTGGTCGGGGGTCCGTTTGGGACGAGACGAGGTCCACTGAACAGGAAATCCTGCTTGGCGCCTGCAGATGTCAGCTCACCTTCAACGGACGCCCAACCATCGGGATTCTCGCACCCGCTGCAGTCAAGCACTGCACTGTGTTCACAGCAGCCCGTTACTGTGTGCCCGGAAAGGGCCCGTATCCCGGCTCACGATGCCCCAAAAAATGTAGGCGGACAAAAACAGATTCACTTTCAAGACGGCGCCGGACCGGGCACAAGTAAGGATTGTCAGAACACGAGTCTCTTCAGGAAAGGCAAACTTTATTGTGTCGTCACACAAGTGCCCACACAGGATTGAATCGCAAAGAGTGAGCCCCCCTTTCACCCGTGCAAGGGATCTTATACCCAAAAATACGTAATTAGGTACATCCCAGTTAGCCCACCTCCCAATGACACTTTATTCCACCCCACGTGGGTTAATACCTCCCTTTGGCTAATACAAAGACATTTCATTAATTGGCTGTAAATTGGCAAACTTTGTGTTAGTTTCAGTAAATCAAAATTAATTGCTCTTACTGTTCCGGGCTGCGCCCTCCTCCCTTGCACCTACAATCACTTGTTACAGATGGCACCTGGCCTGATCTCTACTCCTTTGTCTTTCTGCGGGCCCCAACGACCTTGGAGGACTGCTTTTCTCCTCCGTGCCAGGAACAGCAGAGAGCTTTCATAAGGCTTTAATTGCTTTTCTGCTAATCTAAACGCATTCCTAAATTTCTATGTATACCTCATTCTAGTTTCAGCTACAAACCTGTCTAGTTATATACAAGTGAACCAATATTCTGAACAAGATGGCCGCCTGTGTACAATGGCGGCCGTCTTCCAGCCTATTTCCACTTCACTGTTAGTGGTTCCTTCTGCTACACCCTGTGGCTCAGAAGTGTGGTTTCCATACAATACTACTGATGAAGCTTTTTATGCAAAACGCATTTTGGTATACTGTATATTTTATTACTAATAAAATTTGCCTTATTTTACGCCTATCCCGGGTCCTGGATGTTTATATTCACCAAGGAGGTGGCTGAGGCTGCTAAGTGATCCGGTGCACCTTCTGAAGTCACTGGATGCCTACAAATCTGATGTCTGATCGATAAGACAAAAGGAAATGTGAGTATGACAGTCTTCTCCTTTGTTTGCTCCATTTTATACAATATTGCTCTATGTGAGTCATTTTATATTTTGAGGGACACGGAGGATGGTAACCTTGTAAGGAAACCACACTTCTGAGCCACGGAGTGCAGCAGAAGGAACCACTAACAGGACAAGAAGCGCCAACTCCAGCACATCTTTCTTTTATACTTTCTTATATAAATAGAATTACTTGCAGCAAGGTATGCTGGCAAAAAATGTGAATAGGCAGCATTAGCACCAAAGCTAGGAGATGCCACATTTGTAAGAGTATGGCTGGATGGAATGTAGGGATTCTCTTTGTGAAGCAGACATGTCCAGACATGAAACAATATGATGTCATTGTAATGGGCGCTCATACAACAGTAACGAGGTTGAGATCTTGTTGGACAGAGATATCTGCTTGATGGTTGCTAAACACACACAGGGTTATTCAGAGAGCGTGAAAAGCTGGAGAATGACTGTAGAATGAAAAATTCTAGGTCAAAATAGCCAAAACCAGAAAAATTCTCCCTTTCATCTCACTTTCCAAATCAGCTATTTTGACCTAGAATTTTTCATTCTCCAGTCATTCTCCTGCTTTTCACGCACTCTGAATGACAGTATTTTTAAACTTGCCCTCCTTGGCTTTGGAGTATAACAGGACAACTGATCTGCTACTAAGTTCCAAAGGTTTCGAGACCAACGGACAACTTAGAGCACAAAACAATACAGATAGCTTCAATACTTCAGTGGGTGAATCGAGGTTGTATGTTTGACAGTCACCGTATTGTGCAGACTGCAGGGTAGTCACCGACCTTACAGACTTAGTGTTTTCTGATAAGCTCAAGCGGGTAGATTGTACCTTGTAAGCACCAGGGTCTATTGAAACACATAAAGGTATAAAGCTGGTACAAACCTGGGAATACTTGGCAAGCTGAGCACGACAATTATATGCAGAAAAAAAACAGTGTCTCGCTATTGCGGTTTGTACCAAAATACACGACCTTAAATCATGAACCTCGGGCCTGGAATAGAACCACAAGTAAACAGTCTTTGTCTTAGTTCTTAATCTATTGCAGCACAAAGTAAAAGAATTCTGATTTACACTCCTGATGAAGTGGGACAGAGGTATCCACGAAACGCGTCGAGTGACTTATTGAAAAAGATCTGACGGCGTGTGCTCGGAGACCCCGGGGAGGAACGTATCCGAGGAGACCTGGGACCTTTGGAAGTGGATCCTGGATGTTCATCGGACGTTTTATTCGGGAGGTCTGAGCCATTGTGGCAAATGTTTATATGCACATTTTGTTATGTGCCTGAAAGAATGTGATTGTGCTTTTTGTTGAAGAATTTTAAAGAATTTTTTTATGAAAATACTACGCAATGTACTCTCCTTTTTTTTTTTTTCCTAGATCAAAAGTAAAGACGGAGTACAGATTTGGTGATCCAACTGTGTCTGGTGATCCAACAGATTGGTATTTAACTGATATATGCACGATTTTGCGCCATTGTTTTTTTATTTTTTTCGATTCTGGAATAGAACCCCGATAAGGCTGTAGATAGTACACCAGAGTGAGATGGGAATATCCCCATGAATTGAGTAAAACCCTAAGCAGCCTGCATAGGGTTGCACCCACGACGCACAGTACTAGCAACCGCTGTAGTACGTAGCATAAGAATGGTCAAAAACATCAAAATCAGGAGCAGGGATCGTAGACGTGTCGGCAACTGGAATAACAATTAAAGCAATGGTAAGCGATGTGGAACTGAACTCCACGTCAGGGCGACGAGGCAACTCCTCGCGCCCTGCTTTAAACCCGGTGGCTCCTCGTGAGCACGACAGCCCCGCCCCCTTGGACGCGGCTCAGCCATTACAAGGTGCTGGCACTTGACCAGCCTGTGGCACCGAACCATGCCCAGAACCCCCAGGAAGCACAGCAGGAGCTGAGGATGTAACAGTCATGTAATCACAGGCCTAGCATTAGACTGCCTGAATTCATTAGATAACAGAGTAGAAGTTTACATAAATTGATAATTGGAGGTGGTGGTGGTGTTGCTGGTGGTGAATTTGTGAAGAGAGGACATGATATATTAAGTACAATGCTCAATACAAACTTGAATGCATTCTGATTTGAGGGGTCAACCACTAAAGGATCAAAGACACACATATAAAGAAATCTCATTTAAAGAATTTCTAAATCCAAAATTGATATGACATGTTGAGAATACTAGCAAGGTAATAGCAGTAATATGAGAAATGTAAATACACAGCAGAATGATCCCCCAGCAGAGGTAAAACATCACCCGAATGACCACCCGAGCAGAAGTAAAACATCACCAGAATGACGCCTTCAGTCGCAGTAAAATATCAACAGAAGGACCCCTCCAGCAGAGGTAAAACATTACCAGAATGACCCCACCCCAGCAGAAGAAAAACAGCAGCAGAGGTAAAACTTAACCAGAATGATCTCCCTCCCAGCAGACGTAAAGCAGCAGCAGAGGTACAACACATTAAAAGGCCTGACATTGTACAGCAGTAGTTAAAAAGCCATCAATAATCAAGCAGAAATTATAAAAAGACAATTTAAAAAGCATCAAGGCTACAAAGTTATTACACCCAATTCAAAGCCTGAGAATCCTATTTTACATTCTATTTACATTATTTATGTGCAGCTGACACGTGCAAATGTTTTTGGACTACATGTCCCATGATGCATTCTGCAGCGATTGAGTGACTGAGCATCAGGGACATGTACTCCAAAACAGCTGCATGCACAAGGTTTCACAAACTTTGTGCTAGAATTTGGGAAAAGTCATTGAAGGAGCTCAATGACAGAAATACACACGCTCAGTGGGTGTCTCAGGAATCTGCTCTGCACGGGACTCCAGTCCCTGTCACTCGTTGGCTCCCCCTGCCCACATCTTCTCTATCCTGCCCACTCCTCCTCTCCCCTCACCCATACATCTCTGCTCACTCCTCCTCTCCCCCTCAGCATGTCTACTCTCCGACTCCTCCGCTCGCCGTCAGCACATCTACTCTCCCCACTCCTCTTTCCCCCTCACCCCTAAGTGTACTCTCCCCACCGTTCCTCTTCCCACCGCTCCTCCTCTCTCCCTCACCCCTATTCGATTTCACTGCAAAGAAAACAGTTGGTAGGCTTGTGCACCGATTTTTTTTTTCGGTTCGATTTGTTCGGATGTTTAAACTTTTCGATTTTGGCTCGTTTCGACCGATTTCTGTTTCGATTCGGTTCGGTTCGGATCGTTTTTCGTGTACATTTTTTTTTCGGAATATCGACCATTTTTCGTATTTTTGTGTCACTTTGCTCGTTTTTTGTATCGACTTTTCAGAAATTTCGGAAATTTTCGTTTTTTCGGAAACGTCTGTTCTCCTCGTTTCAAAGTGTCTACGATAATTCTGGCGATTCTATCGTGTTTTTTTTTATTAAATAAAGATCCTTTTTTTCTTATGAATAATTGAATATACATTTCACAACTTTATTTAATCATATTAAAATGGTATGAAAGCCAAGGAACAAAAAAAATGAACAAAACGATTTAAAAAACGCTAAACTGACCCGAATGCCACAAGAAACAAGTGATACGCATTTACAAATACAAAATTTACAGAATCAGCGATATAACCGATAATAGTTAAATATACGATTTCCAGAATTACCGAAGTGGAACCGAAATCACGAATGGAACCGAAATCATGAATAGAGCGAAAATAAATTTTGATTTGACACATTTCAAGTCCATTCAAAAATTCCGAAAATTTTTCGTTTCGGCTCGGAAAACTTTTCGGATCTGCCATTTTCGGATGTAAAAATTTTCGGAAAATCGGCCGCATCCGAAAACACGAATCGGGAAATTTCGTGAAAATTCCGAAATTCCGAAACGCACATCCCTAACAGTAGCGTTCAGGTATGTGAAGTTTCCGCTTTGCATTTGTGCGCTAACTGATCGGGTCCCCAAACCTGCGTGATTTTTGTAATCCGCTTTGTAGTTTGCAGGCACTAACATTTACCGCCTCATGCTACGTTTTCCCTTTTGCGCTCACGGTTTAGCACATAATCTAGCCCATTGTGTTAACAATTAATATTGCAGTATGAGGAGGTTTTGAGGTGCAGTAGTGCTCAGTACATATCTACTGATTCTGCTCTCCCATTCCAGGTTTCAGCTGCTGGGCATCTTCATCCAGTTGGGGGTGTAGAGTAATTAGATTTCCCATTATTGCATAATGACATTTTGGGCATGTCTCTACAATTGACTCACATACTCATGCTACTTCTGCAACTGATTGCATGATTTGACCCTGTTTGGTAATTTCCTATTCTCCCTGTCAGGGTTTTTGTTTAAGACCTGTATCCACTTATTATTGATTACTGCTGCTGTTTTTTATTCTTTTCTGTTTGTGCATTTTTGTTTCTGAATTTAACGATTAAAGTGTTATGAAGTGACTTGTTCGTATTATGCTTTTACTGAAAATAAAAAACTAATGGCATTAAAAATCTGACCGACTTGTTTAATCAGAACAAGAGCGAGGTATCTGCACTGTGTATAAAGAATACCACAAAGTTATCTGACAAAATAAATAATTACAGTATAAAATGCTCCGAACACGACAGAGAACTGTATAAATGTTTAAGAAGTGTCATTACCTGAAGAGATATTTGGTAATCCTGAAAAAAGGATATAATGACACTGTAAATCTACACACACTGACTGTAACTGCATTGCTGTAAGGACACAGACTTTAATCAATCCACCTTTTTTGTAAGGTACACATATATAGACCAGAAGAAGCAATATACACACAATGTTCTTTTCTCTATGAACAATTATTTCAATAAACCGAGAAAACCATATGCAGTCACAAGAATACAGCCTCCTAGAAGATATAGTTGGCAGGATGCCCATGTACGTTATTCCTTTTAGTCGTTTATGGGAAACATGCAGTCGGTATAGTTCATTTGCCATGAGGAATGTCTCCATGTAGCTTCTTATAAACATCTCCGAATAGATTTGGGTTAGTTGAATCTGAACTACCAAATGGATGAAATTCTATGGTTCTCTTCATCCTTCGTGATAGATCTTAATTATGGCTGTAATGAAATTTGTCAAATTAAAATTATTTCAATTCCGTAGACCATGAATGGAACAGAGGCCCCCCTCTACCTTTTAATGGGCTCATCTAGAAGCCTCTGTCTCTAATGTTTACTTATATTTATTTATTTATAAAGATTTTACCAGGAAGGATACATTGAGATTTCTCTCGTTTTCAAGTATGTCCTGGGTTCAAGAGCATTGAAATTTTACATTCGTTACAGAAATACAAAGTAATAAATGCAAGATATTAAGAACAAAACACAAATATACAGATTAACACTGAAAATAAATATATAAGTAATATAGTTACTATGTTACATGTTTACAGGTGCATTCTGTACCGAGGTATGCTAGTAAGGAGCTCTTGAGTGATTTAAGACTGGGGGAAGATTTGATGGTGTCTGGAAGATTATTCCATAACTGCGGTGCTCTGTAGGAAAATGAGGATCGACCCACTGTTACATGTTTACTGTTTAATGTGATTACAGTGTGACCATTGTTCTTGTGTTTGTGTTTACTCTGTGTCTGGGAGTGTCATGCATTGTAACTATTAGTCAACAAGATTATTCTATTGTTTGTTTTGTTTCAAATAACTGTGGGAAGGGAATATAAATGAGACTTTAGAAATAATATACAGTCTTCTATCCCTACTCTAAGAAATGTGTGTCTTGCTTTTGGTTGTGGAGACTCTGTTTATCTGGGTGACCTCTCTCTGTAATGCCAGGGTTAACAGATGGGTAGTCTGGAAGGTAGAAGCTGGTTCCTTGAGTAGTCTTGATCTGAGAAGGGATGGATAAAATAACAGGATGGTTCTGAACATGGAACTTTGAAAAGAACTCTGGTGTGCTCCTGTTTCAATCGAATTTTGCAGATTTATCTCCAGCTTTCCAACGGACTTTGCTCAGGCGAGACATAGATTGTAAGCTCTTGAGCAGGGTCCTCTCACCTACTTTACTGTGTGTTTAACCTGTATGTATATTTGTTATTCTGTCTCACCCATTGTACAGCGCTACGGAACTTGTTAGCGCTTTCTAAATACTTGTTAACATAGACCCATTATGGAATTCTGTTGAACAATTCATGGGCTCCACCAACGTACACTCTATGCAGTTGGATTGGTCTTCTAAAGAAGATCTAAAGCTAGCATAAAAGTTAATATAAATAAGACATACTACTTGGGCACGTGAAAGCAGAAATCTGCTCAGTGGGATAAATAGCTATTTACACTTTCATAGATATTGGTTTTAATGTATAAAATCTTAAAAAACCTACACTGAAAGATCTTAAGTTAATTTTTTACTAACTTGTTATTAAAAAATATTATTATAAAATAACTAACCACAAAGAAGTCTAAACAATAAAGGTAAACTCAAATAAAACATATTAGGGAATAGTAAGTTCTACCTTTTTGAGATCCTATTTATGTTGGATCCATCATTTATCTCGGGTGGCAAAGCCATTACATTTTCTGAAACATGGGTCAGCAATCTCTGCCCACAAGGGGCCCTGTTCCAAAGTTGGGGCTAACTTAAACAGAGCTATAATAAAACTTAACAACCCCATAGACTATAATGGCTCTGGTAAGTTTACAAAAGCTCTAGTTAAGTTAGCAACAACTTTGGAATATGGCCCCAGATGTTTTAGTACATTTCCCTTGAGGCTCGGCCAATCTAATGAGTAGCTGAGCATCATGGGAGATGCAGTTAAAAAACATCTGGGGGGGCAGAGATTTTGATTACTGTTCTAGAAGATGGATAACAAACCGACAGTTGGAATGTATGCAGAGTATAGCAAGTAATCACATTGATAACGTTATTGTATTCATGAAAAGCTTCTTCTGTGTCAGTATATCACTTATGAGAGAAAGAGGTAAAGAATACGACTAACAATCACAGGTATAAGCATAGCGCTGTATAGAGGACTGCATTATCAGAGATTCAACTGTTAAAAGACAAATCCTGCATAATAAAGATGTTTCATCTTGGCACATCACTAGTTTTTTGCAGATGAATATTATTTGCCTCATTCATTCTGCATATATTAATATTATTTTCAAAAAAATACAAATCTGATTTAGCTCTGGAGGGAGTTTATGAAAAATTCATAATTCTGTCCCCAGGAGTGAAAGGCTTTAATATCATTGCTGTCACAAGCATCCTCACTTATAAAACGTTACAGTAATGTTTGATAAATGATAATCCTTCACCTGCACTGATAATGAACTTGGTAAGGTTTTTTTAAATGTGACTCTTTATATTTTACTAAATATTTGCAATAGATTTATAAGGATTCTCTTAGAAAGCCTATTAATGTGAACATACCTGAAAATGTACAAAAATAACACTCATTAGAATATTTTTTGCCTAGTGATTGTCACACATGCCCAGTTGACGAGGGTCTCTTTACCGCATCATTCTGGTGATGCATCTACACCAGGACTGTCAAAATCTGCCTGCACAGATGTTTCTGGACTACAACTCCCATAATTTTATGGGCATCTATTGCATTGACGGTATTCTGGGAATTGTAGGCATCAACATCTGGGGACTGCAAGTTTGACAATACTGTTCTACACCCATGTGCCATTTCGATGACGACTCTTGGGAACATTCTGCTCCATACAGACGTTCTTGGAGACAACATCTGCATCGCCGCTTTAAATCTGGACTCCGGGCGTATTTTGTCCCTTCAGCATGGTACTCTGTTATGCTGGTAGAATTGGAAGACTGCACTTCTAAGAATATCACACGGGTAAAATATAACCTTTATTCCGGAGTCTTAAAAAGAGTGGGACATAGGCACCCCACAAATAATTGTGCTGAGTGTTAAAAAGGCAAATATTTGCACTATTCAACAAAGACAGGGACAAAATCACCTGACTAACACGTAAAATACAAAACGGTGTTACGAACGAAAAACAAAAACCAGAAGGCAACAAGACTACCTATGTAGTTGTGGATATCCGTCCTGGAGCACACCTAGGTACAGACACTTGTTGCTGTATATGTGTGCTTAACCAGGCCTAGAGCAATGAGAGCAAAACAAGCAAAGACCAATTTATTTCTGAGTAGATACTAGGTATATTTTCTATACATGTTTAAATAAAGCATGCAAGCAATGCCTGATTGTAGTATGTCCACTAGGGAAATGGTATGAGATAGGCCTTCTTGGGTCTGCAAGTATAGAAAACAGGTGAGAAAAGATGGAACATTACCCTTAAAGCCTACTTAGGCTATTCGCAGTTCAGATAGAAATCACAAGAAAAGAAATTTGCAGTTCTTGGAAAGTGGCGTGTTGCCCAGAAGAAGTGCAAGGAAACGTATCCTAGCTCTAACAGGTAGATGTGGTGAGGTCTGCGCTTCTTCCTAAAGAGTCCTTTTAGCAGGATGTGGTATGAATTCTCTCATTGCTCCAACGGTGTTCACCTCGGGAGAAATATACTAACATAAGTTGATCTGTTACTATATTCTGGAAAATAGAAATATTGGTTTCCCACTCACGTTTTCAAGTGCCCAAAGCCTGGTACTGGATGTATGAACGGCCAGCGTTTCAAATGGGAGCGCTGGATCACCCCTCTGCTGTCTGGATACTCTCACATCCCTCTGTCTGGTGCACAGCAACAATAAGATCGATATTGAGTAAATAAAAATGGTTTTATTAATATTCCAGATAAAATACATCCAGAACACATTTCGCGATCTATTCGCTTCCTCAGCTGGAGTATTCAATCTTCCTGTATCGCTGTGTCTTTAAATAGTCCTTTAAACATGCAAACTTTAAACAGAAAGTGCACCAAATGCCGGTTGGCATTGCGCATGCGTGCGGCGTCATCCTAACTTCCGCGTTCCAATTGTAATAGGGGAAAATGGACGTGCATTCCAGTGAGATTATTTCACTTTCGCTAACAAGTTACACTTGACTCTGCTCTTTCCTTCATGCCCCACATCAAGTCTCTTTCCTCCTCCTGCCGATACCAACTGCTTAATATTTCCCTCTGTCCCGCCTCTCCCCCCTACAATCCATCCTGAAAGCCTCCGCCAGGCTAATTCACCTCACCCGCCGCTCTGTCTCTGCCGCTCCCCTCTGCGAGTCCCTTCACTGGCTCCCCATCCACTGCAGAATTAAGTTCAAAATCCTTATCCTTACCTACAAAACCCTCATTAACTCAGCTCCCCACTACCTGTCCTCACTAATCACCAAATACACCCCAGCCCGCTCCCTAAGGTCAAACAGTGACCTGCGCCTAGCTACTCCCCGCATCACCTCTTCCCATGATAGACTGCAGGATTTCTCACGCGCAGCCCCCACTCTCTGGAACGCTCTCCCTCGTACTGTCAGACTTTCCCCTAACTTCTCTTCCTTCAAACGCTCCCTTAAAACATTCCTATTTAGGGAAGCCTACCACCCAACTCACTGACACAACCATCAATCACTCTCACCTTACAGTCCTCTCCTCCTGTTTCCAACCCTCCTAGATTGTGAGTTCCTACGGGAATAGGGCCCTCATCTCCTCCTGTACTGTTTGTCAAATGTTGTTCAATGTATTGTAACCCTGTCTATACTGTGCTTATTGTACAGCGCTGCGGAATATGCTGGCGCTTTATAAATAAAGCATAATAATAATAATAATAATAATTTCCAGAATTTGGCCATTTCTTACCGCTGTCACCACAAAACAACTCATACACGCCCTGGTAATCTCCCGACTCGACTATTGCAATAATCTCTTATCTGGCCTCCCTCTGTCCCGCCTCTCCCCCCTACAATCCATCCTGAACGCCTCCGCCAGGCTAATTCACCTCACCCGCCGCTCTGTCTCTGCCGCTCCCCTCTGCGAGTCCCTTCACTGGCTCCCCATCCACTGCAGAATTAAGTTCAAAATCCTTATCCTTACCTACAAAACCCTCACTAACTCAGCGCCCCACTACCTGTCCTCACTAATCACCAAATACACCCCAGCCCGCTCCCTAAGGTCAAACAGTGACCTGCGCCTAGCTTCTCCCCGCATCACCTCTTCCCAGATTGTGAGTTCCTACGGGAATAGGGCCCTCATCTCCTCCTGTACTGTTTGTCAAATGTTGTTCAATGTATTGTAACCCTGTCTATACTGTGCTTATTGTACAGCGCTGCGGAATATGCTGGCGCTTTATAAATAAAGAATAATAATAATAATAATAATAACAACTCAACCAGACTGGCACTCGTCCATTATAGGATATAGAGTACTGACCCAAATGGTCAGTCTCTTATGCTTACTACAGCATTCTTTTATAACCAGTTTGTTATTGTCAACCAAACACATGGATTCGACATAGATCCAGGGTAATTGGGTAAAAATTCACATAATGCAGTAATTACAAAAAAAACCTTACTCATGTCTAAAAATAAATAAAATATTTATACAATTCCGATTTCAAAGGTAACTTGTGCCATATTTAAAAAGGTAGCCTCCCTTGACAATGACGTATTTTATACAGAACGTACATCGTGACCCACAGTTTCTTCATATATTATCATTTAACATTTAAACTCCTAGTGGTGCGTCCTATATAGAATTTACCACATGGGCAGATCAAAAGATATTTAACATTACTAGAGAAGCATGTAAGGGTTCCATATATCTTATAGGAATTCCAGCCTTCCATGTCCTTGAAGTCTTTTATGTGCCTTCTCCGGCTCAAAAAGTAGATAGACACTGGAGAGGAGGAGATTTCAATAAAGCAATAAACCGTGTGGAAATGAAATGGATTTATGTGCTGAAGACGCTCAGGTCTATTCGAAGAAAGGTGACACTCAGGAGAATGACCGGAAAAGTTAAAATTCTAGGTCAGAATAGCCAAACCAGAAATATTCTCCCATTTATCTCACTTTCCAAATCGGCTATTTGGTCATGATTGTTCTCTTCTCCTGCCAGTTCTCCTGATTTTCACCTTTCTCTGAATAACCCTGTACGACTCCCTTGGGTTTAAATTTAGATTTTGAACTGTGTCATTTTTTTTAAGAATATGTTCCAATTTGTGACATATATCTCCCTTTTCTGGTCCTTTTTATTGGTGTAATATATCTATCTTGGTTATATTAGGGATATGTACACCTCTACGGTTATGGCATTAATAGTAATAATGTCTCACTTAATGGTTACTCATTTAAGAACTAGAGTTATTATTAATATCATGGTTATAGGGCATAATGTTTTACATAATAGAAAACATGTTGCTAACTATGGAAAATTCCTGCTAACCTAATGGTTTATGATGTGATTAGGTAAGACCTTATGCACATTCTCTGGGGTGCATGATGAGCCGATCAGGCTCATGGTTTCGTGGGCCATCATATCGTGAGACTAAGAGGAGTTTGTTTACTTAGTTCTTTCTCTAGACTGGATATTACATCATTTCTGGATATAGTAATCCTCTTTTTGCCTGTGTAAGGAAGTCGATACACAGGCTGTTCACTTTAGTTTTGTGCCTTGTGAATGCAGCAAGTGTGAGGGCTGATGGTCCGCTCCGATTGGGAGGCTGATAATGAAAGGAAATAGTCGAGTGGGTATATTATCTCCCGCCAGACAAGGGGCTTTAGATTGGTCAGCGGCAGATAGGTGGAGGTATATAATGAGGAATATAGTCATTTGACTTCAGCAGCCAGCTGAGGAAGCCACTGGAATATTACCTAAAGGCGAAACTCATTGTGGCTATGTTTGTTCTGTTTTATTCTTTTAATATTATTTTAATAACGTTTTATAGACCATCACAGCTGCTTTTTGAAAGGTTTTTTTGGAGCTTGTACCTTACAAACAACCCCTAGGCTCACTACCTGCGGACCTGGGTTAGGTCCTATATCATGTGAGTATATCTCATTTACTTCCTATCTGGTTTCCACTCCAGTCTGCACTATGGTCCCCACCTTTTATGTTTAAGGTTTTCAAGGTGATCTGAGTTGGGAGGGGCGTTTGGGTGACCGGATAACAATTCAAAAGCCTAACATCCCGAGCCAGGTGGGCTCAGCTTCATGTGAGAGCAAGAGTGTGTGGATACACTTGTACCTTTACTCTATGGGTCGCACTATAATGTATTCTCTCCATTTCTTTTGAGGACATCGAAAGGAGAAGACTGGTCAGAAGTGTTTTTGGAACTACGACCTATGACCCCTCTAGGAACATTGTGATCGCTACATCTTTTTCTGTTTTTTGTCTTATCTTTTGGTGGTCAAGCGACAAGGACCACGTTAGGTGTTTCAGCGATTTATTTTTATTCTTTTCCCTGCGTGTTCATATATCAGCGCTACCTTGTATTTATTGTATTATGCATCATAAGGGATTGAGAAGTGAACCGAGCATGCTACTCTGTTATGCTGTTTGTCAATCAGGATTTCGGACCTTGGCTTGTTATTTGTTATCGACCCTCACGTTGCATTACCGTGTTTGAGATACATTCATGCCCTGGACCTATCATTGTCTGTCATTTGTGTGTGTCATTCCTGCACCTGATCTTGGCCTGTTTCACAATTCTCTGGCCATTCAAGGATGCATTATTGGTAGCCTCTTTTACCTATCAATCTCTACTCAGACACATAAAACATAACCTATTTGTTCACTAAAAAGATAATTTCTGTCGGATGTACGTCAGTTTCAGTTTTGAACTCAAAGCGCCTCAATACCATTTTGGTGTAAAAATATTTTTGTGATTTTTACGACTCGATGTCTGAAATTAAATAGATCAAAGCCATAGGCATGCAATAGGGAGTGCTGGGTGTGCGCAGAAATCTGTTAATGATGCCAAGGAACAGCTGATTAGTAATCTTTGCTTGCTTGTGATTGCAAAGGGAATTTTCAGGGTTTTTGCTTAGAGGCAGATTCTGAGGGTGGTGTGCTTTCAGTAGTTCACACAGCCAGGCCTTTCTTTTGAGTGGAGCATGAGAGACAGGAGTTCAGAATGATTGCGCTCCCCATGTTAAGTATAGGATTTGCAAAGTACAGTAAGCTCATGGAAGCTAGAACAATCACCGATGTGCTAACGGGTTTAGCCTCAGCAATGTAATAAAGGGGGCATGCATTAAAGTCACTTATCCTGGCGGTAACGCTTACTCACCCGAGTGGTGCCGTTAGCATTAGCTGTGGAATATTACCCTATTTGTTTGTGAAGACGTTGTATTTCCAGCCAAAGTAATACACTGTGTGTAAACACCTACAGTTGTGTTCAAAATTATTCAACCCCCAATGCTGTAAAGGGTTTTAGGGAATTTAGTGTACATTTGTAATTGTATTCAGAATGAAATCCTACAAGGACTTTTTAAAGAACCATATGCAACTAAAATGACATCAATTGGTTTTGTAATACAGTAGTAAATGTTTCTTTTGTGAATTCTTCATTGACACAATTATTCAACCCCTTAAAGACTACCACTCTGAAGAACAGAGGTTCATTCAAGTGTTTTCAATCAGGTATTGAAAACACCTGTGGATGTCACGGAGCAGCAATAAAGCATAATAAGCACCAATTAGGCAGCTTTAAAATGACTGTGATACTCAGCTCCTTCTAGACATTTACTTGTGTGGTTACAAACATGGTGAAGTCAAGAGAATGGTCCAGGAAGACAAGAGAAGAGGTGATTACTCTTCACAGGAAGGGCAAAGGCTATAAGAAGATTGCAAAGATGTTAAACATACCAAGAGAGACCATAGGAAGCATCTTTCGCAAATTCAAGGCAAAGGGCACTGTTGAAACGCTCTATCAGGCAAATATCCATCTCTGCTCCATCTCCAATACAGAAAATACCAAATTACAAACGAATATCTTTCATAAGACTGCTAATCCCTAACAACCAAGGTAAAGGAAAGCGGTGTCTACTCAACTAAACGTGGATGCCCTCCGGACGATACAGGTATGCTACTGTGACACTGTGATAGCATGGTGTATTCGGATATTCAGGATTTGCTTCCAACATTAAATTAAATCTCATTATTCATCTGTACGCTCAGTTCTTGCAATATAAGCTTTTTTCATCATCTTGACTTTATAGACTTGCAGAGATGACAGCGTGTTCTGTGAAATGTAACCAAGATTTCAAATTGATAGATCTATTCCCAGATGGGTGAGGCTGGCAAGCTCCAGCAATTCACTAAGCCAATTATTCTGCACACTCAGTCACTTGGATGGATCTTCAGGTAGGCAGGCAAATAAAGACCTTAACAATGTGGGATGAGAACAGCTAGAGCACTCAGCAGTAAGAAATGAACCGGCAAGCACAATTGTATCGGCAACCTCAATACTTTGATTTTTAAGTTTATTTTCTTGAAATAAACATGATCAGATGCAGACAAATCAATTTTCTTTACCTCTGAAATACTTCAAGGCCTGAGGTGAGGTTGTTCTAATACCTCTGGATGTGATATAATGATTATGGCCTTTTTGAGAGTTTTGCGGATTTTACTCAAGAATGTAATTTATTTACTAAGGGCAGAACACATTGTAAAATTATGATACTGTTATATACTGTTAGTTTTGAAAAGAAGTCTGTCAGAAACAAATAATAGCCCAAATTCTTCAGGCATCCTAGTGTTCTATAAAGTTTACCGTAATAAATCCGATCTAGTAAAATAAGTAATTTTTCCATTACTACTACTTATTTTCTGCCGCTGTGGTGTTCATTAATTCTTCAGCAGCTTTTAGAAGCCAAATGATCAACGTTTTTCTTTGTTGCAATAGTAAACCCTGGTGTTTTCTGAATAACTCCATATATTTTGTCCAAAATATTTGTTTATCAGGTGAAAAAGGGGCATGCCAGAGCTGGTTGAAGGGGTGGTTGATGGGGGAAGCCGCACTTTGGTGAATTCGATTCGCCGACCCTGCAGTGAATTCAGTATTCACTGCAGGGCCCCGAAGTGCAGGGATAAAGCCGCTGAACGCATCCGGAAAACCTGCGCAAAACTGCCTGAAAAAACTGCAAAAACATGCTGAATTGATTTAAAAAACCGACAAAAAGCCACCGAATCAGCCTGAAAAAAGCTGACAACCCGCTAATCAGAGCGCCAACCAGCCCCTCCCCCCTGGAAAAAGCCAAGAAGCCAACGAACAGGTAAAGAAAAAAAAACCTACACACATCACAACTTTTAAAAGCTGTTTGCAAAAAAAATGCTTGGAAATAACATAAGGTCCTATGAATAATAATAAAAAGGCCTGTTACGAAAAGAAAAAACCCACTATTTAAAAAAAATCTGAAAAAAGTTTCACTGAAAAGTGCCTAAAAAACTGAATATTTTTTACATTGACACCTATGGAATTCGCCTGATTAAACGTGTCAAATGAAACCACTGAAAATCAGGCATTTCACTGACATTTCAATGCTGTTCGGTGTTCTCTGAATAGATTAACCATTACTTCTCTATGGGGATTCCACTGCTGCCGAAGATCACCGTATTTCGCAGGCAATTAACCAATATTTTGCCATATTGACAGCTTTTGTGAAAAGTCGAAAGGGCAAGAAATTGCATCGTATGGGGAAATTCGACAATTCGACTCTCTTTGCTCCCATATCAACACTTAAGGGGTTATTCAATGTGCCAGATACCACCCGGTCCCCCTATGCTCAATTAACCAGCAAAAGTTAATCTCTATAAAAATAAGTACAACCCCCCCCCTTATTCCTATAATATATAAGGGCCTAAACCCCCTTTTGTCATGCCCCAACCCTAGGAGCCTGCTTGTAGCCACTATGGGTACCATTCACTCCCTGTTCTGCATCCACTATAGGGTTAATTCCCATGCCAGATCCTGTGCGTTTGCATAAAACCAGGTCACACCCTCCAAACCTTGCTCTCTCATTTTGCTTTCCATCCTGCTTTGTTTGAGGTCCTGTGAGCTGCCTCTCCCTGTGTTTTGTCCTTATTACCCACCATCATCTGTATCGTGATTTTCATGTGGGTCAAGTGTTCCAGCTTGTATCTGCCTGGATTGCATATGCATACCTTTGCGAAGAGCTCCTGGTTCCAGCCAAGTGGATCCTTTCTGCAGTGGACACTGCATAGCCCACTATCCTGTGGGCATAAGAGACTACACCTGTGGCTACATCAAAGTACCTTTGCCAAGAGGTCCTGGTTCCAGCCCAATAGATCCTGCCTGCAGTGGACACTACATAGCCCACAATTCCTGGTGCATGGAGATACTTTTACCTGTATGCAGAAAGACTTATTCTGTTGTTTCCAGTGCTCTGCTATTGTGTCACGGATCCCTCTGACTAACAAAATAGTGGTCCCTTTACGTAGACCGCTCTCTACCCTTCCGATCCTTGAATGGTCGGCAAAACTAGATAGACAATAAACCAGACAATAGATAAACAAGGGATAACACCAGACAGAGGTATAGAATAGAGTATTGTCACGAATCCCTCTGACTGCCAGAATAGTGGTCCTTTTCGTAGACCGCTCTCTACCCTTCCGATCCTTGAATGGTCGGTAAAGCTAGATAGATAATTGATCAGGCAATAGATAAACAAAGGGAAACACCAGACAGAGGTACAGACTAGAGTATATGTTCTCCCTAGGACCTTAGTTATAACAGAGGTAATCTGATGTGTGCTTAGGGTGCCACATAGACTGACCTCGGTACCAACGTTAAGGGCAGAACCAAGAGCGGAGTAAATGCAAATACCAGGGGTTATACACAGAATGGTTCATTTGCCAATGCCAGGAGTCATACACAGAATGGTTCGTTTGCCAATGCCAGGGGTCATACACAGAATGGTTAGTTTCCAGAAGCAAGGTCAGACACAGATATTAGCCAAAAAACACAAGAGCTCTGCGGGAAGTGAATACCACGTCAGGGCACTGGCGAACTAGTGAAGCCGGGTTTTAAACCCGGCGGTTCCGCGTCACAGCGCCAGGCTCCGCCCCCGGCGTCCCACGTGAGCGCACCCGGTAGCGTTATCATTCGGCGCCTGGCCAGCGAGCAGCGAGGAATCTGCTGCCAGGCGCCCCAGTACTGGCCCATCCGTGACAGAACCCCCCCCTCCACGGGCGGCCACTGGACGCCCCAGGGGCACGGGGGTGCGCCAAATAGAATGCTTTTACCAAGCGAGGGGCATGGACCTCTGCAGCCGGAACCCAAGAACGATCCTCCGGACCGTAACCTACCCAATCGACCAAGTACTGTAAGGAACCCCTAGACATCCTGGCACCCAGAATGGCTTCAACCTCGAACTCCTCCTCGCCCTCCACAGAAACCGGAGGCGGTGGAGCATGGACCTTGGTGTACCGGTTACATAACAATGGCTTCAAAAGGCTTACGTGGAACACATTGTGTATCCTAATATGGGGAGGTAATGCCAAAGCATAGGAGACAGGGTTGAGTCGCCGCAGAATCTTATAGGGGCCGATATATCTAGGTGCCAACTTCATGGAAGGCACTAAGAGCTTGATATTTCGTGAGGACAGCCAAACCCTATCCCCAACTTGATACACGGGTGCCTGCCTCCTGTGTCTGTCGGCCTTGGTTTTCTGGATGGCACTACTCTCCTCCAGTGCCCGTTTCACTCTCTCCAAGTCTCTTTTAATGATGCCAGTTGCTCATCCAAAGCAGGAATCGTGGTATCAGGAAACGTAGCGGGGAGCATGGGAGGATCAAAACCATAAACAGTGAAAAAAGGAGAATGTCCTGTGGATTCACTCACTGCACTGTTCAGAGCATACTCTGCCCATGGTAACAGGTCAGACCAGTTATTTTGTTGTTCTGATATAAAACACCTCAGATATTTCTCTATGTTTTGGTTGGCTCGTTCTGCTGCTCCGTTGGTCTGGGGGTGATAGGCCGAAGAGAATGATAGGTCTATCCCCACGTTCTTACAAAACCCTCTCCAGAATCTGGAGATGAATTGGGTCCCCCTATCGGAGACGATCTCCAGAGGAACACCGTGTATGCGGACCACATTGGAAATGAATATGGGCACCAGTTCGGCTGCCGAAGGTAGTTTCCGAAGAGGAACATAGTGACCCATCTTGGAAAATCGATCTATGACCATAAGTATCACTGTATTCCCTCTTGACTCAGGTAAATCTACTATAAAATCCATGGCTACATGTGACCATGGTCGTTCGGGGATCGGGAAAGGCTGGAGTAACCCAATGGGTGCTGTTTTGGGACTTTTCTGCCTTGTGCACACCTCGCACACTGCTATGTAATCTTTAACATCTCGGCGCAATGTGGGCCACCAGAGGAGTTTACTGATACTAGACACTGTCTTGGTGATACCCATATGCCCAGAAGTTTTACTGTCATGATAGATGTTAAGTACTTCTCTCTTTCGTTCTCAGGTACAAAGAGTTTCGCAGGAGTTTTTCCCCAGGAGCTGCACCCTGGACGGTCTGCAACCTTTTCACCAGAGGAGACGAGACATTAATCGTGGTAGAGGCTATAATCCTTTCCTGGGGTACAATGGGATGCTGATCTTGGATATTGTGTTCATAAGATTCATACTGTCTGGATAAAGCGTCTGCTTTAATGTTTCTGGACCCGGGTCTATAGGTAAGCACGAAATTAAAACTTGAAAGAAACAATGACCATCTCGCTTGTCTGGAATTTAAACGTTTAGCATCTCCAATGTACGTGAGATTCTTATGATCAGTTATGATAACGACGGGGTCCCTAGACCCCTCTAATAAGTATCTCCATTCGGCCAAGGCCGAGATGACTGCTAACAACTCTCTATTTCCAATGTCATAGTTCTTCTCTGCCGGGGACAATTTCCGAGAATAGAAGCCACATGGATGCAAGGGTTTGTCGGGTGCCTCCCTTTGGGACAAGACTGCGCCAAGACCTAGTTCGGAGGCGTCAACTTCTACTTGGAAAGGCAGAGCCGGATCTGGATGTCGGAGAACAGGGGCAGTAGTGAATGCTTGCTTAAGTGCCTCAAAGGCTTGAGTGGCTTGAGGTGTCCATTTCTGATTTCCCACTCCTTTCTTTGTCATGGCCGTGAGGGGAGCTATCAAGGCCGAAAAGTCTTTAATGAATCTTCTATAGTAGTTCGTAAACCCCAGAAACCTCTGAATGGCTTTAAGCCCTTGGGGTAGAGGCCAGTCAAGAATAGCTGAGAGCTTTTTTGGATCCATTTGAAAACCCTCAGGAGTTATTATATAACCCAGGAATTGCACAGTCACTATGTCGAATAGACATTTTTCTAATTTACAATACAATCCAGCCTTCAATAGTTTTTTCAATACTTGTTTCACGTGGGCGTGATGGGTTTCCACATCAGGAGAGTATATCAGGATGTCATCCAGATATACTATGACGAATTCTTGCAGAAAATCCCTTAAAGTGTCGTTTATAAGGTCCTGAAAAACGGCTGGCGCATTACATAATCCAAAGGGCATCACCAGGTATTCATAATGCCCGCTACGTGTATTAAAAGCCGTTTTCCATTCATGCCCCTTTTTAACCCTAACCAGGTTGTACGCTCCGCGTAAATCAAGCTTCGTATATATACGGGCCCCTTTTAATCGATCGAACAATTCTGTTATGAGAGGTATGGGATATGCATTTCTTATGGTTATCCTATTCAAACCTCTATAATCGATGCAAGGTCGCAGATCTCCTTCTTTTTAGAGACAAAGAAGAAACCTGCTCCTGCTGGAGAAGAGGACCTTCTAATGAATCCTCGCTCCAGATTCTCCCTTATGTATTCCTCCATAATGTCGTTTTCTTTTTGTGATAAAGGGTATACGTGTCCCTAGGAGGCATCGTACCGGGGAGTAAATCAATGGCACAGTCATATGGACGATGTGGTGGTAGGACCTCAGTCCTGGCTTTGGAGAACACCTCCTTTAAAGCCAAGTAACATTCAGGGACCTCTGTGGACAAAGGAGGGGCTGTGGCAATATTGAGACTACCAATCACATTGACTCTGCCTAGGCAATTTAGACTGACAACCAGGACCCCAACTTTTTACGTCTCTCTGGACCCAATCGATAACCGGGTTGTGTTCTGTTAGCCATGGAAACCCAAGAACTACAGGACATGAGGGAGATTCGATAATTTGAAATCTTATTGTTTCATGGTGCAAAATCCCTGTTTTCATACATACATCGACAGTATCGTGAGTGATATGTGGGCAAGACAGGGGTTTACCGTCTATGGCCTCCACCATTAGAGGCTTCTCCTTCAGAACCAGAGGTAAAAGGTTTTTGGCAGCAAAATTCTTATCCATGAAATTTCCTGAGGCCCCAGAGTCTAAGAACGCCTCAGTCCTGAGGTGAACCCCCTCCCAGGTTAGGGAGATTGGTAACAGAATCCTGGATTTTTTTTTTCATTATCCACAAAGGAGGCATACAGAGAACCGATAACCTGGGTATTGGCTGTTCTTTGGCCCAGTTTGCCATATTCACCTCTGCTAACCCTGGGTCTCTGAGGACATTGAAGGCGGAAGTGATCTGCCCCTGCACAATAGAAGCAGAGCCCCTTTTCTCTTCTGTGCGCTCTTTCTGCTTCTGAAATACCCGTTTTTCCTATCTGCATGGGTTCAATGACTGGCATATCTGTTTTAGCATTCTCCGGGTTACCTGACGTACTGGTGTGTCTGGGTAATAAGGGTAAAGGAGGCAAGACCCTTCTGGGTCTGTCTCTGGGATGTCTCCTTTCCCTAATTTGATCGTCCATGACTATACAAAAATCTATCAGGTGATCCAGGTTCTCTGGTAACTTTAAGGGAGCCAGCTCAAACATGAAAGCCTCGTTCAAACCTTCGGTAAAGGCTAAGGTTAAAACGTCGTTCGGCCAAAGCACTTCTGAAATCAAAGTTTTAAACTCTATGGCATAGTCGGCGACCCTCTTATTACCTTGTTTAATGTGAAACAAGGATCTACCCGCATTGGTAGCCCTTCTAGAGGGATCAAAGGTACGTTTTAACTCGGAGGTAAAACCCTCATAATCATAGATGATGGGTTTCTTATTTTCCCACAACGGCGTAGCCCACAACAAAGCTTTCTCTGTTAAATGATTAATCAGATATCCTACTTTGGCTTTATCAGATATACAAGACCCTGGGTTGTTCTCAAACAAGATCTCAAGCTGAGTCAGAAAACCCCGGCATAGGCTTGGTGTACCATCATAGCGTAGAGGTGCCTTCATACCAAGCCTATGTCCTTCAGGGAGACCGGACTGACCCTAGGTAATACTGGATCTGGGGGGTTTGTGGTACCTGTATTGGAGCGATTTAACAGGGTTTGCAGAGCGAGAGAAATCTGGTCCATTCTATGGTCCTGTTCCTCTTGTCTGGCTGCGATACGTGCCAACTGGTTAGAGAGGTCTGCGGGATCCATTGGCCCTGACGTAATGTCACGGATCCCTCTGACTAACAAAATAGTGGTCCCTTTACGTAGACCGCTCTCTACCCTTCCGATCCTTGAATGGTCGGCAAAACTAGATAGACAATAAACCAGACAATAGATAAACAAGGATAACACCAGACAGAGGTATAGAATAGAGTATTGTCACGAATCCCTCTGACTGCCAGAATAGTGGTCCCTTTTCGTAGACCGCTCTCTACCCTTCCGATCCTTGAATGGTCGGTAAAGCTAGATAGATAATTGATCAGGCAATAGATAAACAAAGGGAAACACCAGACAGAGGTACAGACTAGAGTATATGTTCTCCCTAGGACCTTAGATATAACAGAGGTAATCTGATGTGTGCTTAGGGTGCCACATAGACTGACCTCGGTACCAACGTTAAGGGCAGAACCAAGAGCGGAGTAAATGCAAATACCAGGGGTTATACACAGAATGGTTCGTTTGCCAATGCCAGGAGTCATACACAGAATGGTTCGTTTGCCAATGCCAGGGGTCATACACAGAATGGTTAGTTTCCAGAAGCAAGGTCAGACACAGATATTAGCCAAAAAACACAAGAGCTCTGCGGGAAGTGAATACCACGTCAGGGCACTGGCGAACTAGTGAAGCCGGGTTTTAAACCCTGCGGTTCCGCGTCACAGCGCCAGGCTCCGCCCCCCGGCGTCCCACGTGAGCGCACCCGGTAGCGTTATCATTCGGCGCCTGGCCAGCGAGCAGCGAGGAATCTGCTGCCAGGCGCCCCAGTACTGGCCCATCCGTGACATATTGTGTATCAGACTTGTTGCTGTGTGGTCTTAATATACATTTATTTACCAGCATACATTCCTTTGTCTGCTTCATCTGCTCTCCCCCAGCGCTTTGGATATTATTATAAACAATAGGTCCTGCCATAGCTCCATCCTGGCTCGGGCCTGACACCTTCCTCCCCTTATCCTGAATTTAGTGTCAAAGCCCCCTTAAAATTAAATAAAAGCCCAGTATTTACCATTTAGTACTTACCCAGTATTTACCATTTAGTGGTCAGCAATATCCTGGATTTCCTTCCAGAGCAGTGTCTTCATTCTGAATGAGCCCTGTACCCACCGAATGTATTTAACTAGGAATGCTATGCATCCATGAATGACAGAGCTCCATCCATGTTTCTGTTTTTCTGTACGGAGTGTGTGTATGTGTGTGTATCACAGAGCTCCACAGTAATGTGCAATGTGTATGAGGGTGTCACAGAGCTCCACAGTAATATGCGTTGTGTATGAGGGTGTCACAGAGCTCCACAGTAATGTGTGGTGTGTATAAGGGTGCCATAGAGCTCCACAGTAATGTGCAGTGTGTATGAGGGTATCACGGAGCGCCACAGTAATGTGCGGTGTGTGTGTGTGTCACAGACCTCCACAGTAATGTGCAGTTTGTATGAGGGTGTCAGAGCTCTACAGTAATGTGCAGTGTGTGTGAGGGTGTCACAGAGCTCTACAGTAATGTGCAGTGTGTATGAGGGTGTCAGAGCTCCACAATAATGTGCAGTTTGTATGAGGGTGTCAGAGCTCTACAGTAATGTGCAGAGTGTGTGAGAGTGTCACAGAGCTCCACAGTAATGTGTGGTGTGTTTGAGGGTGTCACAGAGCTCCACAGTAGTGTGTGTATGAGGGTATCACAAGCTCCACAGTAGTGTGTGTATGTATATCACAGAGCTCCACAGTAGTGTGTGTGTGTGTAACAGTAGTGTGTGTGTAATGTTCCCTCACTTCTCCCGCAGCGGGAACATTGCAGGAATGCATGTTCCCGCTGTGGGAACGATTTAGTTTATCGCTGGGACTGCTAGCGGAATGCATTAATCGCAATACGCTAGCAGCCCCCTCAACTGGCCCGTGTTCCCCGAGCGCTTCTTGCCTGCTCCTTTGCGCAGCCGCCCTCTTCAGCCTTGTGATAGCTGTGACGCGGCCTACTGACGAGATCTCGCGAGTTCGCGTCACAGTCGGTAGCAGCGTGCAGGAGCTCAGAGGAACACACGGGAGAAGGTCTGTCTGTCTGCCTGGGTAAGTATAATCCTGGGGTCTGCTGGTATACAAATTATGGGCTCTGCTGATATATAAATGATGGGCTTTGCTGGTATACAGATTATGGACTCTGCTGGTATATAAATTATGGGCTCTGCTGGTATATAAATTTCTGGGGTCTGTCTGGGTATATAAATTTCTGGGTTCTGCTGGTATATAAATTTCTGGGGTCTGCTGGTATACAAATTATGGGGTCTCCTGGAATATAAAATTCTGGGCTCTGTTGGCATACAAAATGCTGGGGTCTGTCTGGGTATATAAAATTCTGGGTTCTGTCTGTGTATGTAAAATTATGGAGTCTGTCTTGGTATATAAAATTCTGGGTTCTGTCTGTGTTTGTAAAATTATGGGGTCTGTGTATATAAAATTATGGGGTCTGCTGGTAAATAAAATTCTGGGCTCTGCTGGTACATATAATTCAGGGGTCTGCTGGTACATATAATTCTGGAGTCTGCTTGTTATATACAATTCTGGGGTCTGTGCTGGATATATATATAATTCTGAGGGGTCTATGCCTGGTTACACATGATTCTCGGGGGGGCAGGTGTATTTATACACCTCCTTTTTTTTTCTTCTTCAGGTAATGGGGGTTGTGGAATTCTTGGGTGAGTTCCCTCACTTTTTTTCACAGGACTTGACCTCTTGTCTCAGAGCTCCAGAGTAATGTGCTGTATGTATAAGGATATCACTGACCAACCTGGGGCCCCCTTCCTCAGGCTCACTGGGAGGCAGCGTGACAAGGGGGAGGGGGGATCTGGGTTGGTGCGGAACTCTGCCCGTCAGTGCTGCTCGAACTCGGGACTGAGCTGCGCCACAGCAAGCCATCTGCCGATAAGCGGAGCACACCTCTCCGGAGCCTGCACAAGCTTCCCGCGCCAGGGTTGCGGCTCCCCCTCCCTGTGATGTCACTGCTGGGCGGAGACAGCAGGAGTCACCGGAGGGTGACCAGGGGGATATGGGCATGCCCTTGACAGGATGTGTGGAGAGCGCTGGGGAGGGAATCCCCACGACGCTCCTCTCACATCCATGGCTGCCTGTGCTCTGATTTAGGGAGCCGGACAGAAGCCATCCTTCATCCGCTCCCGCGAGCGTGGCAGTTGGATAAAAAAAAAAATTGTAATGGCAGACTAAACAGAATGGAAGGGTCCGCCATTATGATTTTTTTACGTGTAAACCCAGGGGTCCTCGTACATACCCCTGGGAGTACGCGTACCACAGGTTGGGAACTGCTGCAATAGAATATAAAAATAATATTTTATGTGTATGGACATTACAGTACAGTGACGTGCGGTGAGGTCAGTGGCTGGTGAGGCACTGGCTAGTATCAGAGCCAGATATACACAGGGTTATGCAGTTGCAATTTACGCATTTCATTATCGTTATATAGGAGAATAGAATTTCACTATTTATAAAGTAAAGTTCACAAAAAAATTAACAGTTCTAAGAGCATGCACTTACAATACTGATTAACATAGGGTGCTATTACACACATACTGATTGCTGAGCTCTGCCTGCCCACCCCCACCCCCCAAGACTGACGAAGACAGTCACATGACTTCTCTGCGTCAATCAATCCATGGGGAGCTCTGCCTGCCAGGGGGGGCTTTTTTTTTTAAAAAAAAGAAGTGCTTGAGACCAATAGAGCTTTCCCATTGGCTCAAGCTTTCAATTGCTCTCAGTGCCTCTGGAGGCACTGAAGAGCATAAAACCAGGAATCCAAGCCAGCTTGAGCTACGCAATTAGTATAGCATTCAGCTGCGCAAATTGCATAGGCTAGGCTGGCTCAGTGCTGCCCCTGCTGTCTGTGTAGTGAATCACACACACAGCAGCCGGCAAACTGAAAGTACGGGGGGGGGAAAGAAGAGGACAGAGAAGCACAGCGAGGGAGCGTGGAGCAGGTGAGTATGAGAACTTTTTTAAAAAATAACATTTTATTTACAGTTTAAATATACACATGTCATTACAGCACAATGAGCACATTAATTTACTGGAATGGCAGGGGAGGCCCTGCCACCCCTGACTGCACGTCCCTGTTACAGTGGAACCTTGTATCTGTACTTTCTGTACAGAGATTTTCAGTCATTATAACCCCCCAAAACCTATCCCTGTACAGCAGTGAGTGACTCCAAGTGCTCTCCCTGTATTCTGCCCTCGCTCTACATGTTGTAATGCAGCAGCTCTTTGCAGCTTGTTTTACAGAGGGACAGAAGTCGATTTTCACAGTGGATTTTGTTACTCCACAGGGGGCCTACTAATCCTGGCTTTAAAAGATGCGCAAATGAGGTTTCATATGCTAATGGTTGCTTTTCAATGTATTACAATGCAGAATCAAGTTAACCTCCCTGGCGGTCTGATTTTTTTTTCCAATTTCATGTCTAAAAGTGGTCAATTTTTTATTTTTTTTGCCCCCCCTAGCGGTATCCCGAGTGTGGCTTAGGGTTAAATTCCTATGCTGGAAGCCGATAGGCAACACTCGGGATGCCGCTGGATACATCACCTGTCCCTGCGCTCCCTCGATGTCCCCTGCAGTCTCCTCCGGCAATCGCGACCTCATACTTCCTGGTTCCCTCCTCGCGAGAAGGAATCCAGGAAGTAAAACGCCGCGATCGACCAGAGGAGACTGTGGGGGACATCGAGGGAGCGCAGGAAGAGGTGCAGCCCGAGTGTGGCTCGGGGTTACTACTTTCAGCAGTGAAATTTAACCCTGAGCGACACTCAGGAATACCGTCAGGGGGTTAACTCAACCTTGGTCATGAAAGGGTTAAATATATTTGGCAGCTTATTCTGACCATACTGAACAAGGTGTGAAGATGTATCCCCAAGAGGAATAGAAACTGCAGTTCACAGCACTCTCCACCAACGTGCTAGAATATAGACATATAGAAAAAAATAGAACATGCAGTACAATACAACCTTATAGATGGTCAAATAGGTTTGTTTGCTGATACAGGGTCTTCAAAGAAGTACAAGGCCTCTAGGATTAGAGCATACACAAGAACATAGCGTAATACTGTCAAAAAATTTTTTTTTTTTTTTTTTTAAATAAAACATAAAACCACAGAAAGGAAGCCACTCACAAAATTAGTGGCACACAATGGATAAAAAGTGTGCAACAGCGCATATTTAAACAATTCGTTCGGATAGTCACCACAGCCGGAAAGACATCGTCCTTAAAGCGTAATTTTCTGCAGGAGAGCCTGGCCAGGATACCACTCCGTGCTGAGAAGTCCAAATCGCAGATGGAGCCACAGTCTTTCAGAACAACCAATTGGGGAACCGAAGACCTGGAGACATCCGAATGAATGATGGACGATCCGATTCGCGGACGAATAATGGACGATCCGGCGGGCGAACGAACGAAAAATAACAGAAACGAGCAAGTCTTTTCTATATTTTTTTCTATATTTTTTCTATAAGCTTATTCTGACCAGACAGGCCACAAATCCCCAAATTTGGCCATAAAGGAGTTGCACATAACTGGAAACCACCTGTACAATATCGTTGATAACTTACTGCACCTAGTTTCAGGTCAGCCTGTTCACCTTCAAATATCTGGTCATAATAGATTATCTTCTCAAATTTTTTTGAAAACAATTGAACCAGTAGAAAACATCTGTATATTACAACCTACAATGGCGATATGTGACAATGGCTTCAGGTAGACATCAGGTAATCCATACCAAAGGGGAAGAACATAACCCTATAGCTTTGTATTGTACAATAATGGATGTGGATACTCACAAATACCTGTAAACGTTAACACATAGATACTGTCATCATTTTCTTTCTATTTCCACCTCTCTTCTTCTTTTTATTTTTTTTTACTAAAATCCTTGTTTTTCCCAGCTTGACCCAACTCAAACACAAAAATATGTACCAAAGTGGCCAATTCCTTTTTGCATTTCATGGCCCAATGCTTAATTCATCTGCATCTCTGCTTTTATTTTCGCTACACATGCATTTTAAAAAGTGTATTAAAATCTTAATATAAAAAGATAGCAAAATCTAAAAATAACAATCGATTCCAAGGAGGTAGTGAGGCCGCACGTACCACGCTCCCATATTGAAAGATTTAATAGCATCAGAGGAGCATTTTAAAGTTTATGATTTTTTTTTATAGCTAACATGTTGGGAATTGAGTTTCTTGTTTGTGGCAGTGGCAATTTCAACAGTCAAAAAGATATATATTAGCAATTTGTGTAGCAGTGCTTGTTTTTCAGGAGGACCTTTTTGTGGGAGATCAGTCTCTGGTTTGGGAAATAAACAAAGGTAAAGTAGAAAGAGGCATGTTAATGGCTATACGGAGTACATATCGTTGGTTAGTTACATGGATATTGATTTACTTATGTGTGTGTAATATATAGTAATCACTGGCGTGCGCAGCCCGTAACATTGGGTTGTGCACACATGGAACATTTATTAATTGAAAGCTTATGTTTAGAAGATTTTGCACAAAATACACAATTTTATTAGTAATAATATACTGGTAATCAGAGATACAATCAGGACATACTTGAAAATTAGAGAAATCTCAATTATTATTCTTTATTTCTTTATTTATAAAGCGCCAGCATATTCCGCAGCGCTGTACAGTGGGCACAGTATAGACAGGGTTACAATACATTGAATAACATTTGACAAACCAGTACAGGAGGAAACGAGGGCCCTATTTCCATGGGAACTCACAATATAGAACGGTTGGTGGCGGAAACAGGAGGAGAGGACTGCAAGGTGAGAGTGATGGACTGCAAGGTGGGAGTGATGGACTGCAAGGCGAGAGTGATGGACTGGTTGCGCCAGTGAGTCGGGTAGTAGGCTTCCCTAAATAGGAATGTCTTAAGGGAGTGTTTGAAGGAAGGGAAACTAGGGGAAAGTCTGACAGTATGAGGTAGAGCGTTCCAGAGGATGGGGGCCGCATGTGAGAAATCCTGCAGTGTATCATGGGAAGAGGTGATGCGGAGAGAAATACTTTGCAAATAAATAAATATTATGCTATTCATCATGTACCAGATAAGGGACGTCTAAAATGTCAATGTATGAGGTGAAAGAGGACCTCTTCGCCCAATATTAGGGTTTGTCTGGGCACACCAGGCACACTCCCTGCGCACACCTATGATATTAATATATTTCTTGTTCTGCTTGTGATTCAAATGTACAGTACATCAGTATCCATTATTACAAAACACTTACATGTGGTTGTTTATCATTAGCTGTGTGAGAGATATAGGAAGATTTAACTAGCCCTATTTTCCTTGGCTCAGCTAAACCTTTACTGTATGAATATAACATAACATATAGAATATATTAAGCATTTCTATGTTTGTTTGCCCCTGAACAGTTGTCACAGAGTTTATTTTTATGAACAAATTACGGTTGAGGCATAAATTGTATTTTGTAAAAGGGAATGAGTATTCCTTACAGGCTTTAAAGTGCAAGCAGTGCAAGAGCTAAACTGCTTCTACACTGAAGAAGTAATAGCGTGGTATTTCCATTTATTATTTCTTTAGTATTCTAAGTGATCCTTCTTTACTCAGTACCACTGTGTGCTCAGGGCTCATTTCACAGTCAGCATTTTTTCCATATCCCCTTGTTTATGCTCTTGTCTTGTTGTGCAGTTACTGTCTTACATAAATTATAACTATTGCTGTTTTTTTTTTCCGTGTAGATGAAAAGCATTTAACTCTTGGGGTTTATGATGTACTAATAGGCCAATTTCAACACACCGATATATAATGGAAGCTCAAAGTAGTCGTTTTTGCCTTCGTTTATTTGTACTAAACAAATTGATACTCACTGCAGCAGAAAAACAAGAAAAACAAAGGCTTTAATAATTTTGCAGTGTGAAATGAGACATTAAACGAATGGATGCGTGAGCGCAATAGCTATTCCGATATGTCACTAGAACAACAAACATTGCCATTTGTAGGGATAAAGCTTGACATTAATGTTCCTTGCCAAAAAAGTAAAGATAGCGAAGAAGAAAACGCCAATGTGACTGTGTCATACTGTCACAATAATGCTGCAGTCAAATTTCACGACTCTCAATCACAAAAGCATTGAAAGCGTAATTGCATAAGTTTGCATCAGAAATGTGTTTTAATAATATGTTGTATTGTTTTTTTTTGCATATTTCAATTCTTAAATTAGATGTGCATCTGAATCCAAGAATAACCTCTATTACCCAACCCTTTCTTAATCTTCATGCCATGAGAACGAGTACTCTTGGATAATTTCAGCAACCGGCAAACAGGCTTTTGCAATCAGGACTAAGATACTCAAAATGTCTAACAAATTCACCCACATTAAAAAGCATGCTGGACATACTACACAATATACAGATATTCGTTGGCACAGCTGGAACTGACAAAATGGTCTTGATGGACAGTGATCCAGTAGCGTTGTCATGGCTACCCTCTGCCTGAATAGTAAAAAAAGGGTTAACATTTCAATCTATCTTCTTATTTCTCCTTAAAAGTCCACTTTTCTTTTATCTGAAAGTATTGTTAAAATAGGTACAACCATGAAATAGTACACCTAGAAAAAATACTTGAAAAGTAATAATCCCGAGGATGCACTCATGTATTACCGAGCCTGATGTAGATAACTCGATTCTCACAAATAAAGCAGAAATGCTGACTCCATTCTTCATGTCTCTCCTATTCACGTGGTATTATTCTTGACTTATAACACAGGAATGAAATTCAGCCAAGGATGTAAAACAGGAAAATGAACACAGTACCGTCAGATGTGTTGCTTCGAGCCGGCAATCCGTCTTCAGGACAGTGAATTGGCACCTCTGACTCTGAAGCATGCTCAGCAAACAGATGGATTCAGGGGTAAAACATAAGTTCAAAACCAAGCTTCAAATGCTGATTCTATTTTCCCAGGGCATGACACATCAATTTTATTCACCAAGAACCAGAGCCAGGTTCCATGCATTTATTTTCTTCTGGTCTACAAGTAAATGAATAATTCATTTGTCAATACAAAGGGAACGTCATTGTACTGATTACATTCTAATCTATTGCAAGTTTACATGTTTTTCAATAGAGAGGTTTAGTCTCTTATGCTTAATGTCAAACGATCATCACTATGGATTTTTGTGGTGCAGGCCCATAGCAGTAGGTCTAATATACAAGCAATACATATATTTATATTGAACAACAATTGAATCATGCATCGCTGCGTCTTCCTGCACGTGTCATTCTAATGTCATACAGACCTGATAGTGAATGGAGGAGATGTGCCTTGAAATGCCAACAAGTAGGATAGATAAGGAAATATAAATAATGGTGAGGAAAAGTATGTTTATATTTTCATAGCATCCTTGTTGGAACCTATCTCATCTTGACAGTAGGTCCATAATGATGGATGATGGAACATATTGTGGTAAAGGATGAAGAGAGATGCTAAGAAATGAGAGAAAACTAAAGCATGTGAAAAAAAGCATGAGTTATTGTTAACATGGGTAAAACATTCAGCAGTTGGAAATGATCAGAGATAGTATGGAGGAGTGAATAGACTCTCTCAGTCCCTTTCACTACCAAGTGGCTTTTGATGAATTTTTTGTTATCATAGCATTTGATTGAAACATGAGATGCGTAGCTAGCACTGAAATGTAGAATAAAATCACAATTTTGTATATAGAGTATTATTTCGAGATGGTAAAAACCATGAATAAATGCAGACTTATGTATTTTTCCCTTTTCATGTATTCAGTTATCCTTTACAAAAATGCAGCTGGGATGAAAAGTTCTAGGCATTGGATGGTGTTCCTTGTCTGCACAATTTCATATACGATCTGTATTGCTATCAGTAATTTGGTTAATAAAGAAAATACGATAAAGATAGTTAAAAAGTATTAGCAATGCAGCTTCAAAACAATGAATACAGAATGTGAACATCAGAATGTAGGTATAAAGCCTGTATATGGAAACTGCGGAACTTATGGAAATTATAGTAACTTATATGTGTACTGTACAGAAATCTACAGCAGTTATAACCACCTCAATCTTATCTCTGTACAGTAACAAGCAACCACACAGCTCTTGTATTTTGCTCTCTCTGGCTGGTGGAACTCCGCCATAAAATATGCTGAACTTTACTTTAATTTTTACAACGGTGAGGACTACTCCTTCCAGCTCCTTTGCATCAATGCTGGATGTTAAAACTTAGGTCTAAACACAATGTTTTCTCTCCATAGAGACAACATAAGCCTTGCTTTAAAAAGGTTTTTCCTTTTTTATTTTTAGTGCATTTCAGTGCAAAAAAGTATACACACTTTTTGCTAGTGAATGGGTTCAGATAGTTGAAGAATGTATTGTACAGCTGAACAAAACTACACTGTACAGAAAGAAACATGATAAGGAAAGGGAAAAGGAATGTATACGTACAGGGGTCAAGTCGAGGGGTAATGCATGGGAAAGCAGTTCCTCCACTATTTTTGCAAAAGGAGCAGAGTTCCCATTGGTCTCACACATTATAAAGCTTGTATTCAGGTATTCAATCACATTTTCATGTTAATTCCTATCAGGATTATTCAGAGAGCGTGAAAAGCAGGAGAATGTCTGGAGAATGAAAAATTCTAGGTCAAAATAGCCGATTTGGAAAGAGAGATGAAAGGGAAAAATTTTCTGGTTTGGCTATTTTGACCTAGAATTTTTCATTCTCCAGTCATTCTCCTGCTTTTCACGCTCTCTGAATAACCCTGTATATTTATTGTGACTTATCATATATTTTTACTAAAATCCACATTTATAAATATTTATTTATAAGTTAGTTTACCAGGAATGATACATTGAGATTTCCCTCGTTTTCAGATTTGAGTGAATGTTTGTCTTAAGTGTAAGATGATAATTACTAATTGGGGGGGGGGACAGACATCTTGGCGAGATCCCAAGCGTCTTAAAGACTTGACCACTGTATATACACTTATAAATAATGTATTTACCATTCAAATATTCACTCAATGAGCCTAGTTTCATGGTACATAAGATAAGCTAACAAAATAATTTAAAGACAGACAGACGGATGATGAAGGTGATGATTATTATATCACGGTATAAAAATATTTAAATGCAAATGTGTGTGCATTATAAAATTAATTCAAATAACTGTCAGCCTTGTTTCAGCATTCTTGGAAAAGTCGATGAGACGAAACGCGTCGAATAGTGCTACATTGTATTGTAACATGATTTTATTATTAAATTCTTTTATGGGTTATTAAGCTCGTTTAGAGTGTGCTTACTCAACTGACAGACGTATACCAAGGTGGTGGAATTATAACCATTGGAATATTGCCTTTTTGCTGGAAAGAACATACCAACGGAGGAGATTACGCTAAAGGTCAAGCGGAGGAGTAATCAAGGGGTGCAAACTCCCTTAAAAATAAGTTATATATGCAGTTAATATGTATGATCCCAAGTCCAGAGTGCACCCAAAATGCTTTCATTATTCTAACCGTGGGTGAATAGAAGTGGCCTGGGGTAGCACCTTCCCTGCAAATTGTTTTAGCAACGGTGTTACTTGTTGTTTTGGCACTGTCCACAATAAAATAGTTGGATAAATTGTCTTGGTAGTAAACAGATATATATCAAACACAATAGAAATAAGGTATTACTATGCCTGTGTATTGAGATGAGAGAAGCTGCTATGACTGCAGCCTCTAATTAAAGAAGCCGAAGGAGATTAAGGCTAATGTCAGATGAACGCAGTCTGAGTGCACTCTACGTGCGTGCATAACGGACGGACAGACGTACTGATGAAAGATACTGTAGACACCATACGGTCCGTTTTTTTAACGGATGTAGAACAAAAAAGGGAGATATGGGAAACAAAATTTATTATAATTAAAATACAGGTACAGTCAACCAGGCCATAAAAACCTCTGAGCGTCAACGTTATGGACGTAGCAAATGCGCTGCATCTGACATCCCAGCATAACGCACACAGGCCGCTACGCGGATGTGGAGCACTCTGCGCGTCCGTCTTAGCGGTTTTATGTTCTTGCCTAACTTGCGTCCGTTTGCCACGTGCGTTGTGCGTGCGCAGTTCGGTGCGCATGTATTTCGTGTGTGGGTCTCTATTGATCATGATTCTATGCTACAACGGACATTAAACTGTACAGCGACACGGACGTGATAATTGCGTTCATCTGACACGGGCCTAAAAGTTAAAGTTTACAGTTGACTATTAAAATCCCTACTCTATAATTCTGGAGGCTATGTAAGCCTTAATGCCTAATGCACAAAGAGTAGGGACGTACGCGCAGGGAGTAATCAGAGTTCAAACAACAATGTGTGGATAGTCTATCAGAATGGATACAATGAAGCTGCAACTAACCAGGTAGAAAACAGACCTTTGAGGGTCTGTAGTAATAGGAAAGGCTGTACATACAGTGGCAACAAAAAAGTATGTGAACCCTTTGGGATTACGTGGAGTTTGCATGAATTGGTCATAAAATGTGCTCTGATCTTCATCTAAGTCACAACAATTTGAAAAACACAGTCTGCTTAAAATAATACAACACAAACATTATATGTTTTCATGTGTTTATTGAACATAACATGTAAACATTCGCAGTGCAGGGTGGAAAAAGTATGTGAACCCCTAGCCTAATGACTTCTCCAAGAGCTAATTGGAGCCAGGAGTGAGCCAACCTTGAGTCCAATCAGTGTGATATTATTGGATGTGTTGCTGAAAGCTGTCCTGACCTTTAAAAACACACACCAGTTTTGGATTTACGGGTTTCAAGAAGCACTGCCTGATGTGAACCATGCCTCGCAGAAAAGAGCTCTCAGAAGACCTACGATCAAGAATTGTTGACTTGCATGAAGCTGGAAAGGGTTACAAAAGTATCTCCAAAAGCCTTGATGTTCATGTGTCCATGGTAAAACAGACTGTCTACAAATGGAGAAAGTTCAGCACTGGTGCTACTCTCCCTAGGCGTGGTCGTCCTGTAAAGATGACTGCAAGAGCATAGCGCAGAATGCTTAATGAGGTGAAGAAGAATCCTAGAGTGTCAGCTAAAGACTTACAGAAATCTCTGGCACATGCTAACATTTTTGTTGACACATCTACCATAAGGAAAACATTAAACAAGAATGGAGTACATGGGAGGACACCACGGAGGAAGCCATTGCTGTCCAAAAAGAATATTGCAGCACGTTTGAAGTTTTCAAAAGAGCACCTGGATGTTCCACAGCACTACTGGCAAAATTTCTGTGGACAGATGAAACCAAAATTGAGTTGTTTGGAAAAAACACACAACACTACGTGTGGAGAAAAAAGGGCACAGCACACCAACATCAAAACCTCATCCCCACTGTAAAACATGGCGGAGGGAGCATCATGGTTTGGGGCTGCTTTACTGCCTCAGGGCCTGGACGGATTTTTGTCATTGATGGAAAAATGAATTCCAGAGTTTATCAAGACATTTTGCAGGAAAACGTAAGACCATCTGTCCGCCAACTGAAGCTCCGCAGAGGATGGATGATGCAACAGGACAATGATCCAAAGCATACAAGTAATTCAACAAAAGAATGGCTTCAACAAAACAAAATACGCCTTCGAGTGGCCCAGTCAAAGTCCTGACCTCAACCCGATTGAAATGTTGTGGCATGACCTTAAGAGAGCGATTCACACCAGACATCCCAAGAATATTGCTACACTGAAACAGTTTTGTGAAGAGGAGTGGTCCAAAATTACTCCAGATCGTTGTGCAGGTCTATCTGCAACTACAGGAAACATTTGGTTGAGGTTATTGCTGCCAAAGGAGGGTCAACCAGTTATTAAGTCCAAAGGTTCACATACTTTTTCCGCCCTGCACTGTGAATGTTTACGTGTTCTGTTCAATAAAAACATGAAAACATATAATGTTTGTGTTGTATTTTTTAAGCAGACTGTGTTTTTCAAATTGTTGTGACTTACAGTAGATGAAGATCAGAGCACATTTTATGACCAATTCATGCAAAACTCCACGTAATCCCAAAGGGTTCACATACTTTTTCTTGTCACTGTATATGCACAGAGGAAAAGAGATAATGCAATCAAAGAATTAGGGTATGATTCCTGATCTGCCCTGGCTGAAGTTGACGTGGCAGGTAAAAAAATAACGCACTCAGATTAGATCCAACTGGTATGAATGGGAACAATGCTTAATTAAGGTGAGTGATGAGAAAGGTACAATGTGCTGTACAATAATAAGAAAGTCCAATGCAAATTAAGGGCTAAGGGGCATCATATCTCAACACATATCACCTTGACCAGGCTTTTTCAAGAGCGGTAAAAATGTCCTGAAGCCTAAACCAGAAAGTCCTAATTTTACTCCCTCAAACATTAATAATACTAAATTCCATCACTGTGGTGACATAATGCACGTTTAATGAAAATAATAAGAAAACGGTGCCTAGTTTTAGTGTTGATGGATAGTGGAGTTCAAGGGAAGGACATCACAATTTAGAAATTGCTCCATTGTGTTCAGATTTTTTCCAGCTAAACTGCAGCTTTTTGTAAGAGAAATTGATGGTTCAATTACCAGTAAAATAAATATATAACATAAAAATATTTGTAGTAGCATTTTCAATTCCACTTTATTTAATGTAATTTTGATAGCAGACACTGGCATTGTGCATTGTATAAGGCATTATTCCTGTACTATTGCTGCACATTTCATTTTGAAAAACAGTAAACAAAAACAACATACATAAAATATGCAACAAAATAAACGTTATTCAATACACACTGTGTTCTGAAGTCATTTTAAAATGTTTTCAAGCTTATTTCATTCATCAATTCTTTTTACTCCACAGCAGCAATTAAAATTTATACTTGGACTCTCATCCAGAAATTCATTATATGTACAGCACTATATGATCGCATCTCTGTTCAGGGTTTGGCAGCACCATATTCCCCATTTCGTACTATTACATTTTTCTGTAATTTCATGCTAAAGACTGTCAACTGTCTCTAAGTGTAATAAATTGTGACAATGTATATAACTGTGTTAAGTATATGCTTTAAAAAGTATCTTGAAATCAACATGGTGTGTTACACAATTAATTATCTCCCAACTGACCAAGGCTTTTCCTTGATGTTCCACATCTGTTGGCGCTAGAGATGTACAGTTGCAAGAAAAAGTATGTGGGACTATTTAGAAATGACCGCAGTTATGTTTGAATTTTAGGAATGCACCAATACCGATACTAGTATTGATATCGGTACCGATACTGGCAGTTGCACGAATACTTTGTGTAAGACTCACACTCCTTGTGCCCGCTGGTGATGTCAGTATCTGCCTTTATACACTAGTCCAGCAAACCCCTTTCTTGTAAATTCTCATATTTGGCATTTAAACTGTGTTGCTTCATCCAGGTTCCTGGGCTCCAATCTGGCCTTTCCCTGGATTCCACAGAACACCAGGTGTGGCTCATTTCTACCTGGGAGGCCTCCATAAATAGGATCTACTCCCAATAACCTTTGCTTCTGCATTGTGTCTGATTCTATCAGGGTTATTCAGAGAGCGTGAAAAGCAGGAGAATTGCTGAAGAATGAAAAATTCTAGGTCAAAATAGCCGATTTGGAAAGTGAGATGAAAGGGAGAATTTTTCTGGTTTGGCTATTTTGACCTAGAATTTTTCATTCTCCAGTCATTCTCCTGCTTTTCACCGCTCTCTGAATAACCCTGTATCATTCACTGAGAAAGCCCATTTGTGTGTGGACTTGTTCCTGTTCCTGCTTGTGCTTTTTTTATACTGTACTTCTTGTACCGACCTTTGGCTTTGGACTTTGACCATTCTCTGGACTCTCCTATTTTGCTACCCATTTGGATTACAGTGTAGCGACCCTATGCTATAGACTTTGATTAACCTATGCCAGCCGCCTGCCATGATCTATATGCTTTGTTCTGAACCACAATAACTGCAAGTTCCTGCAAACCGTATTGTTTCTGTTATTTCATCCCCTCTGTTTTGCTTCAGTTCTGTTTCCCCTGTACTCTATATTTTGAATATATTATATTAATGCTTTATGCCTTGTTAGTGCTCGTGTCTTTAGTTTTCCTTGTTATTGTTAACTTCTTGCCATTTATCCTCTTTTGTATTTTAGCTTGAGATCCTTAGTTCATTTTTTGCCCCTTTATTCCTGTTTAGTTTCTGCGTTTGCTCCTTTCCTGTTTCGCCCCCGTTTTAGTATTTCCATTTCTGCCTTTCCCTTACTCTTTGGGGGTTATTCAGAGAGATCCAAAATGTCGCCGAAATGTAACTGGACACTGAAATTCAGCGTTCGGTTACCTTTCCTGGCCATTCTTCTATTCAGAGAGCAGGCAGTTTGCCAAATTTTGGCGAATTGCCTGCACGTACGGTGCCTGTTCGTTGCCTGTCGAGGACAGTGAAATCTCCATAGAGAAGCAATGCTTCATCTATTCAGAGAACACCGAACAGCAGTGAAAAGTTGCCGAAATGCCCTGCTGTTCAGTGGTTTCATTCGACAGGTTTATTCAGGCTAATCCCATAGTCTTCAATGTTAGAAATATTCCCGTTGTAATTCAATATCCAATAAACCGTTTATTCTTTTATTCTGCAGTAAAAATTCTCTTTATAGATTTTCCATATAACACATGTACTGTAAAAAATAGTTTACAATTTCTTCAGATTCGAATCAGTGTAAACATTTTTTTACAGTACATTTGTGTTATATGGAAAAGTGCTGCTCTGTGTTAGGGTCACATGGTTTTTGTGGCTCTTAGAATATGTATTATATGGTATATGTGCTTTTTGACATGTCTCTTGAGGTTTTTAAATGTATGTCTCTCTAGCCTTTTTTTTTTCTTTTTCACTTTGTGCGGTTTCACTTTAGGTTAATCAGTATGGGGTCTCTCTTCAGAAGGGGTCTCTCTTCCTTGTAACAGCCGTTCCGGTCACCATGGCAACCTATGCGGCGTTTGTTTTTGGGCAAGCCTGTGGACTTGTATGTTTTCCCCGTTTGGGGGATGTTTTGTGAAGACGATCTGGGCTCTGTTCTTTTTCATTAGATGGTCCGATCCCTGCGCAGGCGCACGTGGAATCTCCAGTGATCCTCTGGGTTGCGCATGCGCAGTGGATCTTTTTCCCGCCATCTTTGTACGCCAGTCGCGTGGATGTGTTTACATGCCGGGAGTATCAGGAGTATGCGTTCTTCACTTCGGACTACGTCAGTATATGCTGTTTAATTATCTTTACATGTGTGTCTTTAACTGTCTGATCCGCTGTATCCTTAATGTTCTGTGTATATACGGATATTCATTCTATGTATTATGTAGGGCACTATACGCTGAGGAAGGGGCTGTGTCCCCAAAATGTCTGGTTTGTATTCTCCTCTTTCACAATAAATGTGGTAGCACAAGTGCACCATTTATAGCAGCGCTGGAGGTATTTATCTTTTTGTTTTCTGTTGAGAATTATTACCCATTTGTTTGGATGCTCAAAGGGGATTTGCCTTTTTCTAGTCACAGCTGAATATATTTTTTTGATTATTTTTTTTCTTTTGGGTGCCATAGAGACCCAACCCCAGGTGTTTGTCTATTTGTTATCATTACAGCACACAAAGTCAAGTGCGATGTCATTGGAAAATCCATACCCTGTCCTTTTTAATGATACCAAATATGACCATGAAAGGTGGCCGATTTTAAGCAAATTGGAGGGAAGGCACGACGGCATTGAGTAGAAAAAGCAGAAAGTCCAGGAAGATGGATAATGTTGAGGACTGAGTTCTTTCTGGAGCTCCCTGCAACTCAAGGTTAAATAGGGCCTGTAGGTGGAAGACCTGTGACAGGGAGAGGAGCTTACTGAGGGTTGTCAGACCTATTCACACACAATACACAAAGAAGGCAGCACTCACCTTTACTAAGCACAGAGGGTGGGTGCTTCTCTAGACAATAAACTTCAACAAACCAAAAAGAGAGCATTCCAGCTAACACATACAAAGATTTCAAACAGTAGATGATACATTTAAACATTGCAAGACCTTGAACTGAAGGGAGCTCCGGAAAGGACTCAGTCCTCAGTAAGTGAGTTGATCCCATAATAGCAGTCATTAGGTGACAAGTGTAGGACCTGTCAAAAGGTGGGATACATTGACGGTGTTGACAGGCTTAAGCAATTTATGGCCATATATTGTGATCTAAATTCCCATCATTTTCTAACAGAGTTTAGGGTTAAAAATCTTGTAAAAAAGCCCTGCATGGGATTAGAACTGTTGAAATCCTCTAAGGGTTAAGAGTTGTTACAAGCTTTAAAAGGTTAACATTTGGTAAAATCTTGCAATGTTTAAATGTATCAACTACTGTTTGAAATCTTTGTATGTGTTAGCTGGATTGCTCTTGTAGCGCTCACTCCCGGAGGAGCCGCTGAATAAACCTCGGGTTAGTCTCACCGCACTAGGAAATAACTATACACCAACACTGTTGTGGATTTTTATGTATTATATTCTTTACTGATCCCAATAAAGCAGCATATATTACGTATATACGGTATTTAAATGACAAGGATTCGTCACGCGGGAAAAACACACGGCGGCAAAAGTAACGGTTAACCCCATCAGTTCTGGAGTGTAAGTCCCGTGAATAACAGCTCAAAAATGTGTATGTGTATTGTCTCGAGTACCCGGGTACTGTATTCAACTGGCCAGTGAATGAAACAAAACAATCTTCGACTAGTTACGTTGGGGCCCTGTGGATTTAAACAATATTGCAGCGTGCGTTTCTTATTTGGGAACTGCGGCCTGGGAGGCCTCTCACCCATCCGATGAACGAGACTGTCCAGCACCCGATGCCTCAATCAAAGGATCTTCTCCCTGTATACTGGGACTCCGTGCAACTGAATCTGCTCCCTGCTTGCCAAATCTCCGCAACTGGAACAACGATCCACCGCCTGCACTCCCAATCAATCAGCGCGGTCTCCTAACTCGGGGTCCTACCGGACCTAGCTTTTCCTCCAGACCTCTCAGCGCTGCGCAGGTAGGTCTCAACGCGGTCACTGTCCTGATCTCCAGCACTAGTAAGACAGCGTCTGTACTCCGGCCTGGTCACGATCCTTGACAGTTCTCACGTGTGTCCTCCACCTTTCACCGCTCCGCTCACTCTGAACATGCCTTCCACGAGGCTGCTGATCTCCTTCCTGGCCAGCACACCCCTTCCTGTTTCCCTTGCAAAGGCCTCTGGGACATGGAGTTCGTTTTTGCCCAGCAAAATCCACAATGTCTCTTTATTTCAGCATGGCCCTTTGCATCTGTTATACACTGGTTCCCCCTAGTGGCCATAATAATTCAATGCACCAGAATACAGTTTTAAAGCAGCGCTACGCTCTCTTTTTGGTTTGTTGTATATACTGGGATAAAGTGCATGGTGTCATCTGTGATGGCGTGTACATCCCCTCTAACCTTTTTAGAGAGGGATATGATGTTTAGCTCCAGGGGAGTGTTTTTTTTCTTAATCAAGTCCAGGAGGTTGTTTAAGTAAACTCCAACACACTGGTTAGCTGTAAATCATTAGCAGCAGTAAAAGCAATCACTGCCCGCTCTTCAGTCTGAGAGAGATGCCGGTGTTTGCTGGAAGCAGCCTGTTTTGGTTCCAAGCAGAAGCCAGGGTGCTGCAAACTCTGACGTTTCTAAGGTTGGTGAAGCCTGTGTTTTGTTTAGTTTAAAACTCTGATAGTAAGGGATCTCTTGGTTAGTAAGAGCTCAAGAGGACCCAGGATTTTGTATGTAGGGATGTCTTTGTTTGTTTTTTTTTGTATGCTGATACTGCTGCCTACTGACGATAAAGTTACAAAACTTGTGTATTCAACCCTAGGGGACCGTGCTTTATTAAGGACATAATACCCAGGGCGGGTACAATATATATATATATATATATATTATATATATATATATTATATATATATATATATAAAATACACGAGAGGGGCAGCACTCAACCTTAACTACGCTTTCAGTGCGGGTGCATCTCAAGGCATAATATACAACAAAACAGGAGGAGAGCACACCAAACATATTCAAATACAAAAGAAACCACAACAGCAGCTAAATTCATATAGACAGAGATTTAGCAGATTTAACCCTTTAAATGCTTACAAACATTTCTTAACCCCTTCAAAAACACTGCAGTTCTTAACCCTTACACAGATACAATGCTGGGCTCTGTTGAACAATGGTGGAAGTTTAGTTTGCAATAGATGGCCATGGATTGCGTAAACCTGTCAACAGCGACAATGTATTCCACATGTATTCCACATCTCTATGTCTATATGAATTTAGCTGCTGTTGTGGTTTCTTTTGTATTTGAATATGTTTGGTGTGCTCTCCTCCTGTTTTGTTATATATATATATATATACCAACCGCTGGCTCCTGCACTCAGATTCTTATCTTCCCGTGCCCGGTGCTCGCCTGGCTCACATAGAAACATAGCTAATGTCGGCAGATAAGAACCCTTTGGCCCATCTAGTCTGCCCAATTACATGAATACTTTACCTGGATTTATCTTTTATTTAGGATAGCCTTAGGCCTATCCCGGCTGGGAGTGCCGCCAATACTAATTGGTATATGGATGTAGAAGAAAAAAAATAACCAGAGGGGGCGGAGCCTGATGTGGCCACGAGCGGTTGCATTTTCCAGAGCTCTGCTATCAGAGACTTATTTCCGAAGACTTTCCAAGCGCTGCAGCGACATCTTTAAGCCCAGACACCACACCTCTTCTGACCAGTTGGATCCGGCAATCAGTCTTCTCGGGTACCGGGGAGTACCTCTAAACCGTTTGGGACCTCCTGCATGCTGCTTGCGGCCTAGTGCCGTCGGCCATTTTGGAACTCTCTGTGGATCTCCTGCCAGACTCTGGTCCCTCTGCACGTTGCTCAGGTGAGACTACTTACCCTTGCTGTAATCCCCCACCTTAAGGCTGGATGGGCAAGAAATCGGCAAAAGAGGCATGGGCAGGTGGATCATCCCCATCAGCGGGACATCCGCGACTCCCTGGGTGGCAGACAGCCATTTTCTGTAGGGTTTCCCTCCACCCTCTACCTGCAGGTTATGGCTGCTCGGACGAGGGTGACTTTTCCTGACCTCGAGAGAGCAGTGAATATGCAGACCTAATTGTGCAGCCGAAGGGGGCAGAAGGTTGGTAAAACGTCTGTGAAGGTGGTGTCAAGACAGTGGACCCCCCGTTTCTACAGCTCCCAGTGCCCTGGCCACTCCTGACCCCCTGGCTGACGACACTGAGGAAGATCCACTGCCTTCTACCTAGGGGGATATTAAGCGAATGCTGGCTGAGATGAGGGCCCTTTGGAGAGGTGATATCTTGAGTGTTTATGCCGAGATGTCCCTTGTGAAGGAGCAGTTGGTGGAGGTTGGTCCAGGACAGTGCGGCGACGACCAAAGTAGCACAGACTCCTCTTTCCTCCAAAGCCGACTCCCTCCAGGTGCAGCTGGAGGCTCTGTCTCAGACTGTGGAGATGCTGGATGCCGGTCATCGCCGGTGCAACATTCGTGTCTGGGGGGTTCTGGAGGCGGTGTTGCCTGAGGCACTTCTGACGTTCACTAACAGTCCGGTGGGCCACCTGTTACAGCTCCCTTCTGGAGCACTGGAGGTCTTTGGCTTGGTATTCTACATTCGGAAATCTGTGGCGATTCCGGCAACGGCGCCGCGAAATGTAATTGAGGTGGCCAGAGAAGTGTCTATTAAGCAGCATGTCTCTGCCTTCAGCGCAGGATGCCATTGCATTTGATTCTGTTTCAGTGATGCTATATCATGACTTGCCCTTTTTGACCGTCCTGGCATGCCAGAGGTTTCGGGAGCTGGCAGTGTCTCTGCGTGCCAGGGGTGTCAAGTACCAGTGGGGAATATCTGTCACTTTGCTTTTTACACATGATAATGTGCTGTATGTCACTGATGCACCGGACATGTCGTGGCCTCTTCTTGACTCTCTGGGGTTCTCCAGAGGCCCGAGACCTGTTGCTGATTGTTCCTTGGCTTTGCCCGTCTCGGACCCGGGCTGACTGTTCAGAGAACTCCTGTTTTTCTTTTCAGACCCTATCGACACTTTTTGACTCGCGCTTGTTGCTGATGACCCTTTTTTCTTAGTCCCAGACAGACACTGTGTACCTTTTTTGACCATTCTGCTTTTCTTTTTGTTTGTTCTGTGCTTTTTTTCTGCCTTACGGGGACTGGCTCTGCAATAGATTTTTTTTCCTGTCCCGGTCTACCCATTAAATGTCTTTTGATGATTGTGCCGATGTCCCCGGCCTTAGCTGTTGTCATTTTTCCTTTTATTTTTTGTTTTATTTTTTCCAGACGCCTGCGCAGATTTATGTTGTTTTTCCCACTGAGTGCTTCTATGTTTGTTTCCAGTTGGCCCTGCGCGACCATTGCTTTTTCTTACTTATTGTATCAATGACAATATCTCAAAATAAAAATTATTAATATAAAAGAAGCAAGTATGACTCATGGCAATACAGAGTGAAAACATTAAAGTGGCAGTTCAAACAACCTACAAATGTATGAATGTTTTTACACTGCTTTATTCTATTTTCACACACTCCCAATTACTGGAACTATACTGGTTTGCATTTTAGTTTGATGTAACTTCCTCTCCCATCCCTTATTTTTCTTCCATGCCCAATTGTCTTTGCAAATAGATCTGAAAGTATAAAATTAAAATAAATGTTAAATGATATTGTAGCGCTGTTTAAAAACTCTGTTGATGTATTGCTCGGGTTTGGCCACCAGAGGGAGACAAGCGCAATGTAAAGTATACTGGACACAACGGGACTACGTTTTCCATCATGCTTTGCGGCGGGGACATGAAGTGGGTGGGAGAGAGCGAAGGACATCCGCAGCCTCGTCGAAGGAGAGCCAGTGTGAGCCGAGCGACGAAAGGTGGAAGACGCACGTGAGACTGCCAGAGATTGAGACCAGGCCGGAGAGCAGGAGCTGCCTTGCGGGTGCTGAGAATCAGAGACAGTGCTGGCGGAGACCTATCCACACATCGCTGAGAGGTTTTGCGCAGACACAACGTTCCGGTTTGGACCCCGAGTAAGGAGACCGCGATGATCCACTGGGAGTGCAGGCGGTAGGCCGGAATTCTCGTTACCGAAATCGGACAAGCAGCAGAAGTGGATCCGGTGGCACAGAGTTCCAGTATAATCAAGCGGAGAGAGATCCTTGATCGGACAGCGGAACAGATTGTCTAGTGGATGGGTGAGAGGCCTTCCAGGCCACAGTCCAAGTTTAAACAAAGCACGCTGCAGTATTGTTTAAATCTACAGGGCCCCAACGTGACTAGTCGAAGAATTGCTCAATCCATTCACTGGCCAGTTGAATATAGTACCCGGGTACCTGAATCGCACACACACACCTTTTTGGGACATTACTTTTACGGGACTTACACTCCAGAAACGGAGGGGTTAAACTTTCCTTTTGCCGCTGCGTGTTTTTCTCGCATTCCGAAATCCTGTCGTTCATATACCGTATTCACATTATATATGCCGCTTTATTGGGATCAGTAAAGTATATAATCTATAAAATCCACAACAGTGCTGGTGTATATTTATTCCCTAGTGCGGTGAGACTAACCTGAGGTTAAATTCAGCGGCTCCTCCGGGAGTGAGCGCTACAATATATATACAGTATATTGTGATGGTGTGCAGGGTTGGGTAACAGGATGTCTGGGAGAGTAATCGAGGGAAGGTATATAGGACCCAGAATCCTGCACAGCCTCTACCCTCTCACACACGTGTTGCCAATTAATCAATTAAAGCCACAGGTAAAGTCCCAGGCTGCTGACTGCTAGATAGAAGTGTGTTTAATCAGACTGCTCAGAGCAGGGTGTGGAGCTGTAACACTTCTAAAGAGATGCTGTGTTTTTTTCTTTTGTTTGAGATTATGGTTTTGTGATAGTTAGGAGTGCTGGATGTGTAGTTAGTTCTCATTTGAGTTAGGATTTCTTTTGTAGTTTTTTTTCGCTGAATCACCAGCAATAGTGATTCCAAAGCCTTGTCTGCTGTTTGCTATGCTATATGCTGGAATAAAAGACCTCCAATTTGCACAAGTTTCAAGTCTGCACTGCTGTTTCTTCCCTAGAGGACCGTGTTGTTTGGCTGGAACCAAGGATCCCGAGCTGTTGCTATACTACAATATATACATCTGAAAATGCTGCAATAAAGGGAAACAAAATCACCCGTGTATAGCAGTATGTATCGATACCTTTTCTATTGGACTAACATTACATTTAAAAGAAAAGCTTTCGAGAGTGTCTCTCTTCTTCAGGTCTGGAAGATATATTGACCAAAATCTAATAATTGAACACTAAGGCTGGCCGTCCACTTGAACCGTTTTCGAACGACCGACGTTTTCGTCAGACCATGGACGACATCGGTCGTCCGACCAGGTCAGACTAGGGTCGTCCTCTGCGTGCGATCTGTCGTGCGACCACAGACGATCCAGATCAAAATCAGAGGTGGAGTGCAGAGGCTGCCAAAATCAGAATGAACTGGTTTTACATACAAAAACAAGTTCATACTGCTTTTGGAACCAGTGCGGTCCTTTTTTTTGTTACTATTATTTTTACTATGCGATTTGTCTGTAAACCTGTCAAACTATCCCCTAAATCAGGGCATGACGCCAACATTTCAGTGCAGTACTGCTCTCTGATATTCGTTCTCTCTGCCGCTGCAGATTGCCAATGTGCAGCGATCTACCGCAAACTGCACCATTTAAACGGACATAGTCTTAGATTAGAGGGGCAGAGGTTTAAAAGTAACATCAGGAAGCATTATTTTACTGAAAGGGTGGTGGATACATGGAACAGCCTTCCAGTTGAAGTGGTAGAGGCCAAAACAGTAATTGAATTTAAGCAAGCATGGGATAGGCATAAGGCTATCCTAAACAAAAGATAAATCCAGGTAAAGTATTCATGTAATTGGGCAGACTAGATGGGCCGAAAGGTTCTTATCTGCCGACATTTTTCTATGTTTTTCTATGTTTCTATATTTCGCCATCATTTTTACAGTACAAATAGCAACAAAATTGCACCGTATGGGGAAATTCAACATGCAGTGCCCTTAAGGAGGCATATCAGTGCTTAGTAAATAAACCCCTTTGCGCAGCAGCACCGCTAGTCCCACCATGTTACACAGCTAGTCCCAACATACATTTTGGTAAACTTGCATCATGCCTGCACAATTTATTTTCAATGGGAGTTAAAAAAACAGCAAAACCCAATATAAATGCGTGTTTTTTTTTAACTCCCCTAATGAGTTTGTCAATGTCCATCTTGCCCAATCGTTCTGAACTCCCAGCCTGCAAGGTGAGATCGCCCATCTGCTGCAGTCTTTACCCGTCACCGGAAGTCAGCCATCGGACGTCTGCCGCAATGGACGATGGTTCCATTCACAATCATGTTACAGGTTCGGACGTACGACGACAGACGATATCGGATGATCGCACCATCGTTCGAAAACGGTTCCAGTGGACGGCCAGCCTAAAGGGCACAAGGGTGGGGGGGGGGGGTTTGGGATAAGTGTCGTAAATAGTGAAATGAAACAATATGTCAAAAAGGGCAAACAAACAAATGAATGAGGAATCTTAGGCCCATAAAACAACAGTGATAAGATCATGATGTGCATCTGATGATAGCATAGAGAGGAAGGGGTCAATAAGATACATATACAGTATATCCTCAGCGAAAACTTATTTTTGTCCAGACCAGATTTTTTTGGAGAGATCATTTCTCATTTTCCTCAGGCCTTAATAAAACCTGTCATTTAATCATTAACCACTCAGTCATTGTACACCAATCCATCAATTAAGTTTTTTCCTTGCACAGTTACCTGTTCAGCAGTCCTTAATTTGGATCACAGCCGATAGCAGCTTTAAGAAAGTGTTCTATACAAATTATTAAAAGAAACCCCGCTAGCATTGAAAGCCAGCAGTATCATTAAAATATGTTTTAGCTTGTCATGTTTCAAGGTCTTTTGTGGTCTTTATCACTAAATTAAGTAGTAGTGTGAATAGAGTTTTTTATTATGGAAGTTATTAAATGTATGTGTGTGTGTATATACATTAGAATATTGAAACATCTGGATATATCACAATTATACAATTCTTATAGAGGTCTATTCACTAGAGGGTGAAAATCAGGAGAAGTGGCAGGAGAAGAGAACAATCTGCCAAATAGCTGATTTGGAAAGTGAGATAAATTGGAGAATTTTTCTGGTTTGGCTATTTTGACCTAGTATTTTCACTTCTCCTGTCAATTCTCCTGACTTCACCCTATACTGAATAGACCTAATAGTCGCCATCATTATTACAATTAAAAGGGATTCACAATTTGCTGGTTGCTAGTGCATCTGTTACATAATCTCTCTTAGCTGCTATAAGGTGAACTGTATGGTCACAGATACATTAATGCATTTAGGGAGAATTAAAAGGAGATTTGGCATTTCTATGGTACAAAACTGCTTTTTATTGAAATCAGCAGAGTAACATTTCAGCCCTCAAGTTGGTTTTCTCGAGTTTCAAGTAGGTTCAGTGTAAGTGCTCCATTACTATGATATCGTATGTGTCTACGTCTTGTTCAAAGACACAATGTTGTCGTTTAGCCGAAAGTAGCCTAATAGAATGGTAGTGTTGGATGATTTTCTTTTACGTTGATGTAAGTGAGTGAGCTTACTCTCCTAAGGTTATTGCAGTGGAACCAAAAACATATGGGGTTCGATTCGGACCCTTTCGGTAATAGGGAGCCATTAAGTGAAAAAATCAGCACAGGCTGATATCCCTTAGCGACTCCTTGTTACTGTGTCTATTCTGACCCAGATATTGTATTAGCAGCTCGAGATGGAATTGTTGGGAGCCAAAAGCAGATACCGGCAGCACTGCCATCTACACCCACTGGTATCACCTCCTGGAGTCCATAGAACTCAGCTGAACCATGAGCAATCCTGAAGTGAAGATGGTGTGATGACATGTGAGCAGGGTCATATTATTATTCTTTATTTATAAAGCGCCAGCATATTCCGCAGCGCTGTACAATAGGCACAGTATAGACAGGGTTACAATACATTGAACAACATTTGACAAACCGTACAGGAGGAGATGAGGGCCCTATTCCTGTAGGAACTCACAATCTAGAATATGGCGATGTGGAAGAACACTATGAACTATTTGAGTGGTCACAATGCCTAGAGTGTCTCTTCAATAATCTAGAACTTTTCTCCCAGAATACACAGGGCAATATTACAATCTTAACACTAACGTTAGTGCTCAGCTGTGTGAGAGTTAACATTCGGTTAAGTGGTCCTAGCAAAGGCCACCCATATTACAATCTGAACGCTAACGGGTTAAAAAACTCATTGGCGCATCTATGATTGCTCTTGTTTCCGCGAGCTTACTGTACTTTGCGCACCCTATACTTAACACGGGGAGCGGAATCAGTAATTAGCATTAGGGTAAGTAAGGTATTACAAAGTTCTAGCGCTAATTGCATCTCACTGCGGTTAACTGAAAAGTTAATCACAGCTAGGAGCTGGGGCTAACTGATTCTGCTTCTGCGGAATCAGCACCAGCTAAATAAAAGTGTAGCGCTGTGTTAAAAATCTTGCTGTGGCAGTACCTATTTTTGGCCACAAGATGGAGACTATCGCGATCAGAGATACTGGACATTGGGACTACAATGCCCGGCATGCTTTGCAAGAGGACAGGAAGTGGGTGGGGACTGGAGACTTACATCCTCTGCCTCGTGGAGAAAGTTCCAGAGCGCGCCAGGGAACAGGAGAAAGCAGACGCACTGAGGAGATTGCGGGAGAACGTAGGCCAAAGCCCGAGGGAGACCTGTTATTCCTGTTTGGGGTCACTCAACCTGAGGAGAAGGAGACGTGCCAGAGCCCAGACATTGCTGCAGACCGGCGGAATCGAACGGAGAGCAGGCGGTGAGCTGGACAAGCTGCATGAAGTCAGACAACGGATCCGGCCGCTAGTATCCCCAGTCAAAATCGGGTGGAGAGACGTCCTGGGTCAGCGGAGCCTAAAGCAATCGTCGGATGGGTGAGAGGCTGTTTTATGATTAAAGGACGCTATGCTGTTTTCTCTTTAAAGTCCACAGGGCCCCAACTGACTAGTCGAAGACCTTCCTTTAATAAACTCACTGGCCAGTTGAACAGTACCCGGGTACCACACACACATATACACCTTTCACATTCTGGGACTTAACTTGTACAGGACTCATTTCCTTTTACGAATCGGAACAGGGGTTACAGATAAAGATACGTTCCGAATATATATTTTTCCTCTTTTTCCGCTGCGCGTTTACCGTAATACGAAGGGATTGTATGTTTGGGGTTTTGCTACGTGCCCCTTTTTCTGGACTATCGGGAAATTGCATTGCTTTTATGTTCGGTTGCGAATATTTTATATTCCGAAATACGAAGCCTCGTGTTTCGTTTCTTTTCCGCTACGCGTTTTACCGTGATACGAAAATACTGTAATAATACTTGTGAATACCGTGTCTCGACATCTGCTCAAATATTTTAGTAAACTATTTAAATGATAAAAACTCACAACTGTGTTGGAGTATATTTATTCCCTAGTGCGGGGAGACTGACCCGTGGTTCATTTTCAGCGACTCCTCCGGGAGTGAACGCTACACGTGGGGGCTCGTTTCCGGGATCCAGTCTCTGGAAAAACCGCATCTAAAGGGTTAAATATGGATCCAGACACTGTTGCCGAGTGGTGTGTGGAGCACAGTAGCCAATCAGAATGTTGTATAGTTATAGATATTCCAGCAGACACTTGGGCTGAAGATCAGATTCGCCAGGCCGTGGCCACGCTAGCACCAGATCATCGGGGGTTAATACTGGACATTTTAAAAAACCCAGATACTTCTCACATGTAATGTTCTTCTCGAATGGAGAAAGGGTGTTCCGCCATGTTTTCAGGGCACGAGCGTGAAACTGGCCGAAGAGGTGGAAGTCCAACTAATTAAGCCAAGTACGCCACGTGGCGAATCCGCAAGTGTTTCCGCGCCTAGTCCGTTGGCCATGATAGGGCCTGAATTTATCGTGGCTATTGGAGATCTACTGGCTAAATGTCAGAAAACAAGCCCTCCTCACACTAACTTCGGTTATTGACGGTTAAGAAATTTTACAGGAAACGTACCAACTCCGGCAGGAGAAGAAACTTTTGAAGAATGGGTGGAACAGGCGATGCAGGCTCTGGATGAGTGGGATGTCCCTGAGGCCCAGAAAAAGCAAAGGATCACCGAGAGCTTAAAGGGACCTGCGTCAGAAGCGGTGAGAAACCTAAAACTGAGTAGAAAAGATTGTACTGCTTTAGATTATTTAAACGTTCTTGAAGAAGTTTTTGGGCGAACTGAAAAGGCGGCCGAATTGGTATATCAGTACGAACACACCTATCAGCGAAGAGGTGAAAGGATGACCGAGTACATGAGGCGCCTGGATAAGATTCTACACCAGATACTCCTGAAGAAAGGGGCCGAACCGGCTGAAGTAGATAAGATCCGAATAAAACAGATCCTGAGGGGCTCTCAACCTCTAGATCCAGTGATGATGCAGCTGAGAAGCAGAGCAGGTAACCAAGAGTTAAAGTACCTGGAACTGATCCGAGTTGTACGAGAGGAAGAGGCTTTACTAGAAGAGAAATCTTTCAGGCGGGGGGAAAGGGCTTATGCACAACCTGTGAGACATAATGACGGCCTGCAACCTGAGAGCGACTCTCTAGATACCTATGGATCTGACGAGGACGAACAAGAACATCTAGTTGTTTTTAAATCTACAGAGAAGGCTGCCAAAGAGTCGAACCTCCCTGAACGGGGTGAATTGTCCAAAACCGTCAAGAAAGTTCAGGAAGCTCAAGTTGAATTGCAACAAGCGCATGCGGAACTGTGCCGGGTATTGATGAAGGTGACAGAGATGCAGGCAGAAATGCAGAAATTCCTCACAGGTATGCAGACGACGGGAGTTGCTGTGGCGTCTGGTCCAAATTCTTTAACCAAATCTCAACAAGCAACTACGTCTCCGCTCTCTAAGAAGAGATGTTTCGGGTGTGGAGAAATGGGCCATTTCCGCGCACAGTGCAAAGGCCGAAAGCCTGAGAAGGATAGAGTCAAGGGACTGTTGGAAGCCCTGGAAGGACTGTTATCTACCTCACCGGCGGGAAACGCCAGTGGGCACCAGTAAAGGAGCAACCTGAGTGCCCGAGGGTTGAACCCCGCTCCAGAAACCAAGTCAAGACTAAGAGGGCGAGAAGACCCAAAGCCGAGCCAACTGCTGAGCCTGCCAGGACTGAAAGAGTCACTCCCTTAGCGTCCGGGTCTACGTCATGGGGAAGCAATGCACGCCAAAAACCTGTACGGGCCAAGAAAAAGGCCAGGGTACAGCAAACTGGGTCTAAGCGTCCGGATACCGCCACAAAATTTCCCGACCAACTGATAGGTCCTTCTCCTGTTGTGCCAATCCAAGTGGAAGGAGTCTACACCAAAGCCCTGTTGGATTCAGGGGCTCAAGTGACATTGATCTACAGAGACTTCTATGAGAAACACTTAAAGCACATTCCTTTGCAAGAATTGAAGGATTTGGAAATATGGGGTATCGGCACTGAGAAACTCCCTTATGACGGGTACCTGCAGGTGAAGTTGGAGATCGGATCTGAAGTCATCGGGCAGTCTGGGGGTTGTGATGCATTGGCTATTGTTTGTCCTCGACCCTCGGGTGCGAACAGAAGCTCCCTGATAGTGGGGACGAATACTGACCTAGTGCGGCGTCTCCTGACGCCTACCGTGTTGGAAGAAGGTTCAACTCAAGGAGTACACCCAATGTTACGTCCGGTCTATCAGAGGATGGTCGAAGAACGAAAGGCACCTGCCGAGGTGGGAAGACTGTGGAGATTGGGTGGAACAGAGAAGGTTCTGCAAGCAGGAGAAGTAGCGAGTTTCCGGGCTTCAGTCAAGTTGAATGGATCGCAACCAGGCCCCTATGTGGTGCTGGGAACCGATTTTGATCATGGGAGTGAAACCGGAGTCGAAGTAATTCCTGAGATAATCTCCACCAAAGCTCTGAAGAGAACACGAGGAAGAGTCTCGGTCAGCGTATGCAATGTGACGGATTCTCCAGTAGTCCTTAAAGCACGAATGCCTATCGGGCAAGTAGAGTCTGCTACACCCCTCTCTACCGATTCAGGAGGGGGAGTGGGTAAGAGATTCCAGATGAAAGATTCTACCCAAAGACGCTCCCATTTCACCTGAGTGGAAGAAATGTCTTCAGTCTCAAGTCCTAAAGTGGAAGGAATTGTTCTCGAAAGATGAGTTCGATGTGGGCCTAGCTAAGAGTACTGAGCACCGCATTCGGTTACAAGAAGACAAGCCGTTTCGTGAAAGATCAAGGCGAGTTCCGCTGGGAGACTTGGATGATCTGCGAGAGCAACTGAATGAATTTCAAAGAACCAAGGTGATTCAAGAGTGCAGGAGTCCGTATGCATCTCCCATAGTGTTGGTCCGGAAGAAAAATGGTTCTGTCCGCCTATGTATAGACTACCGCACATTGAACCGGAGAACCATCCCCGATCAATATGCCACTCCTCGGATAGAAGATGCCCTACAGTGTTTGTCTGGAGCAAAGTGGTTTAGTGTACTAGACCTGCGAAGCGGGTATCACCAGATACCGATGCATCCTGAAGACCAGGAGAAAACTGCGTTCATCTGTCCACTGGGGTTCTTTGAATTCAACAGGATGCCTCAAGGCCTTACGGGGGCTCCAGCCACGTTCCAACGGTTGATGGAGAAGACAGTCGGGGATATGAATCTAATCGAAGTATTAGTGTACCTGGATGACATAATTGTGTTTGGGAAGACTCTGGAAGAACATGAGCAACGTTTGGAGAAGGTCTTGAAGAGGCTCCATGAAGAGGGGCTGAAACTGTCTCTAGAGAAATGCCAATTCTGTCTACCGTCTGTTACGTATTTGGGACATGTGGTCTCAGCAGAAGGTGTTTCAACAGACCCTCGGAAGTTGGAGGCCGTAGCTTCTTGGCCTAGACCCTGAAACGTCACTGAGCTTAGATCTTTCTTGGGATTCTGTTCATACTATCGAAGATTTGTGGAGGATTCGCGAAAATAGCTCAACCACTGAACAAACTCCTGCAGAAGGAAACCACAGAAGAAGGCTGCAAGGTCTCTGACAAAAACCCGTCAGCTCCGGGGCCAAGGAAAGCTCGAGAGTCTATACAAGGTGAATGGACTAGTCAATGTGAAGGAGCTTTCGTAAAGCTGAAAGAGAGTCTAACCCGAGCTCCTGTTTTGGCCTATGCGGACCCTCACAAGCCGTATGAACTACATGTGGATGCCAGCCGAGAAGGTCTGGGAGGAGTCCTATATCAGGAGTATGGTGGATTGCTGAGGCCTGTGGCGTACGTGAGCCGGAGCCTTACGCCTTCAGAGAAGAACTATCCTACTCACAAGCTGGAGTTCCTAGCCTTGAAGTGGGCAGTGGTGGACAAGTTGAAAGACTATCTGTATGGAGCTGAGTTCGTGATCAAGACGGATAACAATCCTCTTACCTACATCCTTACTACCGCAAAACTGGACGCAACGGGACATCGGTGGTTGGCCGCTCTGTCAGGGTTTCGGTTCAGCCTGAAGTATCGCCCTGGGGTGAATAATCGAGATGCTGATGCGTTATCGAGAAGACCCTACACTACAGAATGGACTCAGTTGACTCCAGACGGGGTGCAAGCTTTGTGTCAAGGAACAGAGCGCCGGGTCAAAGGAGGGATTGAAGCAGAGGCCATAGGAGTTATGGCTGCGGCTGTTCCTGAGTTCTACTGTAACCCTACGCAGTTAAGGGATGAAAGTTTACCTACCTTTTCGAGACAGGACCTGAAAGCGGATCAGGCCAGAGACCCTTTAATTGCCTTGACTATAAAGGCCCTGTCTGCAAACCAGCGAGAGATTTTGTTAACAACTCCCGAGTGGAGCCAGATTGGTCTACAAAGAGTGGGAGCGGTTAAAGATGTTGGATGGGGTGGTCTACCGAAGGGGCCCCTCAACCAACTCTGAAGAAATTCAACAGTTATTCCTCCCTACTAAACATAGGGAGAGTGTGCTGCGATCACTACATGATGAGCATGGACATTTGGGTGCAGAGAGAACTTTTAAGCTGGTGCGAGATAGGTTCTATTGGCCTTGTATGAGGGCTGAAGTAGAAAGTTATTGTCATTCCTGTCTGAGGTGTATTCAGAGAAAGACTCTACCGACCCGAACTGCTCCAATGAGCCATCTGCAGAGCCAGGGACCCATGGATTTGGTGTGCATTGACTTCTTGTGCTTAGAGCCGGATGCTAGTGGGCAAGGGAACATTCTAATAGTGACTGATCATTTCACTCGTTACGCCCAAGCTTTTTCCACGAAAGATCAACGCGCTCCGACTGTAGCCAAGGTGTTGATGGAAAAGTTCTTTGTTCACTACGGACTACCAAGGAGGATACACTCTGATCAGGGTAGAGACTTTGAAAGCAGACTGGTGGGGCAGTTGTTAGAGCTGTTGGGAATCCAAAAGACCCGAACCACACCATATCACCCTCAAGGTGATGCTCAGCCTGAAAGGTTTAATCGCACACTGCTAAACATGCTGGGGACCTTGTCGAATGTGGAGAAGCAGAGTTGGAGTCGTCACATAGCTACTCTGGTGCATGCATATAACAGTACGGAGAGCGATGCAACTGGATATTCACCGTACCGTCTTATGTTCGGAAGGGAGGCTCGACTGCCGGTTGATTTGGCATTTGGGTTATCCCTAGACCAGACATCAGTAGCTTCCCATAGAAACTACGTGGATAGACTTCGAAAGAATCTGGCTTCTGCGTTTGAACAGGCCCGTTTGACCTCGGGAAACAGGGAGCAAAGAAACAAAAGGAACTATGACCTGAAAGTTCGAATACAAGATCTACAACCCGGTGATAGGGTTCTATTGAAGAACTTGGGTGCTGCTGCGAGACACAAGTTGGCGGATAGGTGGAGTTCCCAGGTTTACATTGTCTGCAAACAACTGCCGGGTTTACCAGTGTATCAGATTCGCCCGGATGGAAAGGCTGGGCCTCTTAAGAACTGGCACCGAAATCATTTGTTACCTTTGAGAGAGGCTGTAAGGATGCCAGTTGGGGACGAATTGCCTCGGCCAAATCCGCCTGTTCCATGTTTGCCTCCTGTTACTCGGTCTCAACAGACCCGGGTTGCCGAAGAGAGCGAAAGAGACAGTGAAGAAGAGAGTTATTGTCTAGATTGGATGCGCTCGCCGGAGCCTGAAGAGGTTGTCGTTGTCCCTGAACGGTGGGAGAGTAATTTGAGGCCTGAAGCTCCTGAATTCTTGTTGGAAGTCCCTGAGACTGTTGATATCCCTGAGCCTCTTGAATTTCAGTTGGAAGTCCCTGAGGCTGTGGGGATCCCGGTAGCTCCGGAGGCTTATTCAGGTGATTATAGTTCTATGCCTTCACTGGAGGGATCATACTCTGAAGAAACGTCGGCTCCAGTGATAGAGAGAAGAATTGAGCCGACGCCTATAGTACTTCCACCTGAAGAGGACCTGATTGAGCCAGAACCAAAATGCTCTGTTCGACTGCCCCAACGACTCACCTACGACTCACCAGGACATAGCACTGAAGAGGCCATCACCACGGTGCGGAGGTTGCCCGAAGTGTCTGCTATGCTAGCTGAGGTAGCCCAAAATATGAGTCAACTTGAGGAAGTGTTCCTAACCCACTGCCTGTATGCTGCTGAACCTGTACATGTTATGTAAACTGTATTCAAATATTGTGGAAATGTAATGTAACTGTTGTACCTCCTTGGAGAGACCCAAGAGTTCTAGGGGGGGGAGAGTGTAGCGCTGTGTTAAAAATCTTGCTGTGGCAGTACCTATTTTTGGCCACAAGATGGAGACTATCGCGATCAGAGATACTGGACATTGGGACTACAATGCCCGGCATGCTTTGCAAGAGGACAGGAAGTGGGTGGGGACTGGAGACTTACATCCTCTGCCTCGTGGAGAAAGTTCCAGAGCGCGCCAGGGAACAGGAGAAAGCAGACGCACTGAGGAGATCGCGGGAGAACGTAGGCCAAAGCCCGAGGGAGACCTGTTATTCCTGTTTGGGGTCACTCAACCTGAGGAGAAGGAGACGTGCCAGAGCCCAGACATTGCTGCAGACCGGCGGAATCGAACGGAGAGCAGGCGGTGAGCTGGAAAAGCTGCATGAAGTCAGACAACGGATCCGGCCGCTAGTATCCCCAGTCAAAATCGGGTGGAGAGACGTCCTGGGTCAGCGGAGCCTAAAGCAATCGTCGGATGGGTGAGAGGCGTCCAAGGCTGTTTTATGATTAAAGGACGCTATGCTGTTTTCTCTTTAAAGTCCACAGGGCCCCAACTGACTAGTCGAAGTCCTTCCTTTAATAAACTCACTGGCCAGTTGAACAGTACCCGGGTACCACACACACATATACACCTTTCACATTCTGGGACTTAACTTGTACAGGACTCATTTCCTTTTACGAATCGGAACAGGGGTTACAGATAAAGATACGTTCCGAATATATATTTTTCCTCTTTTTCCGCTGCGCGTTTACCGTAATACGAAGGGATTGTATGTTTGGGGTTTTGCTACGTGCCCCTTTTTCTGGACTATCGGGAAATTGCATTGCTTTTATGTTCGGTTGCGAATATTTTATATTCCGAAATACGAAGCCTCGTGTTTCGTTTCTTTTCCGCTACGCGTTTTACCGTGATACGAAAATACTGTAATAATACTTGTGAATACCGTGTCTCGACATCTGCTCAAATATTTTAGTAAACTATTTAAATGATAAAAACTCACAACTGTGTTGGAGTATATTTATTCCCTAGTGCGGGGAGACTGACCCGTGGTTCATTTTCAGCGGCTCCTCCGGGAGTGAGCGCTACAAAAGCAAAAATCAGATACTCACTGTCATGGAGCTGATGTAACGCTCCATGCTTCAAACCCCAAGAGAATTTATGTTCAATTGTATCGTGTGATTTTAAATATATTTTACAGTGTTTGGTTTTAGTTTAAATTAGTTTAGTGTAAAATGGCGTAGCTTTAATTTTAAATACTTATATTCCTGTAGGTAAATGTGTTTTTGTATAGCCAGTAAACAAGCTTTACTGCTGTGTAATTTATGCAACAGGGCTTTTACCCTTATCTGGCTGCATGTTTAATTCAAGAAATCTGTGATAGTGTGTGTCTTTAATCTGATGTGTTAGAACAATAGGTTATGCAAATGTTGTGTGAGCTAAATTCTAAAGAATGTTAGTTGTAAATACCTATCTGACAATAATTAGCATATTGGTAGGACGAGGTGCGTCATTTATGCAAATTAAGACTGTTGGATTTCAGCATAAATGGTGGCATTTTTGTTCATTAAAAGTCAGAGAATCCTGTGGGAACATACAGCTCGTCTGGTGTCTCATTCAGGGTACCCTCTATCACCCCCAGAAGGCACAGAGCGGCCCTCTGGAAATTCCTAACAGCTCCAGGGCAGAGAATCAGAAGCAGGCGGGTCAAGCTGCTCGAGGCCCTGAGGACAGCGCTCCCAGTAGCCGGGCTGACCACAACAAAGGGTGGGATAGAGGCTCTCTAACACCAATACACCCCGAGATGGCATACTACGCAGCCTGCAAGCAGGACACCCTGAAGGACCTGCTGGAGAGCCATGGAAGGAACGAATACTGAAGGGGCAAAGGCACAAGTGTGGTGCAACCCGGAGTGGGTGGAGATGTGTCCCCGTTGAGAGAGACCGCAGAGGTTTTTGCCTGCGGTGATGGAAAACCGTCTACAGAGGACTATGGATCAGGACAGCTCATTTATTCCTTATGAACAGAGAATCACAGAGGGCATTCAGCTGTGGAGACCCCAAGTGTTGGGGCCTCAGCCCACTGCGAGCCATGGAGACCAGTTGGTGCACTGGCTGCATGCCACACTCGATCTAGAGTGCAAATACGAGGACTTGCTGCAATGTGTGAGTGAGGAGGATTGGGAAGCTGACGAGAAGCCTCCCCCAGGCTATGTGTTCCGCGGTCCTGGCCCAGCATGGATCTACTTTAAGGGGGGAGACAATTATGGCAGTCCACAAGCTGCCAGACATGCAGAATTGTGCGCCATCCAGGGGCGCTACCTGGACATTTATGAGGACTCTGCCTTTTGGCCTGTGCTGAAGGGACTCGCTGCTGAGGAATGGGCACTCAAAATGGACTTAAAATGTTTGCAGACTGCAGCCCAGCTACAAGTCCTCGAGACCCCTGGAGGAAGCCTCCCCACACCAGCCAGCGGGAAGCGGAAGAAAAAGAGAGGTGGCCAAGCCAAAGCAGACCAAGGAAAAACGCCGTCACAGCCTGGGGATTACAACAGTAAACCATCTTCCAGTGGCCAGTATCAGGTCACCAGAGAAACTGACACCCAGGCTGTTCCCCTCATGAGAGATGGGGCCACACAGACCATGGACGATCTGGTCACTTGTTACAGGCTGAATTGCTTACTGTTCGAGCACAGATAATGGCCCTGACAGAGACATTAAAGAACCAGCAAAATGAGCTGCAAGATGGCCAGAGAGAGCTGGATGAGGTGAGACTATCCAGAGATGCTGCGGAGGTGAATGTACAGCGCCTGGAGATGGAGCTCACTGGCTTACAGGATTTACTTACAGCTGCTGAGCGAGCCAAGGATAACGCTGCTCGAGAGCGAGAGGAGGCCGTGGCCATTGGCGTTTTAAAAGTCCAGACAGCCTTGGGGGAAAAGTGTCTCCTGGAATCACAGATTATGGAGCTGGTGGAGAAGCTGACAGCCGAACAGAGTAACGCTGAGCGAGTAGGTCAGAATCTCAAGAAGGCCAGATTGCTGAATGACCAACTGAGAGCAGATGGAGAGGCAGAGCAAAGCAAGGCCCAGCTACTCGAGAAGGCATGTTAACAGCTGGAGGGTCAGTGCCAAGAACTAAAGGCTGAACTCCAGGCTTCTATCACTGCCTGGGAAGGAAAATGTCAAGAGCTACAGGAGCAGCTTGCTGCAGAGACCCAGCAACGCCACAGTATTGTTGAGCAGCTGCGACAATCCGAAAGTATGCTGCGTGTTGCCCACCAACAGCTGGAAAACGAGAGGCTTCAGACCGTGCGGCATCAACAGATCCAGGCCGAGCTGCTGACATCAGTTGCTGAACTGGAATCAAGGACCATGCGGCTAGAGGTACAGCTGGATGCCGAGATCGTCAGACGGCATGCCGTCGGTGAGGAGTTACACCGGACAGATGAGCTGGGAAAAGAGATCAGCCTCACATTGGCAGCGGAGCTCGACCCGGCCCCAGGTGAAGAGCCACCCGCAGAACAGAGCGGGCATCAGGGAGAGGAGGCAGTCAGGATATACAAGCTGGTGTCAGGCGCTGGCAAAAAAAAATTTCTCTTTAACTCCGGTCGGGGCTCTCTAGCCCACTCCTCACGTCCTCCACGGATATGAAAAAAGTGTAGGGATAGAAAAAAGGGAAGAAAATAAAAATATTTTGTGCAGAATCTAACACACAATTAGGATAAGTACATCAAAAAAGGAGTACTCACATTTTAAGGTGCCAATTCTATCAAATAGGCACCAAACCGCACACAGATCGGTGAATTCTTAGGTCAGGGGCACCGATTCCCCTATCTGTAATCCGAAGGGCAGCAATCCCAATACCATAGAGATGTTTATTCAGGATACCGGTCGGATTTAAATCAGCAGGATACACTCAAGTTGAATAAATCCGTCAAAGGTTTAATACATATATAAACAAAGTAGGTTAAAACACCTCAAACGCGTTTCGCTATAAAAGCTTCTTCAGTGGGTGTGAAACGCGTTTGAGGTGTTTTAACCTACTTTGTTTATATATGTATTAAACCTTTGACGGATTTATTCAATTTGAGTGTATCCTGCTGATTTAAATCTGTCCGATATCCTGACTAAACATCTCTACGGTATTGGGATTGCTGCCCTTCGGATTACAGATAGGGGAATCGGTGCCCCTGACCTAAGAATTCACCGATCTGTGTGCGGTTTGGTGCCTATTTGATAGAATTGGCACCTTAAAATGTGAGTACCCCTTTTTTGATGTACTTATCTTAATTGTGTGTTAGATTCTGCACAAAATATTTTTCTTTTCTTCCCTTTTTTCTATCCCTACGCTTTTTTCATATCCGTGGAGGACGTGAGGAGTGGGCTAGAGAGCCCCGACTGGAGTTAAAGAGAAAGATTTTTTTGCCAGCGCCTGACACCAGCTTGTATATCCTGAACTTTTACTTCAGCGGACTTGGGGATTAGACGCTGTTTCTGGGTGTATGGCTGCTGCATCCTCTTTCCGGACTGTATTTATCATACCAGACTTCTTCCATCATCTATTTATTGTACTTATGTTTACTCTCTCTGTGTTTGGAGTATAAGACTGTTTGCTGCTAATTTTGCACCCTTGCACTCTTGCTCTTCGTTTGGACTATATACCACCTTTCGGATATATAGTTATACTTATATATTTATACATTTATACTATTTTGGGATACTTAGTGGTATTTCCACTATGTGTTTCTATGTTTAGGACCTTTTTACATTGTTTCTGCTTCAGTTCATAAGCTGCCTAACACTGTATTTAGCACTTTAACTGCAATACTTGTATATACTGTATTTATACACATTGACAATTCCAATAGCGATATTCTAGCAATTCTTTAAAATTTAACCTTTGTACCTACAACACTTTATATGCAATCTGCATTTTAATTGAACGGTATTAGTACCTTATTAATTAGACTCTAGAATTAAATTTGAGTCCTTCACCGTTTAGGCACATATCACTTTAATAAGATAATAATAGATTGTGGTTCCTCTATGTCTAACTAGGTTGTCTATTTTCCTCTAACTAGTTAACATAGTTTCCCTATTTGATAAGTATTGTGCACTTCTATTTACCCACTTAATTCCGTTAATTGCATATACACACTTATTTTTGTGTCCTGCTGTTCCTTATCTGGTTTATAGAGCCATCTAGTGGCGCCACACTGACATTACAGAGGAGGCAGTCAGCCTTGCTACCCAGCGGCGAGTGTACCCCGTGCTGCTGGAGCCAGACGCTGTGTTGACCACAGAGTGTGCTGGGTCATCGAGGAAGCTGGAGACCACTGCCCATCTGCCATGGCAACCGGTGAGTGACCATCCTGGGAGGCTGCTAGGTTCCTGGTCCCAGGAAGAGTTGCAACCATTTGGGATTGTGGGATGGGCCCCGTTTGAATGTCTGGGAGGGGGGCATCAGCAGAAGGAGAGACTGGGAACTGTGACTGCTGACTGTATTCGGGTCCTGGGTCTGCAGAGGTTCCCTGGACAGAGCAAGATATGGGGGGTAATTTCAGGGTGCCCCCTAACAAACATTTAATGCCTGTGGACTGTGGTGGCCTGTTGCCTGGCGCACTGGACAAGAGGGTTGGCTTGCCTCTTGCCCCGGGACTATGGACCCACAGCCCTCCAGCGACTGTCAGACCCCGCTGACTTTGCTTATCTGCTCGCAACCTGGAACTTTGAAGATGGCACAGAAGAGGGGCAAGGTGAGAGGTCTCGTCAGTGGCAAGCGATCCGTTTGGGATCTAAGCTTGACCTGCTGTTCTGGAAGGGGGGGACATATGTCATGGAGCTGATGTAACGCTCCATGCTTCAAACCCCAAGAGACATTATGTTCAATTATATCGTGTGATTTTAAATATATTTTACAGTGTTTGGTTTTAGTTTAAATTAGTTTAGTGTAAAATGGCGTAGCTTTAGTTTTAAATACTTATATTCCTGTAGGTAAATGTGTTTTTGTTTGGCCAGTAAACAAGCTTTACTGCTGTGTAATTTATGCAACAGGTCTTTTACCCTTATCTGGCTGCATGTTTATTTCAAGAAATCTGTGATAGTGTTTGTCTTTAATCTGATGTGTTAGAACAATAGGTTATGCAAACGTTGTGTGAGCTAAAGGCTAAAGAATGTAAAGAATTATTGTAAATACCTATCTGACATAATGTAATTAGCATATTGGTAGGACGAGGTGCGTCATTTATGCAAATTATGACTGTTGGATTTCAGCATAAATGGTGGCATTTTTGTTCATTAAAAGTCAGAGAATCTTGTGGGAACATACAGCTCACCTGGTGTCTCATTCAGGGTACCCACTATCACCCCCAGAAGGCACAGAGCGCCCCTCTGGAAATTCCTAACGGCTCCAGGGCAGAGAATCAGAAGCAGGCGGGTCAAGCTGCTCGAGGCGCTGAGTACAGCGCTCCCAGTAGCCAGGCTGACCGCCACGAAGGGGTGTCTGGAGAGTCAGGACAGACGGAAGAGACCGGTTCCGTCACACTCACCTCTCATCCTGTGACGAGAACGGCAGCTCAATCCACCTCTTCTGGTCGCCGGGAGCAGAGTGAGACTTGGGGAAAAGTCCCCAAGCTCCCTCCGCGATCACTCTAGGGATCTGCAGGATCTCGCGAGAGACGGGATCCTGCAGGTCATGTGACCTGGCAGTCGAAGCCTCAATGGAGTCCTATGGTCTCCTGGAGGGGATGCTCAGGGCAATGCGTTAGCACTGCAGGCTGCTGAATTGGTGCCTGCCCCGTAATATGGATCTAAGATGGGGACACTAAGGAGAAACCAGCAAGCGCAAGTTTTTCTCCTTAGCGTCCCCATTTTAGCAGGTAGTATGTAATACTGCCCACAGTTGTTTGAAAAAGCCCAGAGGGGTCTCCTCCATCTGCTAAGCCCCAAGATGGCCGCCGGGACCAAGGAGCTGGCAGGCGTCAATCTCAGGGATCTGTGGCATCAAAAATCATGGACCGAGACAGCGCTCAGGCCGGTAGCACTCCCAGTAACAATATGGAGCCGAGGAGGGTGGTTAGCTGGCCCTAAAGAGCCAAAAAATCAGCTAGCATGAGCCTGAAATATAGAGCTCCTAGAAGACACGTCTGTCCTCCTCGGTATTGTATGAAACTTTTTAACCTCTTCACTGCTGAGCCATTTCATGTGACGTCCAGGGTCCCGGGAGGCATGCAGGGGGACCCTGGAGGAACTGTTCCCCCGCTCTGCCGGGTGCCAGCAGCTCCGGCGGCACCCGGCATGTGTATGCTCTATCAGGGGGCGGGGCGCGGCATAACGACGCGGAGCTGCCGGCTTTAAAAACAGAGCGCGCACACTGAAGCCTTGCCTTGCCTTGCCGTGGAGTTGCATTCCCGCATCGCTGTTCGTATATTTTTCGTATCGTATATCTATATCTGTTTCAAGGAAGTCAGACCTCCGTCGGACCTCCAAAGAGAGGTGAGTATAAGGCGGGAGGGCTGGTCCGGTCATGTCAGAATATATCTTATACAATTATTTCTTACAGATAAGATATATATATCTGTCTGTATAATAAAGATTTTTTGTTCTTTAACCATTTTTGGTCCAATAAACTTCCATTAAGTGCGCCAGCAGGTCTTAGGCTAGGGTCAGACGAAAGCATTTTTCCCTGCGAACGTGAAAAAGTGCGTCCGAACGCATTGACGTATATTTTCACGGAATGCGCAATAACGGTCAGACGACGCGCATTTTCGGGCATGATTTTGTACGGATCGTCAATAAAACTCTTTTTGCGTCTGGACGTTATGTAGGCTGGACATTAGCAGCGTCTGACATCTCCTAATCACGCAAACACGCCGCTATGCCGCAGCTGCGCACTCAGTACGTCAGTACTAGCGGTTCAGCGTTCTCAGAAAAATACGTTCAAATTCCACTTGCGTTGCACGGCCGGACTTTTGTGCGGCCGTACATCGTATATTGTCCGTCATTGCCCATCATCTGCTGCTAGTGTGGCCGTAATTATGTGCGCCATAACGCACGTTAAAAGTGCGCTGGTCTGACCCCAGCCTTATTTAATTTATATAACAGTTACAATTACTATTCTAACACCTTATATTATGTTAGTCTTTAAAGTTTCTCATTGTATGAAACTTTTTAATTTTCAAAATTTTTATTTTGAAGACAAGTCTGCAGGATAATAAACCCCGTGAAAGACAATAGCCGTGCAGGTCCAACAAGAAATAAAAACAGGTGTATACAGCAGTAAAACAAAATAAAGGACGGTGGGAGCCAGAGACCAAAACAAAAGAGAAAAAAAAAGGGGAACAAGGTAGGCGAATATGGCAAAGGCCAACTACGTGACTTTCCTGGCTCACTCCAGAAAGTCCAAAAGACAACGGGAGGTCATGGAGGATAGATGTCACGAGGCCAGTGGCAGATCCTGCGGCCGCCACGTTCATTCCTCGAACGAGCGGCAGGCTGCATGAGTATCTGCCGCTCGCCTGAAATCCATCCTCCAGTCTGCCGCGATCAAGATCACATGAACTCTGCGATCTCGCGAGATCGTGGCAGGCTGGAGGGTGGATCCCAGGTGAGCGGCAGATACTCGTGCAGGCTGCCGCTCGTTGAAGGAAGGAATGCGGTGGCCACACGACCTGCCCCTCGGAGGGGCCTAGCAGAGGTGAGCCTGGGGGCAAATATATCCATGAGTGAGCCTGGGGCAAATATATCCATGAGTGAGCCTGGGGCAAATATATCCATGAGTGAGCCAGGGGGCAAATATAACCATGAGTGAGCCAGGGGGCAAATATAACCATGAGTGAGCCAGGGGGCAAATATATCCATGAGTGAGCCTGGGGGAAAATATAACCATGAGTGAGCCTGGGGGCAAATATATCCATGAGTGAGCCTGGGGGCAAATATATCCATGAGTGAGCCTGGGGGCAATATATCCATGTGTGAGCCTGGGGGCAAATATATCCATGAGTGAGCCTGGGGCAATATATCCATGAGTGAGCCTGGACCAAATATATCCATGTATGAGCCTGGGGCAAATATATCCATGAGTGAGCCTGGGTATGTGACGCTGGGCACTGCTGGGCATGTGAAGCTGGGCACTGCTGGGTATGTGATGCTGGGCACTGCTGGGTATGTGACGCTGTGCTCTGCTGGGCATGTGAAGCTGGGCACTGCTGGGTATGTGATGCTGGGCACTGCTGGGTATGTGACGCTGGGCACTGCTGGGTATGTGACGCTGGGCACTGCTGGGCATGTGAAGCTGGGCACTGCTGGGTATGTGATGCTGGGCACTGCTGGGTATGTGACGCTGGGCTCTGCTGGGCATGTGAAGCTGGGCACTGCTGGGCATGTGAAGCTGGGCACTGCTGGGTATGTGATGCTGGGCACTGCTGGGTATGTGACCCTGTGCACTGCTGGGTATGTGACGCTGGGCACTGCTGGGCATGTGAAACTGGGCACTGCTGGGTATGTGACGCTGGACACTGTTGGGTATGTGACACTGGGCACTGCTGGGCATGTGAAGCTGGGCACTGATGGGTATGTGATGCTGGGCACTGCTGGGTAAGTGACGCTGGGCAATGCTGGGTAAGAGACGCTGGGCTCTGCTGGGCATGTGAAGCTGGGCACTGCTGGGTATGTGACGCTGGGCTCAATTATATACACCTCACATTACTGTATCACAGAGCTCCACAGCAAGAAAATTCTAATGTACGGCGTGTATGAGTGTTTGAATTTTATTGCTGTGGTGCACTGTGATACGCTCATACACACTGCGTGTTTGTTTGTATTTTTGGGGGGGGGGCAGCATTTCATCCTTCGCTCCAGGCAGCACAATGTCTTGGGCCGGCCCTGTCATCATTTATCAGGTAAGGGGAGAGGGGGGGTCTCAAATGCCTATGGTCAGGGCCGGATTAAGATCTCTATTGGCCTGGAGCTGAAGATTTTGGTGGGCTTTATTTTGGAAATTAGTGAAATGAAAACATATTTTAGGTTATTTAATCGTGCAGATACAGTATATCTAACCAGACAGATACTGTGTGAGGAAATTTCAATTCAGATTTCAATCATTTATAGCGTGTAAAATAATTTTTTCACATTTTATTATCCAAACCTTTGTGGTTATATATTCTATAGGACATTCTTGTTAAAAAATTGAAGTGGGAACCTGTTACTGCATTTTTCGGAGAAAATATACGACACCTCCACTGGCTCCACATGCCCTCTGGCCGCCACTGCACTCATCCAGCCCATCTCCCATAGTGGCACACCACTCCTCCCGCATCTCCTCCATCAACTCCACAAGCATCCCTCAGGTGATGGGCACCAAGTCATCCTCCATTGGCAGCGCGGGGGAAGGAGGCGTCACCACTAGTGTTCCAGACACAGGTAAGCCAGGCACCGCCATTGCCCACATGCTCGAGATGCACCCCAGTGAGCGGCAAGGAACTTGCAGGGAAAGCGGGCTCTTCAACCACCCGGACATCCCCCTCACGAAGCCAGCATCCCGTGCCAGCCAGCTGCGTCCACCAAACAACAGGGCCAATGCAGCAGAGCTCCTCTGTCTGCTAAACCCCAAGATGGCCGCCAGGACCAGGGAGCCGGCAGGCGTCAATCTCAGGGACCTGTGGCATCAAAAATCACGGACCGAGACAGCGCTCCGGCCGGTAGCACTCCCAGTAACAATATGGAGCCGAGGGTGGTTAGCTGGTCCTAAAGAGCCAAAAAATCAGCTAGTGGGAGCCCGAAATATAGAGCTCCTAGAAGACACGTCTGTCCTCCTCGGCATTGTATGAAACGTTTTAACCTCTTCACTGCTGAGGCATTTCACCTCTGTGTTGAGCTAATTTTTACATTTTTTGCTCATCATGTTTAAAGACCCCAAAGGACCCCTACTTCCTCTTCAGGCATTACCCTGCCATGGCGGAGGGGGCACCTGAAACTGACATCGTGCCCGGCGTGATGACGTCAGTGCGCCGGGAGGGGTATAAAGCCAGAGGCCTGACTTCAAGGAAGTCAGACCTCCGTGGGACCCCAAAGAGAGGTGAGTACCAGGTGGGAGGGTTGGTCCGGCCATGTCAGAATATATCTGACATTGGACTGCAACCGGCAAAAGGTTGTGTCGGATATATTCCCACATAGGACCGGAAAGTGTTAAACATGCTAAGCATTATTCAGAGAACTGTATATGCTATAAACAGGGCTGGATTTACATCTCTGGAGCCTGTAGGCACAGAAATCCCCTCCCTTCCCCCAAAAATGGGAGGGGGTAATTATTTAATTTTTGTTTGTTTTGGGGGTTAACATTTAAAAGAACTGAAAAACAGTTTCTCGCTGCACTCACATCAAAAAAGGGTCAGAATCTGTTGTCTTAAAATGAAGCAAAAATGGAGCAGAATGTTAGGGCTAAGATTAACTCTAAAACAAGTACAAATAGTAACCTAACCCTACTTTCTAAGACTAACTCTAATTTCTAACTATGAAAAATTATTCTCTATTTCGGCCCATAACAACCAAAATTCTAGGCAACAAATTTCGGCCACAGCAGAGGGTCTTGTTCAAGATGAGACTTTTACACCATTTCAGTTTTTGATGCTGCCTTTTAGGCTAGGGTCAGACGAACGCATTTTTTGCGTTGTCCGTGAAAAAGTGCGTTCGAACGAATGGACGTATTTTGTCACGGAATACGCGATAGCGGTCATACGATGCGCATTTTCGTCCGTGATTTTGTACGGATCATCAATAAAACACTTTTTGCGTCTGGACGTTATGTTGGCCGGACGTGTGCAGCGTCTGACGTCTCCCAATCACGCAAACATGCCGCTATGCGGCCGCAGCGCACTCTGTACGTCAGTAGTAGCGGTTTGACGTTCTCGAAAAAATGTGTTCGTTTGCCACTTGCGTTACACGGACGAACATTCGTGCGGCCGTTCGTCGTATGTTCCCCGGCATTGGACGTCATTTGCTGCTAGCACGGCCGTGATTTTGTGCGGCTAAACGCACGTTAAAACTGCGTTCGTCTGACCCTAGCCTTATTCCAGCGATTCCCCCCCCCCCCACAGGATATCAAAACTTTAGAAAAAAATGGATGTAAATAAAAAAAATTATTTAATTTTAGTTTTATAGAGAAAGTTGCCCACCAAAGGGGCCGTCTTTCTCTGCAAAACTAAAAAATAATAATTAATTATAATTAATAAAAAATAAAAATAAATAAAATTGAAATTATTATTAAATAATTTTTTATGACATAAGATATAAAAAATTCCATTCAGATTTAAATTATTTACAGAGTGTAAATTTATTTTCCACATTTTATCTTTCAAACCTTTGTGGTTATAGATTTCATGGTTTTGTTGAAAAAAAAACAAATCAGAAATGGGAACTTGTTTCTGCATTTTTCTGAAAAAATATGCAATTTTAACCAAAGCTGAAAAAATTAAGTGCCGTATTACATAGAAACATAGAAACATAGAAAAATGTCGGCAGATAAGAACCTTTCGGCCCATCTAGTCTGCCCAATTACATGGATACTTTACCTGGATTTATCTTTTGTTTAGGATAGCCTTATGCCTATCCCATGCTTGCTTAAATTCAATTACTGTTTTGGCCTCTACCACTTCTACTGGAAGACTGTTCCATGTATCCACCACCCTCTCAGTAAAATAATGCTTCCTGATGTTACTTTTAAACCTTTGCCCCTCTATTCTAAGACTATGTCCTCTTGTTTTGCTATTTTGTTTCCTTTTAAATATACCCCCTTCCTCTACCTTGTGGATTCCCTTTACGTATTTAAATGTTTCTATCATATCTCCTCTGTCTCGTCTTTTTTCCAAGCTGTACATGTTAAGATCATTAAGCCTTTCCTGGTAACTTTTCTCCTTCAAGCCGTACACCATTTTAGTAGCCCTTCTCTGAACTCTCTCTAAGATGTCTATATCCTTCTGGAGATACGGTCTCCAGTACTGCACACAGTACTCCAAGTGAGGTCTCACCAGTGCTCTGTACAGTGGCATGAGCACTTCCTTTTCCTACTGCTAATACCTCTCCCTACACAACCAAGCATTCTGCTAGCATTTCCTGCTGCTCTATTACATTGACTACTTACCCTTAGATCCTCTGAAATAATGACCCCTAAATCCCTTTCCTCAGATGTTGAGGTTAGGACTGTATCAAATATTCTATATTCAGCCCTTGGGTTTTTACGTCCCAGGTGCATTATCTTGCACTTATCCACATTAAAACTCAATTGCCACAACTCCGACCATTTTTTTAGTTTACCTAAATCATTTGTCATTTGGCTGATCCCTCCAGGAACGTCAACCCTGTTGCAAATCTTTGTGTCATCAGCAAAAAGACATACTTTTCCATTAATACCTTCTGCAATATCACTAATAAAAATATTAAAGAGAATGGGTCCAAGTACTGACCCCTGAGGTACCCCACTGGTAACAAGACCTTGTGCCGAATAAACTCCATTTACCACAACCCTCTGTTGTCTGTCACTCAGCCACTGCCTAATCCAGTCAACAATATTGGAATCTAAACTCAAAGATTGCAATTTATTGATAAGCCTTCTATGCGGAACAGTATCAAAAGCCTTACTGAAATCTAAATAAGCAATGTCTACTGCACCACCTGTGTCTATTATTTTTGTTACCCAATCAAAAAAATCAATAAGATTAGTTTGGCATGATCTCCCTGAGGTAAACCCATGTTGTTTCTGATCCTGTAATCTATGTGTTTTTAGATGTTCAACAATCCTTTCCTTTAAAATGGTTTCCATTAATTTCCCCACTACTGACGTAAGACTAACTGGCCTATAGTTCCCCGATTCCTCCCTACTACCCTTCTTGTAAATGGGCACAACATTTGCTAATTTCCAGTCTTCTGGGACGACTCCCGTTAACAAGGATTGGTTAAATAAATCTGTTAACGGTTTTGCTATTACATCACTGAGCTCTTTTAATAATTTAGGGTGGATCCCATCAGGCCCCATTGACTTATTTGTCTTTACTTTAGACAGCTGCTGTAGAACCTCCTCCTCTGTAAACTGATATGTAAATGTCTCTTTAGTGTTCTCTCCTAACTGAGGTCCCTTTCCTTCCTTTTCTTCTGCAAAGACTGAACAAAAATATTCATTGAGGCAGTCAGCGAGACTTTTATCCTCTTCTACATACCTTCCTTCCTTTGTTTTTAATCTAACTAATCCTTGTTTTACTTTTCTTTTCTCGTTTATGTATCTAAAAAATGTTTTGTCCCCCTTTTTTACTGACTGAGCTATTTTCTCTTCTGCGTGTGCTTTGGAAGCTCTTATAAATTGCTTTGCCTCTTTCTGCCTAATCTTATAGGTTTGCCTATCTTCTTCACTCTGAGTTGTTTTATAATTATTGAATGCTGTCTTTTTGTTCTTCACTATTTTGGCCACTTCTGCAGAGTACCACAGTGGTTTCTTCCCTTTTTTGTTTTTGCTAACAAGCCGAATGCAATTTCCTGTGGCCTTCAATAATGATTCCTTTAAATAATCCCATTTCTCCTGGACTCCCTTTAAACTCCTCCAGTCCGATAATGACTCCTTCACACAAAATCTCATTTTAGAAAAATCTGTTTTTTTAAAGTCTAAAACTTTCGTTCTTGTGTGGTGCGGCTCCATCCCTGTTGTTATATTAAACCATACTGACTGGTGATCACTAGATCCCAAATTTTCACCTACAACAACGTCCGATACCAAACCTCCATTTGTGAGTATTAAATCCAATATGGCCTCTTTACGGGTCGGCTCCTCAACTACTTGTGTTAGAGATAATCCCAGTAGGGAGTTTAGAATATTTGTACTCCTGGTGCACCCAGCTGTTTTGGTTTTCCAGTTCACATCAGGAAGATTAAAGTCCCCCATGATAATAACTTCCCCCTTCATTGCCATTTTGGCTATTTCCTCAACCAGCAGATTATCTAGTTCTTCTGCTTGTCCAGGGGGTCTATAGATCACACCTACACGAGCTACTGTATGATTGCCAAATGTTAGTGTAACCCAAACTGACTCTATGTTCACCTCGCTCACTTTTATTTGGTTCGTTTTTATGTTGTTTTTCACATACAGGGCCACTCCTCCTCCTTTCCTACCTTCTCTGTCTTTTCTATATAAAGAGTACCCCGGTATTGTTATGTCCCAGTTATTTTTCTCACTGAACCATGTCTCAGTAACCGCCACTAAATCTACTTTTTCAGCTGCCATCATTGCCTCTAGTTCATTGATTTTATTGACTAAACTGCGAGCATTTGTAGACACGACTCTGAGCTTGTCATTTTTTACCTCGCATGTTGCTTGCACCCTCCGATTTAGTTTTGGGGGACAATCGGGCAGATTGTTTTTTACCCTTTTTTTGTCCCCCCCTCCTAGTTTAAATATTTCTTTGCGAAACCTTTGAACTTCTCACTGAGAACATATGTTCCCCTATGAGTAAGATGCAAACCATCTTTTTTATACAGTTCCTTTCTGCTCCAATTAGAGCTATCATGGGACACAAAGCCAAATCCTTGCTCCCGACACCATTCCCGAAGCCACAAATTGAATTCCCTATTGCATATCTGCCTATCTTGAATGTTATGCACAGGCAAAACTTCAGAGAATGACACAGTGGACGCAATCTGCTGTATTTCACCTCCAAGAACACAAAAATCTTCCTTAATCTCAGAAACCTCATTGCTAGCCAAGTCATTTGTCCCTAGATGGACTAGAACATCCACTTCCCCTTGTTGCTTTGCTTGTTTGACAATATTGAGAATACGTCTCTTGTCTCTACGAGCAGTAGCCCCAGGAAGACATCTCACCAAACCACTACTCTCCAGCTCAACACCTCTTATGATAGAATCACCCAGCAACAATTGCCTTCTATCAAGTCCCACCTTTTCATTTTTGTCCTTGGTTGCAGTGCTGCATACCTTAGGCATAGTGGATGGTGGTTCCTCAACTATGGTGTCTAAGCCTACATCCGTCTTATCACTACACTCTGAAAGTGCCTCAAAAGAATTAAGAAGAGCCACAGATTGTGGGACATGCCTTCTCTCCACAACTCTAAGTCTACCAGATCCTACAGTAGTCCATCTGCCGCTCCTAGGAGGCCTCTGTGGCAGTGGTTTAGTAACAGTCATAGCCTGAGTTTCTCTAACAGATAATTTACAAATCTCAGACTTCAAACAGGCAATTTCCTGCTGCAATAAAGAGAGCTGCCTACATATCAGGCACACTCCAAACCTCCAAAAATTGGATCTAAAAACAAATGCATGACAGCTCTTACACTGGACCAAGCCTGCCATTATAAAAGAATGGATTTAAACCAACAAATCTTACCTTTTTGTAGGTTTTCTACCTCCTGTCTAACCTCAGACTACCTCCAGAGTATCTCCAGAAGATCTCCTGTAAGTGCTCACTTTGAAGACTTCACTTAGCTGTGTGAGCAGTAACGTTAGCTTAAGTGGCCCCAGCGGCTAGTGCTGGCCGCCCATATTACAATACGAACACTAACGGGTTAAAAAAAAAACATTAGCGATTTTCAGCGCGAGGTTACTGTACTTTGCGCTCCCGATGCTTAACATGGGAATCGCAAAGAGTTAATCAGCTTTAGGATTAGAAAGTCCTAACGCTAATTACGTCCTGCTGCGGTTAACTGAAAAGTTAACCACAAATAGGACCTGGTGCTAAGTAATTCCACTTCTGTGGAATCCATCAGCACCAGCAGAAACCTCGCCCCCAAAAAAATCACATACCTCTCATCCCGCGGCGAGAACGGTGGCCCGATTCTCTGCCGCCGGGAGCAGATCGAGGCTGAGGGGAAAAAGTCCCCAGTCTTCCTCCGCGAATAACTCCACCAACCTGCAGGATCTCGGGAGAGGCGAGATCCTGCAGGTCATGTGACCGGCAGTCGGAGCCTCAATGGAGTCCTATGGACTCCGTGGAGGGGATGCTCACGGCGGCGCCTGGCGCTGCCTCGAGCATCCTGAGGGTTAGCGCTGCATTACAGGGCAGGCTGCTGAATTAGCGCCTGCTCCATAATATTGAGCTAAAATGGGGATGCTAAGGAGAAACCTGCAGATGCAGGTTTTTCTCCTTAGCGACCCCGTTTTAGCAGGCGGTATGTAATACTCCCCTAAATTTTTCACTTCTGGTTTGACAGATTGAGTTTAATGAATATGACCATGTATAAAACAATGAACTTACTTCCTTTGTGAAAAATGATAAGGTGAGTAATAGCAGCGGTTTTGCTTATTTTATGAGTGAGTAATAAACAATTTCATTGCTTTGGTTTTCTTTGTTTTTTGGGGGGGTTTAATTTCACTTTGTCATGTTTTGCATCATTAGAAAGGCCAGACTCTGACCTTTCCAGTGACACCTTGCTTGACCTTGTTTGGTGTAAAAATCTGAGATTCAGGATTTCAAATTCCCTTTGTCTCTCCTCACAGCAACACTGCGGGTTTAGATTTTCAATGAAACAATGTGCAATAAAGCATCGTGCCATCACCAGGGCTGGATTTGCATCTCAGGAGCCTGTAGGCACAGAAATGTGGAGCGCCCCTACCACCCAAACAAAAAATGTAAAACAGTTTCTATCTGCGCTCAGATGAGATGAAGGGGCAGAATCTGTTGCCATAGTTGAGTTAATGCGGTGGCATTGTTTGATTTATATGTAAAAACCTATATTGCCTCTGCTGTAGGACAGAGAAAAAAATAAAATTTTGCGGTAAATTTTTTTCATTGTTTTGTTTTTACACATTACATGGTCATGTTTGGTATCATTGTTAAAGTCCAGACTCTGACCTTTCCAATGACACCTCACTTGACCTTGTGCGTTGCTCCAAAGTCCCTCTGTCTTTCCTCAATGCAATGTGACGGTCTCTAGGTTGTCAATGAAACAATGCGTTGCATCAGCTCTACACTTGCTGGCAGTGTGGGAAATGAGAAGGTGAGTTAGAGCAGCTTCACTGTTCACTTTATTATTGTAAATGGAATAAATCCTGCTTCTACCACCTAAAAAACATTGCACGCATCCGCCCCTTTCTTAATCAAGACTCTACTAAAATGCTCATCCAAGCTCTTATTATTTCCCGGCTTGACTGCTGTAACCTCCTTCTCGCTGGCCTTGAAAAATCCCAGACTCTCCCTCTGCAGTCTGTAATGAACACATGTGCCAGGCTTTTCCACCTCACCTCTTGCACCTCAAACCTTTGTCAATCTCTACAATGGATCCCTATCTCTTATAGAATCCAATTCAAAATAATGGTACGCACATACAAAGCTCTCCATAACTGCGCCCCTACGTACATCTCATCCCTTATTAAAAAGTATATCCTGTCCCGGCCACTTCGCTCTGCCAATGATCCAATGTTATCATCTCCTCGTACCCGCTCCCCCAACTCTCGCCTTCAGGAATTAGGAATTCTCCCAAACTGTTCCCTTTCTGTGGAACTACCTCCCCTGCAACATCATTCTCTCCCCGTCTCTCCAGTCCTTCAAGAAGTCTCTGAAAACACATTACTTTAGAGAAGCCTATTGGCTCGCTCCATAATCCCATTTTACATTTCTTGCCCCACTACTTCACATACACTGCGACATACCCTCACCTACAGGATTATTAAAAGAGAGTTGAACTGGCCCTAAAATTGCACCGAACAGTGAATTTCCCCATAGAGTGCAATTTCGTGGCCATACAGCTATTCAAAAAGCTGACAGTTCACCAAATATTGGCTCGTTGCCAGTGAAATACGGTGCCTGTTCGGCGGCCGTGAAATCCCCATAGAGAAGCAATGGTTAAACTGTTCAGAAAACACCGAACAGCAGAGAAATGTCAATGAAATGCCCTGCTGTTCAGTGGTTTCATTTGGCAGCTTTAATCAGGCGAATACAATAGGTTTCAATGTAAAAAATATTACCGTTTTTATCCAACATCTATTAAACTGCTTATTCTTTTAATGTGCAGCAAAAAGTCTCTTTATTTTTTTAGGATTTATTTAGGCATTTTTCGGGGGGGGGATCAATTTTTTTTTAGCAGCCCTTTTTATTATTATTCATAGGACCTTATACAGTATGTTAATCTCAGACATTTCGTCCAGCAGTTTTTTTGCAAAAGTTATCTTTATTTTTTTACCCTGTTTTCCAACGGCTGATCAGCACTCTGTTATATACAGTCAGGTCCATAAATATTGGGACATCGACACAATTCTAACATCTTTGGCTCTATACACCACCACAATGGAGTTGGAATGAAACAAACACAAAGTGCTTTAACTGCAGACTGTCAGCTTTAATTTGAGGTACATCCAACTCAGGTGAACGGTGTAGGACTTACAGCAGTTTGCAGATGTGCCTCCCACTTGTTAAGGGACCAAAAGTAATGGGACAATTGACTTCTCAGCTGTTCCATGGCCAGGTGTGTGATATTCCCTCATTACCCCAATTACAATGTGCAGATAAAAAGACCAGAGTTAATTTCAACTGTGCTATTTGCATTTGGAATCTGTTGCTGTCAACTCTCAAGATGAGATCCAAAGAACTGTCACTATCAGTGAAACAAGCCATCATCAGGCTGAAAAAAACAAAACAAACCCATCAGAGAGATAGCAAGAACATTAGGCGTGGCCAAAACAACTGTTTGGAACATTCTCAAAAAGAAGGAACGCACCGGTGAGCTCAGCAACACCAAAAGACCCGGGAGACCGCGGAAAACAACTGTGGTGGATGACCGAAGAATTCTTTCCCTGGTGAAGAAAACACCCTTCATAACAGTTGGCCAGATCAAGAACACTCTCCAGGAGGTAGGTGTATGTGTGTCAATGTCAACAATCAAGGGAAGACTTCACCAGAGTGAATACAGAGGGTTCACCACAAAATGTAAACCATTGGTGAGCCTCAAAAACAGGAAGGCCAGATTAGAGTTTGCCAAACAACACCTAACAAAGCCTTCACAGTTCTGGAACAAGATCTTATGGACAGATGAGACCAAGATCAACTTGTACCAGAGTGATGGGAAGAGAAGAGTATGGAGAAGGAAAGGACCTGCTCTTGATCCTAAGCATACCACCTCATCAGTGAAGCATGGTGGTGGTAGTGTCATGGCGTGGGCATGTATGGCTGCCAATGGAACTGGTTCTTTTGTATTTATTGATGATGTGACTGCTGACAAAAGCAGCAGGATGAATTCTGAAGTGTTTCAGGCAATATTATCTGCTCACATTCAGACAAATGCTGCAGAACTCATTGGACGGCGCTTCACAGTGCAGATGGACAATGACCCAAAGCATACTGCAAAAGCAACCAAAGAGTTTTTGAAGGGACAGAAGTGGAATGTTATGCAATGGCCAAGTCAATCACCTGACCTGAATCCCATTGAGCATGCATTTCACTCGCTGAAGATAAAAACCGAAGGGAAAATGCCCCAAGAACAAGCAGGAACTGAAGACAGTTGCAGTAGAGGCCTGGCAGAGCATCACCAGGGATGAAACCCAGCATCTTGTGATGTCTATGAGTTCCAGACTTCAGGCTGTGATTGACTGCAAAGGATTTGCAACCAAGTATTAAGAAGGGAAAGTATGATTTATGATTATTATTCTGTCCCATTACTTAACAAGTGGGAGGCACATCTGCAAACTACTGTAAGTCCTACACCGTTCACCTGAGATGGATGTACATACTCTCAAAATAAAGCTGACAGTCTGCAGTTAAAGCACATTGTGTTTGTTTCATTCCAACTCCATTGTGGTGGTGTATAGAGCCAAAGATGTTAGAATTGTGTCGACGTCCCAATATTTCTGGACCTGACTGTATATATATATATATATATATATATATATATATACACTCACAGAATGCGCACAGCTCTCATGGATATTGCCCCCAGCTCTCATGGATATTGCCCCAGCTCATAGATATTGCCCCAGCTCATGGATATGCCCCCAAGCTCTCATGGATATTGCTCCCAGCTCATGGATATTGCCCCCAGCTCATGGATACTGCCCCAGCACATGGATATTGCACCCAGCTCATGGATATTGCCCCAGCTCATGGATATTGCCCCACAGGGCCGGACTGGGGCTAAAAACCAGCCCTGGAAATAATTTCATACCAGCCCCAGTAATGTGGGGTGTGTTTGAGGGTATCACAGAGCTGTACAGTAATATGCGGTGTGTTTGAGGGTATCAGCTGTAAAGTAATATGTGGTGTGTTTGAGGGTATCGCAGAGCTGTACAGTGGTATGTGGTGTGTTTGAGGGTATCAGCTGTAAAGTAATATGTGGTGTGTTTGAGGGTATCGCAGAGCTGTACAGTGGTATGTGGTGTGTTTGAGGGTATCAGAACTGTACAGTGGTGTGTATGTGGTGTGTTTGAGGGTATCAGAGCTGTACAGTAATATGTGGTGTGTTTGAGGGTATCACTGAGCTGTACAGTGGTGTGTATATGCTGTGTTTGAGGGTATCGCTGAGCTGTACATCTATTTACACTCCCAGACCCCTCTCAATCTTTACACCCCCCCAGCCAGCAGCCCCCTCAAATTATTTGCCCCCCCAGCAGGTTCCTCACTTTCGTCTACCCCCTTCTCATTCATCTGATGATGTGGGTCCTGGGGGAGTAGAAGAAATTGAGGGACCTGCTGGGGGGGGTCAAAATAATTTGAGGGACCTGCTGGGGGGGTCAAAATAATTTGAGGGACCTGCTGGGGGCTAATAAAGAATGGGATAGGCTGACTCTAGGGGGAGAAGAATGTGAGGGACCTGCTGGGGGGGTCAAAATAATTTAGGGGTCTGCTGGCTGGGGGGGTCAAAAGATTGAGAGAGGACTGCCTTCTGGGGGATCCAACCATAAACTTCAGTGTCCATCCTGCAAAGAAAAAAAAAATGTGTCACAGTCACTCACCCAACTCTAGTCGCCTCGCCAGTCAGTGAGTGAGTGCAGCCTCCCTGTGGTCCTGTGTCTCCTCGGCTCAGCCTGCAGTGTCCTGTGGCTGTCCTCCCGTGTCGCGCTCCAGTCTCTGTCCGCCTGCCGCCTCCAGCGGGTGGATGAAAAAATAAACGTGCAGCCGACTGGGAGGAGGGTGCAGCGTCAGCCCAGGAGCCTTCAACGGGTGTTGGCTGGCTTCCTCCATCAGCTGCGGCCACAGGCGCGTAAGACACGCGGCGCAGAGACATTGTGGGCCTGCGTATCTACACTCATCACATGCTGGGTGAAGGGGCGGCACCAATACAGCGTGTGTGCCGTTCCCAGCCTCCAGTAGTATCTGGGAAGGCACGCACGCTCACTCCGCCTCCATGTCGGCCCACCCCAGCCTCTCAATCTGCAATTCAGCCCGGCCCCTCACACGTACAGAAGGTGGCAGCAGACCAATCAGCTCCGGATTTGGACTCAGAGAGTCCGATACCGGAGTCGAGCATTAAGAAGTCTGCCGCGGCTGCCAGGCAGTTTATACCCAGGCCAGCCCGCTACCAACCCGCGGCCGCAAAAAATGATAAAAACGTCCCAAAGTGTAACCAGCCTATCGGGATTCCTCCCGGTATCCCGGTAGGCCAGTCCGGCCCTGCTGCCCCAGCTCATGGATATTGCCCCCAGCTCATGGATATTGCCCCAGCTCATGGATATTGCCCCAGCTCATACATACTGCCCCCAGCTCATGGATATTTCCCCCCTCCCCACTCATGGATATTGCCCCCAGCTCATGGATATTGCCCCAGCTCATGGATATTGCCCCAGCACATGGATAATGCCCCCAAGCTCTCATGGATAATGCCCCCAAGCTCTCATGGATATTTGCCCCCCCATCTCATGGATAAAGCCCCCAAGCTCTCATGGATATTTGCCCCCCCAGCTCATGGATATTTGCCCCCCCAGCTCATGGATATTGCCCCCCAGCTCAGACCCCAGACCAGACATGGGGCGGCTGTTTGAATGCTCTATCGGCATTCAGACAGCCGCCCCTGGAGCTCTCCGTGGCATACATACCTTCCGAGCGACGCTGACAAAGTCTTCGCGCGCGCGCTCGTTGAAGGACCCCAGCCGCGATCACGTGGGACTCCCACGTGATCGCGGCTGGGGTCCATCAACGTGCGGAAACTTTCCCGGCGTCGCTCAGGAAGGTAAGTATGCCGCGGAGAGCTCCAGGGGCGGCTGTCCGAATGCCAATAGAGCATTCGAACAGCCGCCCCAGCCCCTCGGATGCCGGCAAGCCGGCTCAATGCTGGCTTCCAGTATCGGGGGAAAATATCAGGGGTACTGCACGAGTACCAAGTACTCCTGCAGTACCCGGTATCGGCACCGATATCGATACTAGTATCGGTGTCGGTGCGACCCTACTCATATGTCCCTCTAGCTCCTAGGGTTCTAGAGATACAGTGGTCTAAATTCTTGTAAATTGTAAAAGAAAAAGAAGGAAAAATATATCATTTTTTTTACAGAGCAAGGCGCCCCATTGTGGTAGGCGCCAGTAGGCACATGCCTACTGTGCCTAGCTATAAATCCGTCCCTGGCCATCACCTCCACACTTGCTGGCGTCATTGGAAATGAGAAGGTGAGTTACTACAGCATCACTGTTCACTTCATAATTGAAAAATGAAAAACCGTGCTGCGTTAAGAAAAAAAAGTATATTTAATTCATTTGTTATTTTATTTTTTGTATAAACCTGGTAATGCTTGGTAGCATTGGAAAGGCCATATATTGGCTTTTCCACTTATACCTCGTATGTCCCTCTAGACCAGTGATGGAGAACCTTGCACCCCAGATGTTTCTGAACTACATGTCACATGATACTTTGCCAGGCTTTTGTGCAACTAAACATTATGGGAGATGTAGTTTCTAAACATCTTGGGTGCCAAGGTTCGCCATTACTGCTCTAGAATTTTAAAACAGAGGGGCAGGCAGTAGGGGATTAGGGGATGTGTCCAGGCGGCTTAATTAAGTCAAAAGGAATTGGCATCTTCTCTCAGCAAAGGGTGCATTGTCATGTGCAGTAATGGCAGTGGTATTGCTAATTTTATGCGTGACAAATGAACAATACATTTGCTTCAGGAACTAAAAAAGAAGAGGGGGGAGTTGATGCTTTAAAAAAACAAAATCACTTAACACCGGATTTTAGAAGTCGATATTCTTATGAGAAATAAGGGCTTCAGAAGCAAGCTACTATGGAAGAGCTTGTTCTTCTACTCCCAGGTGCAAATTAACAGCTCCTATTTAAAGTATAGGGGATTGTTAATTTACAGTAGCGACACGTTGTGTTCAGCCACAAGCAAAGCATGCGTTAATTGCAGAATAACTTGTCCATCTGCTAATATATCAGCAGTGTATGTGTGAACTAATTTAATTATTTTTTTTATAATTGTTGTTTACAGGATCTATTTCTTGCAGTGGTTCTTTGTTTCCCACGTTTTATTTCTTATTACAATATTTAGTTCCCTCATTTCTTTTCTTCTCTCCTATATTCATATCCCAAATTACGTAGAAAGGGTTAAACTTCTTGAACAGGCAACCTCTGCCTAACTACCCCTCAGGCACATTTTTTCCCTTTGTCTTATTTTTTGGTGGTCATGGCAATTATATTTTATCATGCTGTGGACCACCTCAGTAGGCCCTCCATGTTAACATCATTTGGTTGACAGATGTCAAGACCAATCACAGTTCTTCATTAGTAATGCAAGACTCTTTTATCATTTGTTTGTTGCAGAAACAAGTACTGTGACTTTTCATTTGCCAGCCCAGCATTAAAAAAAAAAATGACTTGCAGGGTTATTCAGAGAGGTGAAAACCAGGAGAATGAACAATCTAGACCAAATAGCTGATTTGAAAAATGAGATAAATGGGAGAATTTTTCTGATTTGGCTATTTTGACATAGAATTTTCACTTCTCCAGTCATTTTCCTGGTTTTCACCTCTCTCCGAATAACCCCTTTGATGTAAAATTGGGCTAAGTAGTGTGTAACCATGAAAGAACAAAAAGTGATTGAAACCAATAGGGTGATGATAGATCACATTTATAATTTATATCAAAACTGTCTTGGGTTTTTGCTTCTTGAAGTGAAACTGAATAAAAATATTTCTTTTTATCAATGATTCTGAATCTTAAAATATGATTAGGTCACAACAATTATTAGCAGAAATACGAAGAGTTAATACACAGTGATACAATTTTTAAAATTATTTCCTGAAAGATTAATTATCCTTGAGTACATTCTAGTGCCAAACAGCACATAGCTGATGAACTGATTTAGAGCTTGTAAGTGAAGAAGAAAAAAAAAGATAGCTGGGTGATATTGTATTATATTTGGCAACAGTGACATCTGCTGGCCATGAGTTGCCACAACCAGAAGAAAGGTCAACCTTTATACAGTATATCAAGCCATAGGAAATTAGAGATGATAGATCAGGGGTGTCCCACTGATTTGTTATGGAGGGAAGTAGGAATGGAGGGCTCAATGTATAAATAATATATATACACACACACACACACATAAACAATTAAAAGAGGACAGAAGCACAGAAACAAGAAAAGCCAGAGCTATGTAAGTCCTTGGGCATCATACACACAAGGGATTATTTACTAATAATGGAATAATAATTCTTAATCAGATATTTTGTTTCATATATTATATTTTTTTATATCTTTTAAATTTTGTGAATAAATCCCCATGTGTGTATTTCAGAGCTGCCAAATCACATGGTCCGGCTGTGAGACACTTAGGGCTCTATTACATTCCTTGCGCAAAAAAGCTTGCGCAGCGTGTTAATTTGTGCGCTAAGCGTTAAACGTTAACGTGCGTAAATTAACGCTGGTATTACAATCCGTGTGCATTTTTTCATCCGTCAAAAAATAACGCGTGAAAAAACGCGCGTGCATTAACGCAGAAATCGGTGGGCGGACAGTTTTTTCAAGCGATTCAGCCAATCAGAATTAAGAACCACAATTGTCTCCCATTCAGTTTTTGCTCCTGTCAAAATCAATCTGAGTATATATGCTGCAGCAATAATAAAAACACGCACAACATCTCAATTTTATTGTTTGGGTATGTGTAGAATGTGTAACTATACTTTGATGTATTTTTTTTTTCGTGCTGGTGTATTTGGGTTCAGCCAAAACGTATGGTGTATTTGGGTTCAGCTGGTACATTAACACCAGCTTTTCAAAGACATTAAAATTATGCGCGCAAACGTTGTCTGTTAAATTTTGCGCATAGGTTGTAATACCATCCGCGTACCAGCGCACAAACGCATTTGCGCTTACGATGTTAAGTATAGGACGCGCGCAGTACATTACGCTCGCAAAGGATTCTCGCAGGATCACCCACGGTAGACGTTAACGCGCTTTTTTTGCGCGGACATAGTAATACGACGTTCTGCGCAAAGGGTTTTGCCCCTCGCGTTAATGCGTTTTTGCACACGCGTTAACGTTTGCGCGAAGAATGTAGTAGAGCCCTTGATTTTTCCCTCAGAACTCCCGATCACCCAGCAGCCCTAGGCTGTCAGCTACTTTTCAGGAGGCCTGATAGAAAATGCACCGTGAGTCCAATTGAAGAGGTGCTCACGGTGCATTAATGCTTAGTTACGGGCTTTATTTTTGCCCACATATGAGCATGATGTCAGACTTCCCAACCTTGAAAATCTCACTTCAGGGAGGCTGCCCTCCGCCCGGCCCTCTTGATGGTGTTTTTTTTTTTTCAATGTTTATTTTTATTTTCAAATAAAAATAATTAGATACAGTTTATATCAAATAGGTAAAATCATAAGGGATATAAGAAGACCGGGAAGGGGTATGGGAGAATTCTAGATCAAATCTGAGTGGCTTAGATATTTTATTAGATGTAGATTGTGGATATATACACTGTACCTCACTTGGAGTATTGTGTGCAGTACTGGAGACCGTATCTCCAGAAGGATATAGACATCTTAGAGAGAGTTCAGAGAAGGGCTACTAAAATGGTGTACGGCTTGAAGGAGAAAAGTTACCAGGAAAGGCTTAATGATCTTTTTTTTTTTTTTTTTTTTTTTTTTTTTTTATATTTCAAAGTTTTTATTTTGAAAAAGAGTCAGCTTAACAACATACAAAGCATAGAATGGCCTCGCAGGGCCATGAAATGTCATCAGAATAAACACATCAGTAGAAAACAAAGAAGTCATCTAAGGGAAATCACATATTAGCAAACATCCCCTAAGAGGGGGTCTCATCGAAAGATCAACTGCGAAGTAAGAGGTAATCAGAGTCACAAACGTGTCTACAGGTAGTAACAAATGGGGTGTCTCTGTAAAGTAGAAAATAAAATCGCCACATATCAGCATAGTCATCCCCAATTGGGGGGTCTCATCCAAAAATAGGTATAGGAAAACAAAAAAGCGGCCTCGCAGGGCCCGAACATGTCATCTAGTAGGCAACACATAAAAATAAAAAAGAATGGAGAAGGGGAAAAAAAATGGGGGAGGGGGAAGAATGGCAAAGGCCATATCGGTGCCGCCCCTGGCACATACCCGGCTGGCCGAAATAGACCACGGGAAAAGGCCACGGTGGTAATTGGCACCAGGCCCGGGCATCTAGGGCAAAGCCGGGCTCCAGGCCACGGCTTAGCATCTGAAACTACCCAGTGTAGCCATATAAAGAAAAAAAAAAAAAGGGGGGGAAGGTTTTAGTAAAATCGGGTCATATGGGAGAAAAAAGGGCATGGGGGTGTAAAACCTGCTAATGGGGGGGTCTCATCAAAAGAAAATAACAATTACGACAGATATAACTGGCCTGGCATCCAAAACTCGGTGGGGGAGTCGATCCGTCCGGAGTCCATCAGAGTTCTCAGCCCGTGTCACGGAACCTCAGTGGCCAGATTCCAAGCCCAGAATCAACTAGGGAGCCCAAAGCCCTACCAGGCCTGGTGTCGGCATGCAGCCGCCTCAATTCCAGCAGCTCTCGGCTGGGCCCGTCATGCCTCTCCGCATACATTGCAAGTGCAATAGTGCAAGGCCCAGGTAGGCTCTTCAGCCCGCAGGCCGGCAGCCCCCCGAGGATCTGTCGCAGCTCCATCACAGTGGGAATATCAGCGAACCGTGCAGGGTCTTCTGCCACTCCGTCAGGCTCCCCCTGCCGCCGCATCTCGTCCTCTTCATTCTCCCGCACAATGTCGTCTGTCTGTCTGCCCGTTTCATTGATCTGCTGCACCTCACCATCACCTGGTTCCTCTGCCACGGGGATGTCTTCTCTGTGATCGGCAGAGGGCCTGTCCTCCCGTGCAGCTTCATCCAAAGTTTCCAGCCGCCGGCCACTCCACAGTACCGCCGTCAGCCGGTGCCAGTCGCTGCGCGTGAGCGGGCGTTCATCATCTTCCCCGAGCATTGACTCCAGGCAGGCCTCAAGCTCCTCCAATACCTCTCCCATGCATCTGGTGGGGAAGGGCGAGCCAGCCGCCGCCGGTCCGCACTCACCCCCGCAATCTCCGCTATGGGGACAGCCTCAGCAGCCGGAGGTCGGGGGCCCTCCATCCCCCCGGCTCGCCGCAGCTGCGTACCCAGGATATAGGCTGAGAGTGCACTCGAGTCGGAGCCCAGGTCCCAAAATGGCCGACGACGGCACGTGCCCGGCAGGGAACAGGGACCCGAAACAGCACTTCTCTGGTCCGGAGGGGGGACTAAACGGTCTCCGGACAGCGCAGATCCGGTGACCGGCAATGGGGGTACCTCAGATTAGGAAAATGTCTCGGTAACAGTCAGCAGGAGGTCCCCAAAAGTGGCAGACGTGTGGAGCTCCACCAGGACACGTCTGCCTCCGTTGGTAGCCGGCCACGCCCCCCGGCTTAATGATCTTAACATGTACAGCTTGGAAAAAAGACGAGACAGAGGAGATATGATAGAAACATTTAAATACGTAAAGGGAATCCACAAGGTAGAGGAAGGGAGTATATTTAAAAGGAAACAAAGTAGCAAAACAAGAGGACATAGTCTTAGATTAGAGGGGCAAAGGTTTAAAAGTAACATCAGGCAGCATTATTTTACTGAGAGGGTGGTGGATACATGGACCAGCCTTCCAGTAGAAGTGGTAGAGGCCAAAACAGTAATTGAATTTAAGCAGGCATGGGATAGGCATAAGGCTATCCTAAACAAAAGATAAATCCAGGTAAAGTATCCATGTAATTGGGCAGACTAGATGGGCCGAAAGGTTCTTATCTGCCGACATTTTTCTAGGTTTATATATATATATTTTTTAGATATTTCAACAGCAAAGAAAACCTTGTGCTTTATTGTTGAACTGCGGAAAAAAGAAACAGAAAAAAGGAATAGAACAGAGTGATACGGTCCTTAGAATTGGCTGGGCTGCCAAAGAGCAAGATAAATTTTAAAAGAATAATATAAAATAAAAAATAAACGTGAAAATTAGCCCTTACGAGGGCTTTTCTGTATATTCAACATAAGGAAAAACCCCTGTAAGGGATAATTTACAAGTTTAGATCATTTTTATTTTATTTTGAAACGGTATATGCCAGTCATGCCTGGCAGGGTTGGGCCCTATTACATTCTTCGCGCAAACGTTTGCTCCGGCGCAAAAACGCATTAACGCGAGGGGCAAAACCCTTTGCGCTGAACGTCGTATTACAATATCAGCGCAACAAATGCGTGTATAATTCTACCATGGGTGAACCTACGCGAACACTGCGTGAGCTTACTGTACGTCACGCCTCCTATACTTAACATTGTGAGCGCAAATGCGTTTGTGCGCTAGTACGCAGATGGTATTATAATCTATGCGCAGGAATTAACGCATAGACGTTGTGTGCATAATTTTAGCAACTCCTAAAAGCTGGTGTTAATGGCAAATTCTATCAACCTGGCCGAACCCAAATACAAATACATTTTTTATTGATGCAGCATATACAGTCATGGCCGAAATTGTTGGCAACCCAGAAATTTTTCCAGAAAATCAAGTATTTCTCACAGAAAAGTATTGCAGTAACACATGTTTTGCTATACACATGTTTATTCCCTTTGTGTGTATTGGAACAAAACAATAAAAGAGAGGAAAAAAAAAAAAGCAAACTGGACATAATGTCACACAAAACTCCAAAAATGGGCTGGACAAAATTCTTGGCACCCTTAACTTAATATTTGGTTGCACACCCTTTGGAAAAAATAACTGAAATCAGTCGCTTCCTATAACCATCAATAAGCTTCTTACACCTCTCACCCGGAATTTTGGACCACTCTTCCTTTGCAAACTACTCCAGGTCTCTCTTATTGGAAGGGTGCCTTTTCCCAACAGCAATTTTAAGATCACTCCACAGGTGTTCAATGGGATTTAGATCTGGACTCATTGCTGGCCACTTCAGAACTCTCCAGCTCTTTGTTGCCATCCATTTCTGGGTGCTTTTTGACGTATGTTTGGGGTGATTGTCCTGCTGGAAGACCCAAGATCTCGGACGCAAACCCAGCTTTCTGACACTGGGCTCTACAGTGCGACCCAAAATCGCTGCAATCGAAAGTCGGCAGATCTGGTATGTATTTCTCATACCAACTTATTACAGTACGATTTACTGCTTTGAGGTTTTGTGATATACACAGCACACTACCATGAGATTTCTATGATTTCCATGAGCTGTAGGATACAATCATATACAGCGCACATTACTATGAGTTTTATTGCTGTGGAGCTCTATGATATGCTCATACATACTGCCCATTACTGTGAGTTTTATTGTTGTGGAGCTCTGTGAGATGTTCATACACATTCTACATTACTGGAAGGTTTATTGTGGAGCTCTGTAAAGTAATGTGCAGCGTGTATGAATATATCACAGAGCTTCACAGTAAAACTCAAAGAAATAGGCAGTGTGTATGAATGTAATTGTCACAGGGGCTTCCGGCACAAGCAGAGGTCGGACCCATATATGGAGTATATAGCCCAAAAGGCAGGAGATACCACTGGCTGAATACAGAAAATACAAAATAAACAGATGTAAGGTGATAATACAACTAAACTGGAAAGATACTCCTGCATAAATAACCAAAGAATAAGGAGACAACTAATCTAACAAGCCTGTCCTTGACATAACCAGATCTATCCTAAAAGAGAAAAACAAGATGGAGCAGAGACTCAGGCAAAAACTGAAAAAAATCTGGAACGGTACAGGGAAGTAATCAGAACAGCAAAGGTAAAAGCACAAATGTAGTCAAATTAATAGCCAAGGTTGGTACACAGGGTTAATATAACACAACAAGGGTTAAGGCACAAAGAATAGTCACAATACAAAGTCAGGTCAGTAAACAGAGTAGTCAGCACAGCAACAGCAAAGGTTTAAGAACCAAACCAGTATCCAAATACTACAGCTAGGACAGTACATAGAGAATCTACCTAGAAGGGTAAAGACACAGAAAATAAGGAAAGAACAACTGGAGAAAATAAAATATAAACCAGAGGGCAAGGGAAGGCAAGGACAACAGGGAACAAATAAACAGAACAAATACTCAAGCAAATCGGAGGGGCTTGCTGGTAACAGGATCAGCAAAGAAACACACAGAAAATGACACAAATGAAAGAGCACTGCCTATTAGGAGACACACCCTTAAATATCTTGCTGAACAGCAATCTTGATGGCTATATGAAAACTCCGGACTGGATGAAGGAATAGGCAGGGCAAGAACTAAGAGCCGGCCCAGACCAACTCACATACAGGGGTCATGGCTGGTATCGTTACAGTAACCCCCTCCCTTAAAGGCACACTCCAGGCGCCCATGGTTTATACAAAATCAGAACACAAATCTGGTTTCTGGTCGCCTGATCCAGACTCCCACATAGAATCTGGGTGGTCAGATTCCTTCAAGGTAAGCTCGCTCAAAAGATATCAAGGTCCTCCATACACACCAGAGTTCCATTAGACACCCATACATAACCATCTGGAACAGGTTTAGGATCAGCATTGGCATGTGAAGTGGTGACATTAACAGAGGGCTCTGAAATGGTCGCTGGGGTGGAACTGGTGTGTGCCATACATGTAATGGCACCGGTTAGTGTACGTGGAAGATGTCTCTTGGCTGCCAGGCTTTGCTCATAGGCAGCGAGGTCAGACTCTGGGACCACAAACCCATCAAAGGCAACTGTATAAACCTGAGGTTTCCTACATGGGTAGATGCCGGATTCCTCTGGGAGTAAGTCCAGCCATGGAACACCAGATGGGCAGCTGGTTTGAAGAACGTGGCACCAATCTGGCATTTTCGTAACCCTGGACCACCAAGCGGTGTTTAACTATTTGCAGAGGCTTGATATCACATGCCAGGATTGGCACAATCTCCATGGGTTCGGCAAGATTAGAAGCCATGGGCAAGGTAGGATTGGACTCCATGGTCTCTGAGGGCACTGATGCCGTGGGCTGGACAGGTTCTACTACCATAGGTTTGGCAGGTGAGTCTTCATCAGACCAGTTCCCCTTGGAACTGGTCTCCATGGGTACAAGTCTTTGGGCATGACTGGCACGGGTTGTTTGGACTTGGTTCTGGTGAACACTGGCTCCTTAGACTTGGCTGGCATTGCCTCTGTGGGCTTGGCAGGAGCAGTCTCGCGGAGCCTGGCTGGAGCAGTCTGACGGGGCCTGACTGGAACAGCCTCGCGGGGCCTGGCTAGAGCAGCCTCGCGGGGCCTGGCTAGAGCAGCCTCACGGGGCCTGGCTAGAGCAGCCTCACGGGGCCTGGCTAGAGCAGCCTCACGAGGCCTGGCTAGAGCAGCCTCAGGAGGCCTGGCTAGAGCAGCCTCAGGAGGCCTGGCTAGAGCAGTCTCATGGGGCCTGGCTGGAGCAGCCTCATGGGAATTGGTGAGCAAGGCCTCCTTATATTTGGCTGGTGCAGCCTCTGCGAGCTTGGACTTGGCAGGCAAGGCCTTTTTAAATTTGGAATAGTATGTGTTGCAAAGTGTAGCGCTAGTGATAGTAATGGATAGTATGGATGAAATCACTAGTGCTGCTGAAGACTAAAACGGAGGTACAACAAAAAGGTACCTTCTTGGATTTGGCTGAAAAGGACTCCATGGGCTGGGCTGGCAGGTTAGACTGGGTAACAGACTTCTGTGCAGGTGTTACTGAGCCAAACTTAATCTCAGGACATGGAGTGGGTTTAGGGGTTCTCACTGGACAAGAAGCGATCCTTTGCAGTAAAAACAGAAGTTGCCATCTCTCCGCCTGTTCATTTCCTCAGGTGTGATTAGGACACGGACTCTGCTCCTCAAGGAAGCATGGTTGTATGAGGTCTTGGTAGGAGCTTGTAACAATGACTCTAGTAACCCCTTGTCAGGGTCACCACGCTCTGGCCCCTGGCACACAGGTTAAACCCTGCAATATGAACAATACACGTTCCTGGTCCTTCTGTGTGCATCTAACATTCTAGCCCTGGAGCCCCACCTGAGCTCACCTTCCCTTGATTAGCTCTACACATAAGGAAGCTACGCCCTCCCCAGACCACTTCCACATTGAAGTCCCAGACTGCAAAGATCTGTGCCTGAAAGCTTCCTGAATCTGAGAACTATCTGATTGCCAAAGATCTCCTGAGAACTCCTTCCGTTGTTATCTGGACATTTCACCATCATACCGGTACTCCCCACCCTGTTTCCAGTGCCCCTCCATTCAGCTCCCTGTTTCCTCATCTAGGATCCTTGTGAACCAGACCCATTGCTTGGACTTGACCACTCTATTGCCTGCCCCCTGCCTGAGACCGTTGCTTCTGTTATCTGTGTTTATGTATATATCTGTTTAGTAGGGCTGTGCAATTAATTGCAATCGCAATCGAATCGCGATTTCCGACCATGCAATTAATAAATCGCATAAGGCTGCAATTTTCAGCTCCCTGTTAACTTCCGGCGGCATGGTGCTTTGGGCGCTCGCAGGGGGAACCACGTGACGAGCCACGTTCTCGCGGCTCGTCACATGGTTCCCCCAGGCGAGCGCCCAAGCTCCATGCCGCCAGAAGTTAACAGGGAGCCGAACACGTGGTGCACAGAGGTGAGCTGGGGCAGTATCCACGTGCTGGGGCAGTATATCCATGAGCTGGGGCAGTATATCCATGAGCTGGGGCAGTATATCCATGTGCTGGGGCAGTATATCCATGTGCTGGGGCAGTATATCCATGTGCTGGGGCAGTATATCCATGTGCTGGGGCAGTATATCCATGTGCTGAATACTGAATACATTTAGAATGTATGTAGCATGTTTGAAAAAGCAAAAACAATTGGCTAAATCGCAAATAAAATCGCAATCGCAATATTCATTCAAGAAATCGCAATAGGATTATTTTGTCAATATTGCACAGCCCTACTGTTTAGTGTATTATTGTTTATTCATTGATTGCCCCATGTGCTGTTAAGTTCCCAGAGTCTCGGGCAAAAAACAGTTAAAGCCAGGAATGGTACAGAGAAGTAATCAGGACAGTAAGGGTTAAAGCACAAAGAATAGTCACAATACAAAGCCAGGTCAATACACAGAATAATTAGCACAGCAACACAATGGGTTAAGAGCCAAACCAGTATCCAAATACTATAGCTAGGTCAGTACACAGAGAATCTACATAGAAGGAGCACAAAAAGGAAAGGCAGAGAGAATAGTCAGGAGAACTAGCTGAGGTCGGAACACAGAATCCACACAGGAGCAAGTAGGGAAAGCGCAAAAGGAAAATACGGCAAGGACACCTGGAGAAATAAAACACAAACCAGAGGGTGCGGGAAGGCAAGGACAACAGGGGACTAAATAAATATAAACCAGAGTGCAAGGCAAGGTTCTGTTGTTAAGGTCCTCCACAGAATCTTGGAGCACAGTATATTTGTTGCGGAGTTTGTCCGCTGCTGCAGCAGCCTGCGCCTCCTCTGCTGTTAACACATGGGCCTCCAAGGCCGCTGTTCTGGAGTAGGGATGAGCTGTTCGGTTCGATCAGTTTGGAGTTCGACTCGAACATTGGCAGTTCGAAAGTTCGCGAACTTTGAACTTTTTGGCGTGTTCGGTTCTAGTTTGAAAAAAAAATTTGAAAAAAGTATAAAAAATGCTTAAAAAATTTAGAAATAAAGAGACTCTTTACTGCAGAATATTATAAGCAACGGTTTATTAGATATTGAATTAAAAAACTACCCAGGGCAAGAAGGCACGCATGTGGGCGATGATTAGCAATGGACGGACTGTGTATGTCATCAAGAAGCGGTATGTATAATAGCATAAACATGTTACATATGGGGGGCGTGGCCTGAACGCCGATGAAGACGGCAACATTGTAGAGGAGCTCTGGCCAGAACCGTGCTCATAGGGGGAGAACCGCACTAATTTGAGGTACCATGGCCGCTAAAAAGAGGACACAAACTGCCCCTACCCCGAAGGGACCCTCCAACACACAAAAAGGCGGCGATATTGTCCAGTATATCGCGGACACGCCGCCCGCAAGCAAGCCGCCACATGGTCCCAAAATGGCGGCGATTTCTCCAGCTTCCCACACACCTTTCCCGGCTAGCAGCCCCTCGCCATCGGTGGACTCGGAGGTGTCCGTGAAGGCCATCCTACGCACCCTGCCAACAAGGGAAGATCTCGAGACCATGCTGCAAAAATTAGAAACATCCTTTACAACGAGGCTAGAATCTGTAGGAGAGGATATACGGCATGTGGGGTCCAGAGTACAGGTCCTGGAAGAGGAACGAGAGCTGCTGGAGGATCGCCTATTACATCTGGAAACAGGTATGATGTCTCACACTCTACACCTTCAAAGACTGCACCGTACTCTTGATGATCAGGACAACCGGGGACGCCGCAATAATCTACGCATTAGAGGTTTACCTGAACCTCACGACGCTCAGGAAATACTCTCTGACACCTTGCGACCCATTTTTAACACCTTACTGAGACGCTCTCCAGAGGCCCAATACATTTTGATAGGGCTCACAGATCCCTGAAACCCCGAGGGGCCCCCACTGCTGCACCCAGAGATGTCATCTGTAGATTCCATTATTATCGTCAGAAAGAAGACATACTACACGCGGCCCGTAATCGAGAGGTTCTGGACATGGAGGGAAATATCTTACAGGTTTATCCGGACCTCTCCTGGACCACGTTACAAGCTAGACGGATTTTAAAACCGATAACGGACATCCAGAGGGAACGCCAAGTAAAGTATAGATGGGGGTACCCGTTTACCCTACAGACAACACTAGACGGTACCCAATTTGTGATCTCTGGAGCAGGGGACCTACTACCCTTATTATCTGCACTGGGCCTGGAAGGGGTGTCTATTCCGGAGTGGTATGGAGGCACGAGCCTAGATCTGGCACCCCCTCTCCCCCAACCCCAACGCCCGCGGTGGCAAACACCACTGAAGAGGAGCCGTGGTCTTAATAGATCTCAACCGTCTACTCCTTCACAAAAAGCTCCAGATTGATTATTGATTGTTTCTGCAGAACCGTGTAATCCCATCCACTTCTCTCCACGTTGTCTGCTCGTTCCTCGTCATAGGTGCCATCTTGGACTCTATTGTGACTGCCCCTACACTATATACCATCCATGGACCACATCATTACCATCTACTTGTCAGGACCTTTGTCTAGGTTTACAGTCCCTACCAAGCACCTAGTGAGATGGTTCTCCCTTGCTTGCTCCAGATATTGGATATGGTTCCAGGCCATGCGACCCCTCTCTTGTTGCAAAGCCTGAACTGTTTTTTTGACCGCTTTCTGACACCCCCCCCCCCAGCTGCGGTGGTATTCTCTTTTTTGTTGTCTCCATTTTTTGGAAAAGACAATGTTTTTAAAACCTGGACGATACATTTTTGGATCGCGGGTTTTACACCGTCACCCGGTACAAATCTGTTCTTTCTATGTTTAAGATGCAATGTTCTCCAATCTTTTCTCACGATTTTCGGTGTTCTCACACAATTCCTCCAACACACGGTTTTAGATTACGTATATGATCTTATAGATACGTCTGATGCAGATATACTGTTTTTCACCCACCTGATTTATTTAAATGGTTAAAGTACGATTTTTGTCGTGGAATGTACGAGGGTTGAACATTCCTCAGAAAAGGCGTATGGCGTTGACTGATTTCCACAGACAGAAAGGAGACGTATTGTTTCTCCAGGAGACCCACTTTAGGGACAATGCGGCACCTACGTTAACGTCGCGCCGCTACCTCCAAGGTTTTTACAGTAACTACACAGAATCTAAATCTAGGGAGTCGCTATCCTTATTGCCGGACATATCCCATTCACTTGCACGCACCAGCTTAATGACCCTAATGGTCGCTACTTAATTATCAAGGGTAACTGATGTATCACTATGGCTAACATATATCTCCTGAATAAGGGACAATGTGGAGCATTACAATCTACTTTGGCGAAACTTGATGGCTTTACAGAGGGCATTTTGATCTGTGGAGGCGACGTTAATGTCCCCCTAGATTCCTCTAGAGAGGGAATTTCTAACTCCCCACATGTAGACCCCTCACTGCGCCGCAGATTTCTGCAAATACTTCATCAGCACCAATTGGTGGATGGGTGGAAGACTCTTCACCCGTTCACCAAAGATTATACGTTTTATTCTTCAGTGGTGAAATCGTATTCTCGACTTGACACCTTCCTCCTTTCCCATCATCACCTGCAATGTTTACAAACTGCGACGATTGCCCCCATCACCTGGTCTGACCATGCCTCGTTCTCAATTGGTATTGATATCGATTCCATTCCTTCTCCGCAATGCTCTAGGCGCTTAAATGAATCGTTGTTACGCGATGTTCTAGTACATCAGGAGATCCAAGACACCATCACCCAATATTTTGTAGATAATACCACGCCGGAGATAGCACCACCATTGCTCTGGGAAGCACATAAATGTGTACTTAGAGGTAAATTCATTCAAATAGGGGCGCAGCGTAAGAGGGAGAGGATGGCGGAGGTGGGGGACCTGGTTCACAACATCCACACTCTGGAAACTTTACATAAAACATCACACTCTCTTGACATTTTTAAAGAACTAATGGAACAGCGAGCGAAACTGACTTCTCTCCTTTCACAACAAACAATGCGTTCGCTACTTCTGACCAAACGAGTCTACTACACACAGGGTAATAAATGCAGGCGACTACTGGCCAACGCTCTGAAACAGAGACATCAGACCACGTACATTCCAAAGATACAAGGAGAGGAAGGTAAAATCCACCACCTCACTAGCGATATCACAGCTGCATTCCATAAATATTTTTCCTCCCTTTACTGCTTGAGAGATTCACCTCCTACTAAAGTAGACATATGTGCTTACTTAAAGGAGTCTCTCCACTCATTTTTGACACCGGAGGTGGCTAAAACCCTTGATGCACCTTTCACACCAAAATAACTTTCTGAGGCAATGCGGTCCACTGCCACTGGTAAAAGCCCGGGACCAGATGGCTTTAATATAGCCTATTATAAAACGTTCCTTCCCTTTCTGAGTCCTTATCTTCTTAATAGGATTAATTCCCTTGACGATGATGTTAGTTTAGACCCCTCCACATTAAGAGCCCATATTGCTCTCATCCCCAAACCCGATAAAGACCAAACCCAGGTCACAAACTATAGGCCGATTTCTTTATTGAATGCAGACGTGAAACTAATGGCTAAAATGATGGCAACCCGTCTTAATCCATTGATTACTAATCTTGTACACCCAGATTAAACGGGATTTATCCCTACCAGAGAGGCAAGGGACAACACACAGAGAACTATAGCTCTGGTACATATGGCATGCAATACTAACACCCCTACCCTCTTCCTCTCCATCGATGCAGAAAAAGCCTTCGACCGAGTGGATTGGTTGTTTCTCATTGAAACAATGTCCTTCTTAGGCTTTGGACCGAGGTGGTTGATGTGGATCAGGTCCCTCTACAGTAAACCGAGGGCTTCCTTGAGAGTAAATGGAACATACTCACAGGATTTGCTTATACGTAACGGTACACGACAAGGATGCCCACTGTCGCCCCTCCTATTTGTGTTGAACCTTGAACTTCTCCTTCAACGAATAAGGGATCACCCTCTAATTACGGGCTTCCCTTTGCCATTCTACCTGTCATGCCCCATGACTGCCACCATCCTGAAACCCCCCCTGGTGGTTCACTTCCATCCTGTTTCTGCCCTGCAGCCAGCAACCAGCATCCAGCAGTGTAAGAGTTAAAAACACCAAACACACGTGACTCACGAAATAAAGGGCTCAGCCCCGCACACACTCACTGCTGGTTCATTACAGCTTTTGCTCACAAAGAGTAAACACCGTTGCTGATCTGCTACCTGATATTTCTGCTCAGTATTCCTGATTTCTGCTACTACAACCATCATTTCCATCATCATTCTGCTATCAACCTGGTCAGTCCTCATATTCATCCACCCTCCTCTACCCTTATCCTCTGTTTATTTGTGCAGACCACTGCACGCTGGGCTCATACTCTCCTCACCCCTGGTGCCATCCCGGTACCATCCCTAACCCTGACACCACCATTATAAAGTGGCAGCGTTTGCCGATGACATTCTCCTTACCCTTACAGACCCGATGACATTGCTAGAACATCTTATGGGTGAACTTGACGTCTACGGTAAACTGTCTAATTTCCAGATCAATCGAGCTAAATGTGAGGTGATGGGAGTAGGGGTGTCGGAAGAGATGCGAGCGGAGGTGACAAAGAGATTCCCCTTTAAATGGAGGACTGACTCGCTCCGGTACTTGCGGATTACCCTCCCAAAAGACTTATCCAAGTTATATAATGCCAACTATGAGCCGCTATTGTGAAGAGTAGAACAAGACCTAAAACAATGGCGCCTTCCTAATGTCTCCTGGCTGGGAAGGATTAACATCTTAAAAATGAATATCCTCCCACGGTTCTTGTATATTTACCAATCAGTGCCGATAGGGGTACCACCTTCATTTCATTGCCAGCTTAAATCCACTTTTCTTAAATATATATGGAACGATATTCATCCCCATATACCTTATACTGATATGACATGACATCGCAATAGAGGGGGTTTAGGATCACCAGACCTGGAACTATACCATACGGCTGCACTTTTCCTGAAAATAGCCGACTGGTCTATGTCACCTCTCCATAAATTATGGGTACACTTGGAACAGAGAACCCTGAAAGTTCCCATATCCACCCTGCCGTGGCAGTCAGTTCCCCTAAAATTTCTTCTACACTCCTACCATCCTTTAGTGACACCTACCCTCCTTAAATGGCGGAGACTGAGGAAGACACTGGCCCTTTCCCCGCATCCCTCCCCATACATGCCAGTCACACACAACCCGCTTTTTCCAGAGGGAATGAATCATGGCTTCCTACCACAGACGATTGAGGGCCCTTATCTACCACTGAATGACTGTATTGATGACTCTGGATTATTACATATAGACGTGCTATTGAAAGGGGACAAACACACGCCTCTAGAACATTTTCGATATAGCCAAATAAATCATTTCCTGCAGTCAATAGGAGAGTTGAGTGGATTACGGAGAGACGAATCTCTGTTTGAAACTCTTTGTGTCCCAGACCCACACCTTCCACACATACTATCTACGATATATGGCACATTATTAGATGCTTCCACCCCAACATTGCCGACCTATGCCAAGAAATGGAATAATGAACTTATAGAACCCATATTGGAGGATGACTGGGGCAAAATTTTTCAGACTGCGGCACATGCCTCTAGAAGTCTACATATACAACAGTCCCACTATAAATTCCTATCCAGGTGGTACCTAACACCGACTAGACTACACAAAATCTTTCCAACTACCACTGACCAATGCTGGAGATGTACCTCGTCACCAGGTACTCTCTTACATATCTGGTGGACTTGTCCACTTATTAAACCCTATTGGGAATCCATCTTCCGGATAATAAATGAAATCACTGATCTGGCACTTCTACCATCTCCCCAAGTGGCACTTTTTCATTTGGTCCCCCTTTCATCCCTTACCTATAGAAAATCGTTAGCAATCCAACTATTCAATGGGGCAAAAGCCCAAATCCCTAAAAAAGGCGATCTACAGACCCACCTACTAGTACAGAATGGATACTGGCAGTGGAGGGGGTCCGTGAGATGGAGGAACAGTGCTTCTCTTTAGAAAACAAATATGATAAGTTCTTCGCTTTATGGTATTGGTGGTCAGATTTTTTAGCCAAAAGGAAATCAAAACCACCAGATGTCCCGCAGAGTCACAAGTAAGAATTTGTTGTAGGCATAATATCTGAATGCCGTATACTTTATAGTACCATATTAGAAATGCTAAGACGTAAGTGAAATATTGAATCGTGTGTTTTGTTGCTTAGACTTCTATGCTATGTACCCGAAATATCAACATTGAGAGATGGGTGTGTATTGCATAGTTTTATCCCCTGTTATACCCCTTTTTTACCCTTGAGTCCCAGTTTCGTACCCATCCCCGACGACCTTTTTCTAATTTAGGATTTTACCATATTAACCCTTTCGCTGCTGAGGCTTTTCACACCTCTGTGCTGAGGTCATTTTTACTGCTTTCGCTCATCATGTTTAACCACGTTTTGTAGCCATATTTTGATATATGACCCAGACATATTATATATCGTTCTTTCCGGCAGACTTGGCAGATTCATAATATGTCATTATTATATGTATACGTTATGTCATGTCTGTATATTATAACAAAAAATGCAAAAAAATTTGAATTTTCAATAATTTATTATGTGTAAAGTGTTTTTTTTTTCACATTTTAACATGCGATCCTTTGCGGTTATATTTTGTATGGGGTGCGCTTGTTAAAAAAATTAGAAATGGGGTCTCGTTACTTTTTTTTTGGGGAAAATTTCGCTTTTTTTAACAAACGCACCGCATACAAAAATCGTTAGTGCAGCATTATTGTTCACATTATAATTGAAATGGGAACAATATTGCTGCATTAACAAAACAAAAACAAACAAAAAAACTTGTTTATTTTTTTTTAGAATTTTTTTTAAAATATTTATATTTTTTTATTTTTATTTTTTATTTTTTTTAAAAAACATTTTTCATGCTCATGTTTGGTATCGTTGGAAAGGCCATGCTCTGGCTGATCCAACAATATCAAACATTAACCCCTAGCTGCCATGGATCGGGAGATAGGAGGTTCCAATGAACCCCCTATCTCCACCATTGGTGGCAGCTAGGGGTTAACTCCAGGACTGGCGTCATCGTGCTATGCACGATGACGCCAGTCCTCAGGGGGAGTTCCTGGAGGCTTGGCCGACATCCAAGATGTCGGCCAGCTCCAGGAGAGGATCACGATCCGGTGCTTTTCAGCGCCGATTCGTGATCCGGCTCCCCAGGGGTTAATCACAGCCACCGTTTGGAAGGGCAGGCTGTGCCCTTCCAAACGGTGCCTGGATTAACCCTCTGCCCCCCAGCGATCGGGAGGGAGAGAGGTCCCAAGGACCTCCCCCGCCTCCCTTTCAGACGCTTCCTCCGCACATGCGGGGGGGGCCTGAATTAGATGTCATCGCGCCGCCACAATGACATCTAATTGCTCCGCCGGGTCCCGGAGTGCTGGGCTGACATCCAAGATGTCAGCCCGCACCGGGGGGGCGCAGCAATCTGCCGGAATCCGGCAGATTTCTGCCTCCTGTGCATGGACGCGCTCAGCGCGTCCATAGCACAGGAGAACTACTTGGCTGGATGCGCTGAGCGCGTCCATAGCAGTCAAGTGGTTAAGATACATGGTCGTGTTAAATGTTTACTATATATGTATACACCGTAATATATTGAAAACTGTACGGTCTTGTATAACTTTGGTGTACTGTGAATTCCTGTGTTTGGAAAGAATTCCTGTGTAAACAAAATAAAAAGATATTAAACAAAAAAAACATGTTACATACACATAAAACACATTACATACATCTACCAACATATGTCAACACATGCTGCAGCGTAATGTATTATCTGTTTGTCAGACAAATGTGACTGTCATAAAATTATTCTGGCTTTATTTAAAATATTTGCACATGTGTACATTTTTCTGAAACTTTCACACCTCAAAATTACATATGCTTAGAGTGCATGAGGCTTGCATAGGATTTTTTGCGCCGCCTGTGTGTTTCATCTCTAAAATGCTGCAATGGGTGATGTGGATTTTCTATTTTACAAGGAAAGCATGCTTTACAGTCTGCCTAATGTCTAGGTGCAAAGATTCTCACCCCTAAATGACATGTGCTCGCAACAGGGCTCTCAAACTTTGGTGCCCCTGATGTTTTTGAACTACAACTCCCAGGATTCCCTCGCCATGTATTGCATTGAAATCATCCTGGGACTTGTAGTCCAAATCATGTTGGGGGGCTGTGAGTTTGAGACCCCTGGCATACTGTGCATGAGGCTTGCATAGGATTTTTTGCGCCGCCTGTGTGTTTCATCTTTAAAATGCTGCAATGGGTGATGTGGATTTTCTAGCTTACAAGGAAAGCATGCTTCACAGTCTGCCTAATGTCTAGGTGCAAAGATTCTCACCTCTAAATGACCTGTGCTTACAGCAGGGCTCTCAAACGGCGTAAACAACAGGTGTTAATTAGTGTTTGGAAATAACATGTGCTTCTAATTAGTCTGGTCTCATGAATTTGATACATTGCCTGCAGACTGGGTGTGGCTCCTTTACATGTATGAACACTGTGCTTCTGAATTCTAAGAAGTGTTCATTTCTACTACACGATCCTCTGATATGCTGTTTAACCCCTTAAGGACCAGGGCTCTGTAAAGCCAATCATTAATGAAGTAGATGTTACGTCATTTGTCATCAAAGGCTTAATAAAATCTTTATCACACTCCTTAGATTTAAACGTAATATTCAAGTATTCGTATGTCATGTACCTCTCCCGAAGGGCCTATGTGAGCATACAATTATTATCTATAGTTTTGGTGCAAGCGTGGTGGAAGGGCTTGCTGCTTCTGCATTAGTAACACAACCAAACGTGAAAATGTCTATCATAAAGCGTACAAGCTCAGTCCCTAGAGTCTGACTATCCATTGTCATATATACCTTGCTTTATACATATAATACATTCCCTCATCTAACAGGATAGTAGCCAGTCCCTGTGCATTTTAACCCCTTAAGGGTGGCTAGGTGTCGTGTGTGGGTCTCTGATGGCGATGATTCTATACATCTTACAAATCCACCACTTCACGGGCAGGTTATGGGGACCTCCTAGGCACGACATTTGAAGGAAGTTTTCGTTTTTATTTTTAACCCTTATAGAAACATAGAAACATAGAAAAATGTCGGCAGATAAGAACCTTTCGGCCCATCTAGTCTGCCCAATTACATGGATACTTTACCTGGATTTATCTTTTGTTTAGGATAGCCTTATGCCTATCCCATGCTTGCTTAAATTCAATTACTGTTTTGGCCTCTACCACTTCAACTGGAAGGCTGTTCCATGTATCCACCACCCTCTCAGTAAAATAATGCTTTCTGATGTTACTTTTAAACCTTTGCCCCTCTAATCTAAGACTATGTCCTCTTGTTTTGCTACTTTGTTTCCTTTTAAATATACTCCCTTCCTCTACCTTGTGGATTCCCTTTACGTATTTAAATGTTTCTATCATATCACCTCTGTCTCGTCTTTCTTCCAAGCTGTACATGTTAAGATCATTAAGCCTTTCCTGGTAACTTTTCTCCTTCAAGCCGTACACCATTTTAGTAGCCCTTCTCTGAACTCTCTCTAAGATGTCTATATCCTTCTGGAGATACGGTCTCCAGTACTGCACACAGTACTCCAAGTGAGGTCTCACCAGTGCTCTGTACAGTGGCATGAGCACTTCCCTTTTCCTACTGCTAATACCTTCTTATTTTATGGAAAACTCACTGTTCCTTTAAAGACGTCTTTTTTTAATCTTTTTGTCCTTGTTTCCTGTGCCCCAGGGCACTACCCGGACCCCCATACACCTTTTATGGCAAATATCTAGCATATATGCCCTCTTGGAGGGCACTCTAAAAATCGAACTTTTGAGTCCCATTGACTTGCACTGAGTTTGGTTCGAACTCTTGAAATTGTTCAAGTTCGAATGCGAACCGAACACAGGGGTGTTCGGCTCATCCCTATTCTGAGGGAGCTGATGTCTGCCCGTAAGCCCTCCAGGCCTGCTCAAAAATAAGCCTGCAGGTCATCCTTAACGAGGACGTTGCACCGTTGCAAGGGGCCTCTGGTGGCTGGGGTGATCCAGCTTTGGTGGCCATCTTGGTAGGCCCGGCCGACTCCAAGGGGAGCTGGGGGAAGCACCAGGAGATCACAGGCTGGTCGGTCAGCTGCTCAGACGCCTCCTGGTCATGCCCGCTTTTGACGAGTGGGGGCTTGGCCGGGTGTCAGGCTGAAGGAGGCTATTTTATGCCGGACAGGCACGTAGGTCTGAGGTCAGGTGGCCATCTTCGTTGCCTGGCAAGCCATGCACCCACCTAAATTTTTTTTTAACGGGTACCATTTCTATCCAATTTTTAAGTGAATGATCTTAATACTTACATTACTCTCACTAACATTGGGTGGTTTACAACGTCCCTTTGTTTTTCAATTTAGTGATTTCTACTGAAAACTCTTGAAGTACACTGCTCAGCATAAATGAGTACACCAACAAATTTGTTAGAAAACCTTTACTTTACTTTCAGAATGAACATTTTCTATGGGACGCTAATATTACAAAAATACTCCCGCAAATGCGAGCCATTAATTGCAACCAAGATTTGATCATTTGTACACACAAAAAGTGTTTTTCCTAACAAATTCATTCAAGACCATGTTTCAAAAATGAATACACCCCAATCAAAGTCAAAATCTAAATTTTAGAAAACAAAATCCTAATTAACAAGAATTCAACTACAGGTGAGTCTGATTATTCATTAAACAGGTGCCCAGCAGACAGTTGATTATAAAAGCGTGTTACTTAACCCCTTTACTACCAAGTGATTTTCCAGAAAAACATTGTCAGAAACCAGTGTTTTTTTGTAAAATCATTTTTAATTATACAGTAAGAAATATTTGGGCGTATTTCTTACTGTAAATAACCTATTTGGCCATGTAGATAACACCATCTACTGCCAAATTGAGTTACAGCCATTACAGTTGTAGCTCAATTTTTTTTAAAAAAAATTCCCCCCTGCACCAGCTGCTGAATGCCCGATGCCAGGGCATCACCAGCCAATTTTACACAGTTTTATCTCTTTGGCCATTATGCCCACAGGGCTAAGACATTGGGGTCACCTTCTGCAGCCCAAAAGCAAATGAAATTTGTTTGCAGCAAACAAATTTCATTTATTTATTTATTTGCAAAGTATTTGTAGCGATGTGTTTAAAAAGACTGTTCTGCTGCATTTACTTGCAATGGCCACCAGAGGGAGACAGAGACCATGGAAAGTTATGCTGGACAAACACAAGGCACTAAACTACCTTTTCCATGATGCTTTGCGTAAGGACAGGAAGTGGGTGTGTAGGAAAGGAAAGGCATCACCAGCCTAGTGGAAAGCATGCTCAGAGTGAGGTGGGAGCTGAAAGGAAAAGGAAGCAGGCCGAGCTGTGGAGGATCGTGACCAGGCCAGAGCGCAGGGGCTACCTCGCTGGTGCTGGGGGATCGGGACAGTGACCCTGCAGAGACCTGTCTATACCCACGCTGCGATCAAGGCAAGCAGAGGACCCAAGTGAGGAGTACCGCAAGTCCATTGGATGGGAGAGCAGGCGGTAGCTGGACAAGTCCGGGTGGGAGCAAGGAAAGCCAGACAACGGATCCAGTATCACAGCCAGGCATTAAACGGAGAGACGTCCTGGGTCAGCGGAGCCTTGGTGATCGAGTGGATGGGTGAGAGGCCTCCAAGGCCGGTTTATAAAATCAAGAAAGCACGCTGCTGTTTGTTTCCAAAACCCACAGGGCCCCAACTTGACTAGTCGAAGACATCGTTATAAGTAATTCACTGGCCAGTTGAATAGTACCCGGGTACCATATACACACACGTATACACCCTTTACATTCCGGGACTTAACCTGTGCGGGACTCATTTGTTACGAATCGGAACAGGGGTTAAAGATACGTTCCGAATATATTTTTCTCTTTTCCGCTGCGCGTTTATCGTAATACGAAGAGATTGTATTTTTGGGTTTCGCTACGTGTCCCTTTTTCGAATATTCGTGCAATTGCATTTCTTTTCTGTTCGGTTGTGAAGATATTATTTTTCCGAAATACGAAGCCTCGTGTTTCGTTTCTTTCCCGCTACGCGTTTTTACCGCGATACGAAAGTACTGTAATATACCTGTGAATACCGTGTCTCAACATCTGCTTATTATTTTAGTAATCAAATAGGAATCAATATTAAAAATATTGGTTTTCAACAGATTTATTCTTTTCATTTTCAGCAAAAAGCTTCTTTTTTTGTAGTTTTCTGGACATATTTACTTTGGCAAAATTTTTGATTCCCTATATTTTCTTAAAGGCTTTTTTTTACTTTTTCTGTGACTGACAGGTTTAATTTTTTTAATGGGGCTTTTTTGTTATTTCCACCCATTTTTATTGTTTTAAGCCTTTTAAAAGTTTTTTTTCTGTAGTTCGGTGCTCTTAAGCAGACTTCGGGGACCTTGGGGCATCTGGGTGCTTGACGGTGCACGTGGGGGGACAGTGCCATGGCCTCTGGGCAGGGCAGCCATCAGAAATGATGGGGCCCCTTACTAAACCTCACGATGGGGCCCCCCAGGGCCCCCCCCCGGCACTCCCTGAACCTCTAACAGCTTTTCTCCCCTTCAAAAAAAAAAAGGACATAACATAGCACCACACCAATAAAACTCCCAGTAATGTGCAGTGTGTATTAGCGTATCACAGTATCCACAGCAATAAAACTCACAGTAATGAGCGGTGTGTCTGAACGTATCACAGAATCCACAGCAATAAATCTCACAGAAACGGGCTGTGTATGATGGCCTTTGGGTCTGGGCCTGGGCCCTGGGTCTGGTCCCTGGGACTGGGCCTTGGGGTCTGGTCCCTGAGGTCTGGTCCCTGAGGTCTGGGCCCTGGGTCTAGGCTGGGCCTGGTCCCTGGGTCTGGCCTGGGGTCTGGGCCCTGAGTCTGGCCTGGGGTCTGGTCCCTGAGTCTGGGCTCTGGTCCCTGGGGCCTGGGGTCTAGCCTGGGCCCTGGTCTCTGGGTCTGGTCCCTGGGCCTTGGCCCTTGGGGTCCTAGGGTCTGGGCCTTGGGGTCTGGGCCTTGGTCTGGGGTCTGGGCCCTGGGTTTGGGCCTAGGGGTCTGGGCCCTGGGTTTTGGGGTCTGGGCCCTGGGGTCTGGGCCTAGGGGTCTGGGCCCTGGGTTTTGGGTTCTGGGCCTTGGGGTCTGGGCCATGCGGTCTGGGCCTAGGGTTTGGGCTTTGGGGTCTGGGCCTTGGGGTCTGGGTTTGGGCCTAGGGGTCTGGGCCCTGGGGTCTCGGCCCTGGGGTCTGGGCCCTGGGTCTGGGCCCTAGTGTCTGGGCCTTGGGGTCTGGGCCCTGGGTTTGGGCTTTGGGGTCTGGGCCTTAGGGTCTGGGGTCTAGGGTCTGGGGTCTAGGGTCTGGGTCCTGGGCCTTGGGGTCTGGGCCCTGGGTTTGGGCCTAGGGGTCTGGGCCCTGGGTTTGGGCCTAAAGGTCTGGGTCTAGGGGTCTGGGCCTTTGCCCTGGGTCTGGGCCATAGGGTCTGGGCCCTGGGTCTGGGCCCTGGGTTTGGGCTTTTGGGTCTGGGCCCTGGGTCTGGGCCTTGGGGTCTGGGCCCTGGGTTTGGGCCTAGGGGTCTGGGCCCTGGGTCTGGGCCCTGGGTCTGGGCCCAGGGTCTGGGCCTTGGGGTCTGGGTCCTGGGCCCTGGGTTTGGCCTAGGGGTCTGGGCCCAGGGTCTGGGCCTAGGGGTTTGGGCCTAGGGGGTCTGGGCCCTGGGTTTGGGCATGGGGGCTGGGCCCTGGGTCTGGGCCTTAGGGTCTGGGTCCTGGGCCTTGGGGTCTGGGCCCTGGGTTTGGGCCTAGGGGTCTGGGCCCTGGGCATTTGCCCTGGGTCTGGGCCATAGGGTCTGGGTCCTGGGTCTGGGTCTGAGCCCTGGGTCTGGGCCCTGGGTCTGGGCCTTGGGGTCTGGGCCTTGGGGTCTGGGCCTTGGGGTCTGGGCCCTGGGTTTGGGCCCTCGGTCTGGGCCCTGGGTTTGGGCCCTCGGTTTGGGCCCTGGGTCTGGGCCTTAGGGTCTGGGTCCTGGGCCTTGGGGTCTGGGCCCTGGGTTTGGGCCTAGGGGTCTGGGCCTAGGGGTCTGGGCCCTGGGCATTTGCCCTGGGTCTGGGCCATAGGGTCTGGGTCCTGGGTCTGGGTCTGAGCCCTGGGTCTGGGCCTTGGGCCCTGGATCTGGGCCTTGGGGTCTGGGCCCTGCGTTTGGGCCTAGGGGTCTGGGCCTTAGGGTCTGGGGTCTGGGCCCTAGGGTCTGGGCCCTGGGTTTGGGCCTAGGGGTCTGGGCCCTGGGTTTGGGCCCTGGGTCTGGGCCTTGGGGTCTGGGCCCTGGCTCACCACTCCGCTGTCTTCTTTTCTTCTATCTTCTGTCTTCTTTTCTTCACCTTTTCTTTAATCTTCTTCTCTTCTTCTCTTCTTTTCTTCAGATCTTCCCGGCCCCTCCAGCTCCAGCGCGCAGCTTCACTGAGTGGAGGGGCGGAGCCAAAGCAACGTGCTTGGGAGGCCCCTCACACGCTGCAGCACAATGTTGCCTGCGTGATTATGCAGATTAGGCGGCCGCACGAGGCCCAGTAAGTGCGAGGCCTTAGGCAGTCACCTATTCTGCCTAATTAAAGAGCCGCCACTGTCAGTAGTGAAGGGGTTAACAAAGAAAATCCCTTCCCATTTCATGCTGTCAGTAATGGCACCACATGGAAGAGAAATGGCACCAGGCCTGCGAAAGAAAATAATTTATTTACACAAGAAAGGTGAAGGCTACAAGAAGATCAGCAAAGCTTTACTTATCAGTCAGAATACTGCAGCTAAAAGTGAAACAAAAATTTAACAAAGATAGAACTGCGGCCATCTCATAGAGGCGTCCAGGGACGTTAACACCTCGAACGGAGCAGCTTCTGATGAGATGGGTTGAAGAAAATCTGCATGCCAGTTTAATGCAATTAGCTAAAGAAGTAGAAAGCCAAGCTGAGGTGATTATTTCCTGTGACAGAATATTGGCGTACACTACAGAGGAATGGCATGCAGGGGTGTCCTCCAGGGAGGAAGCCTCTCCAAACGCCCATGCACAAAAAAGCCTGCCTAGAATTTGCCAGTCCCATGCTGATAAAGAAAAAGACTACTGGGACTCTACGCTATACTCTGGAGTGATGAGACCAAAATAAATGTTTTTGGAACTGATGGCTTCAAAACTGTATGGAGTTGCAAAGGTTAGGAGTACAAAGAAAAATGCAAGGTGCCTACAATGCAACTTGGTGGTGGCAGTGTCCTTCTGTGTGGCTGCATAAGTGCTGCTGGTGTTGGGGAGCTGCATTTCATTAATGGTATCATGAATTCACAGATGTACTGCTCTATAATGAAAGTAGGGATGTGCACCGATTTTTTTTTCGGTTCGATTCGATTTTTCGAATTTTTAAACTTTTAGATTCGGCTCGTTTCGACTGCTTTCTGTTTCGATTCGGTTCGGCTCGATTCGTTTTTCGGGTACATGTATTTTTCGGAATATCGACCATTTTTCGTATTTTCGGGTCACTTTGCTCGGTTTCTGTATCGACTTTTCGTTATTTCGGAAATTTTCGTTTTTCGGAATTGTACATGGTTTTCGGTATATATCGACTATTTTTCGTATTTTCGTGTCACTGCTCGTTTTTTGGTTATCGGCTTTTCGCTATTTCGGAAATTTTCATTTTTTTCGGAACATCTGTTCTCCTCGTTTCAAAGCTGTCTAACTCTATTGCCCCAGCAGTCCAGCACATGGATTTTCCCCAGCACATGGATTTGCCCCAGCTCATGGATTTGCCCCAGCTCATAGGATATTGCCCCAGCACATGGATTTGCCCCACCACATGGATTTGCCCCAGCTCATAGGATATTGCCCCAGCTCACACATGGATTTGCCCCAGCTCATAGGATATTGCCCCAGCACATGGATTTGCCCCAGCTCATGGATTTGCCCCAGCTCATGGATTTGCCCCAGCACATAGGATATTGCCCCAGCTCACACATGGATTTGCCCCAGCTCACACATGGATTTGCCCCAGCTCACACATGGATTTGCCCCAGCACATAGGATATTGCCCCAGCTCACACATGGATTTGCCCCAGCTCATGGATTTGCCCCAGCACATGGATTTGCCCCAGCTCATAGGATATTGCCCCAGCTCACGGATTTGCCCCAACTCATTGATTTGCCCCAGCACATTGATTTGCCCCAGCACATGGATTTTTCCCAGCTCATAGGATATAGCCCCAGCTCATAGGATATAGCCCCAGCTCACGGATTTGCCCCAGCTCACGGATTTGCCCCAGCACATGGATTTGCCCCAGCACATGGATTTGCCCCAGCACATGGATTTGCCCCAGCTCATGGATTTGCCCCAGCACATGGATTTGCCCCAGCACATGGATTTGCCCCAGCTCATAGGATATTGCCCCAGCTCATAGGATATTGCCCCAGCTCATAGGATATTGCCCCAGCTCATAGGATATTGCCCCAGCTCACACATGGATTTGCCCCAGATCATAGGATATTGCCCCAGCACATGGATTTGCCCCAGCTCATGGATTTGCCCCAGCACATGGATTTGCCCCAGCACATGGATTTGCCCCAGCACATGGATTTTCCCCAGCACATAGGATATTGCCCCAGCTCACACATGGATTTGCCCCAGCTCATGGATTTGCCCCAGCACATGGATTTGCCCCAGCTCATAGGATATTGCCCCAGCTCACACATGGATTTGCCCCAGCACATGGATTTGCCCCAGCACATGGATTTGCCCCAGCACATGGATTTGCCCCAGCACATTTACAGACAAAATTTACAGAATCAGCGATATAACCGATAATAGTTAAATAAACGATGTTCAGAATTACCGAAATGGAACCGAAATCATGAATAGAGGGAAAATAAATTTCGATTTGACACATTTCAAGTCCATTCGAAAATTCCGAAAATTTTTCGATTCGGCTCGGAAAACTTTTCGGATTTGCCGTTTTCGGCTCAAAAAAATTTCGGAATTTCGGCCGCATCGAAAGACCCGAATCGGGAAATTTCGTGAAAATTCCGAAATTCCGAAACCCGAAACGCACATCCCTAAATGAAAGAGAAGATGCTACCATCACTCAGTGCACGTGGTCGTCGTGTACGTTTCCAACATGACAATGATACAAAACACACATCTAAGGCCACTGTTGCATTTCTGTAGAAGAGCAGGATAAAAGTGATTCAGCGGCCAAGTACAGTATGTCTCCTGATCTGAACCCAATCAAACACCTATGGGGAATTCTGAAGAGACAAGATGAACATCGCTCTCCATCCAGCATAGAGGTTGTGAAAGAGGTTGTTCTTCAAGAAAGGAAAAAGATGTCGCAATATGTCTCCAATTTATGCATTCCATGGCTTGGGGCCAAATTACATTCTTCACGCAAAAACGCACGCGCAACGTGTGAATTTTTGCGCAAAGCGTTAAACGTTTACGCGTGCACATCACCGCTGGAATTACAATCCTCGCACATTTTTTCATCCGTCGAGCAATAATGTGTGTAAATCGGACACGCACAATGCTCATGCAGTACCGTTGCCCGCAGAAATCAGTGTGCGCATTGTTTTTTTCTCGCGACTCAGCCAATCAGAATTAAGAACCACAATTATCTCACGTTACGTTTTTGCGCCTGTCAAAATCAATCTGAGTATATATAGAAACATAGAAACATAGAAAAATGTCGGCAGATAAGAACCTTTCGGCCCATCTAGTCTGGCCAATTACATGGATACTTAACCTGGATTTATCTTTTGTTTAGGATAGCCTTATGCCTATCCCATGCTTGCTTAAATTCAATTACTGTTTTGGCCTCTACCACTTCAACTGGAAGACTGTTCCATGTATCCACCACCCTCTCAGTAAAATAATGCTTCCTGATGTTACTTTTAAACCTTTGCCCCTCTAATCTAAGACTATGTCCTCTTGTTTTGCTACTTTGTTTCCTTTTAAATATACTCCCTTCCTCTACCTCGTGGATTCCCTTTACGTATTTAAATGTTTCTATCATATCTCCTCTGTCTCGTCTTTTTTCCAAGCTGTACATGTTAAGATCATTAAGCCTTTCCTGGTAACTTTTCTCCTTCAAGCCGTACACCATTTTAGTAGCCCTTCTCTGAACTCTCTCTAAGATGTCTATATCCTTCTGGAGATACGGTCTCCAGTACTGCACACAGTACTCCAAGTGAGGTCTCACCAGTGCTCTGTACAGTGGCATGAGCACTTCCCTTTTCCTACTGCTAATACCTCTCCCTACACAACCAAGCATTCTGCTAGCATTTCCTGCTGCTCTATTACATTGACTACTTACCCTTAGATCCTCTGAAATAATAACCCCTAAATCCCTTTCCTCAGATGTTGAGGTTAGGACTGTATCAAATATTCTATATTCAGCCCTTGGGTTTTTACGTCCCAGGTGCATTATCTTGCACTTATCCATGTTAAAACTCAATTGCCACAGCAATAATAAATAAATAAATAAAACTCAATATGCTGCAGCAATAATAAATGCACACACAACTTCTCCATTTTATTGGTTTGGTATGAGTAGAATGTGTAACTATACTTTGCTGCATTTTTTTTTTTTTTTTTTTTTTTTGGGCTGGTGTATTTTGGTTCGGCCAGGTTGATTGAATTTTCCATTAATACCAGCTTTTAGGAGTTGCTAAAATTATGCGCGCAAAGGCTGTGCGTTACAAACTGCGCATAGATTGAAATACCATCCGCGTACCAGCCCACATTCGTGTTTGTGCTCACAATGTTAAGTATAGGACGAGCGCAGTACAGTACGCTCGCGCAGGGTTTGCACAGGTTCACCCGCGGTAGACGATTATGCGCGTTTGTTGCGCTGACAATGTAATACGGAATTCAGCGCAAAGGGTTTTACCCCTCGCGTTAATTCGTTTTTGCGCCGGCGCAAACATTGTAATTTAGCCCTTGGTGTTGTCCTTACAAATCATGGAGGTCATACAAAATACTAGATGTAGTAGTTTTTTTGTTGTAGGGTGTATTCATTTTTGTATCAACTAATTTGAGTAAAACTGAAGATTTTGCAATCTAAGTTACATCATTAACTTTCCTGTCATGTAATGAGCTAAACAAATGTTCTATAAAACTCAGCTTTGTCCAAATTTGGAAATTGTTCTCGTGTTCATTGAGATATTGATTAACCCCTTCACTGCTGAGCCATTTCACGTCTTAATAAAAAAAAGAAAAATGTGTTTTTTTATTTTTATTTATTTTTGTCTTTACTTTAACCACTTGGCTGCTATGGACGCGCTCAGCGCGCCCAGCCAAGTGGTTCTCCTGTGCTATGGACGCGCTCAGCGCGTCCGAGCACAGGAGGCAGCAATCCGCCGGATTCCAGCGGATTGCTGCGCCCCCCCGGTGTGGGCTGACATCTTGGATGTCAGCCCAGCACTCGGGAGCCCGGCGGGGACATTAGATGTCATTGCAGCGACGCAATGACATCTAATTCAGGCGACCCCCCCGCATGTTCGGAGGAGGCGCCTGAAAGGGAGGGGGGGTCCTTCGGACCTCTCTCCCTCCCGATCGCCGGGGAGCAGGGGGTTAAGACAGGCACCGCTTGGAAGGGCACAGCCTGCCCTTCCAAACGGTGGCTGTCATTAACCCCTGGGGAGCCGGATCACGAATCGGCGCTGAGAAGCGCCGGTTCGTGATCCTTTCCCGGAGCTGGCCGACATCTTGGATGTTGGCCAAGCCTCCGGGAACTCCCCCTGAGGACTGGCGTCATCGTGCATAGCACGATGACGCCAGTCCTGGAGTTAAACCGTAGCTGCCACCAACGGTGGAGATAGGAGGTTCCAATGAACCCCCTATCTCCCGATCCGTGGCAGCTAGGGGTTAACATTTGGTACTGTTGGATCGGCCAGATCATGGCCGTTCCAACGATACCAAACACGACTGTGAAAGTTTTTTAAAAAAAATTAAAATTAAAAATAAAAATAAAAAATATTTAAAAAAAATTATAAAAAAAAAATAAGTTTTTTTTTTTTGGTTTGTTAATGCAGCAATATTGTTCCCATTTCAATTACAATGTGAACAATGATGCTACACTAACGATTTTTGTATGCGGTGCGTTTGTTAAAAATCGCGTAATTTCCCCCAAACAAAAATGTAACGAGACCCCATCTCTAATTTTTTTAACAAGCGCACCCCATACAAAATATAACCGCAATTGCTCGCATGTTAAAATGTGAAAAAAATACACTTTACACGTTGTAAATTATTGAAAATTCATATTTTATTGCATTTTTTGTTATAATATACAGACATGACATAACGTATACATATAATAACGACATATTATTAATCTGCCGAGTCTGATGGAAAGAACGATATATAATATGTCTGGGTCATATACTAAAATAATCCTTCAAAACACGTTTAAACATGATGAGCAAAACCGGTAAATATGACCTCAGCACAGAGGCGTGAAACGCCTCAGCAGCGAAAGGGTTAAACATGATCATGATTGGTATTATTGGAAAGGCCATGCTCTGGCCTTTCTAATGATACCAAACATGACCCTACTAGCTGTCAACAGTCGGGAGATATCGGGGGTTCAAAGGAATCCCCTATCTTTCCTTAGGCGTCAATGAGGACGTTCCCCACACGTCCTCAGCAGTGAAAGGGTTAAAATCTTACTTTTCAAAAGGGGTGTTCTCGTGTATGCTGAGCAGTGTATATTTGTGTGACTGGTGCGGTTTTCAGTTTTTGTATTTTTGCTTAATGCTTCATCAGCTGTCTCTAACAGAGAAGCAGACTCGCACATATACAATGGGTTTGACAGCTTTTTAAATTATTTTTGTATTGAGAGTGTCTGTGATGAAAAATCTTAATATATTATAATTATTTATTATTCTATTTTTCATAGCTTTGTGACAAACCAGTTCTTAGTGATAAGACATCAAAATTTCCATCACTCAGTATATCTGTATAACATAACGGCATGTATAGCAGTAAAGGATTATGGAGTTTTATCCCAAATCCTTACTGTCAACATTGACACTGCCAGCCTTATTATAACTTTAATGCAGCACGAGTCTTGTCTAGGCCCTAGTTTTAAATATAAAATAGACCTGAAAGCTGTAGATTTTAATTCTATAATAACTATGTACATAAAAGCTTTATTATAAATAGACACGTGGATTAATAAACCTAATATAATATCAAAAGTATTTTAAGTTGAGTGAATAAAAAAAAGTTTTTTATGCTTAAGGGCATCGTGTCGTTTTAACGTCAAACTGAAATAATACCCACCCTCCATTAAATTTGTAGCTTAAAATTAAACAATTTAAAAATAATGCGGACAGCGCAGCCACAAGATAAAACACGTCTCTCACATATTTCAGTTACAGCTATTTATAAGGATGTTGGAAAAAATTGCCTGCATAATTATTAGAAACAAATACAGGGTTATTCAAAGAGAATCGAAAAAGCCACCGCACGTTCGGTGACTTTTCATTCTCTTCAATTCGGTTCGATTTGGCAATTCTATTTCGGCAACCCTGCGGTGTATTCGGCAAGCACTACAGGGTCCCCGAATTGCAGGGAAAGGTCGCCGTAAACCCGCCGAAAACTCACCGCAAAACGAGGGCGAACGCACACCGAAACCCGCAAAAACATCTGGATTAACCCGTCGATAACGCCGGAAAAACCCGAGCAGGAGCCGATAACACGCAGCGCAGCCGCCGGAAAAACCCGACACCGCAGACGAATGGAGTGAATAAATTTAAAAAAAGTTTGCTTGAATGTATGAAAAGTGAAACCCTGTTTGCAAAGAAACTACTGAGCGAAAATGTCTGAAATTTACATATGAGGTCCAAGGAATGATAATAAAAAGGGCTGTTACAGAAAAAAGAACAAGTTTTAAAAAAAAAAAAAAAAAAAAAAAAATCGGCAAAAATGTTTTGGCAAACAAATCCCGAAAAAATGCTTAAAATATCCCAAAAAAATCTAAAAGTACAGAGACTTTTTACTGCAGAATATTATAATGAACGGTTTATTAGATATTGAATTTAAAACAGGAATATTTTTAATATTGAAGCCTAAAACTGCTGGTTTTGTGTTCTCTGAATAGCCGAAGCAGTGCTTCTCTATGGGGAATTCACTGCCCTCGAACAGGCACCGAACAGGCACCGTATGTGCAGGCAATTTGCCAGGATTTGGCGATTTGCCTGCTCTCTGGATAGCCGAATGTCCAAGAAAGGGAACCGAACGCTGAATTTCAGCGTTTGGTTCCCTTTCGGGAACCATTCGGATCTCTTTGAATAACCCTGAAAGTCATTATTTGGCCGCTCGAAAGAGGAACACCACCCGGAGGAGCCTGGCAGAGTGACGTTCGAGCACTGCCAGACGTAAACCGGCTGCCAAGCCAGCCCAGCGCTGGCTTCCGGTATCGGTGGCCTCTACACGAGTTCCAAGTACTCCTGCAGATCCCAGTATTTGGCACCGATACTAGTACGCAAGTTCCTCAGGCAGACAGTCACGGCCAGGAAACGGCAAGCCAAGGCAGAGCCGGAAAACTCCTCCATCCAGATGTGCGGCAGTGTGGAAGGCCCAGGCCCCGGATCCCAACGCGCGGCTATCGTTCTCATCCAGGACAACAATCTGCTACCATCGGGACATCAGGAAATGCAGGCCATTCGGAATCTGCCCCGAAGGCCACCGCAGTCGCAACAGAAGGCACCTCTTCCTCCACTGCTATCAACAGCACGGTAGCCAGGCCAGACTCGACATCCTGCAGGGGCATCACACAGTCCAGCGCAAAGAAATCCCTCCTCCGCTCCCTACCAGAGGCACCTCCACTCTCCGGTGCATCCAACATGTCACGACCGGCGACACGTGGTCATCCCCCCCGGAAGGGAGCACAAAGAACCTCCAGCGCCCAGAGCACATCACTCTTCATAGCGGGCAGGTCATCGGGATCCACCATCAGCTACCTTCAGCCCCCGAGAGCCTCCAGGCCAAAGAGGGAACAGCCTCAGGTGCTATCCGGAGTCCCCTTCTAGAGCTCCCACTCGATTTTTTTTCCTTTTTAAATGCAATTACTTAAAAAAAAAAAACAACCCAGCAGCATGTGTTTTTTGTAAAGTACAAGTAATCTACTTGCAACTCATGCTAGTGTTCTGTTAAAGGGACATTCAAGTCGTTTTGGAATATTTCAAAATACTGAATCATTTCTCATGTGTTATAGAAAGGAAACTCAAAAAAAAAATGACTAAAACACACAGGGACATCATTATTATTATTTTATTATTATTCTTTATTTATAAGGCGCCAGCATATTCCGCAGCGCTGTACAATAAGCACAGTATAGACAGGGTTACAATACATTGAACAACATTTGACAAACAGTACAGGAGGAGATGAGGGCCCTATTCCCGTAGGAACTCACAATCTGGGAGGGTTGGGGTTGGAAAAAGGAGGAGAGGACTGTAAGGTGAGAGTGATTGATGGTTGCATCAGTGAGTTGGGTGGACATAGCACTGTAGTATGGCTGTGGTCTTCAATAGGGCATTTATTGAAACCATAACTCCTGTTATTTACAACATTTTATTAAGAAATTATAATCATAACAAGCATCCTGTAAAAGCAAACATATATTCTTGTCATTGAACAACCAGGTTACCCATACAGCCTTTAATACCCCACATAAATCAATTTCAACAATAATTTGCCACTTTTTATTTAGGCAGGCAGCTTATTAAGAAGACAGAGAGGGGTACATACATGCAGTCAAGGGATAACATTCCTTCGACTTTTCATTCCGGATTAAGGCTAGGGTCAAACGAACACATTATTCGCAGCGACCGTCAAAAAGTGCGTCCAAATGCATTGAAGTATTTTTTTACGGAATGCACGAAAACGGTCAGACGATGCGCATTTTCGTGTGTGATTTGTTACGGATCCAAACCAGGAAACTTTGGGTGTCTGGACGTTATGTTGGCCGGACATGAGCAGCGTCTGACGTCTCCAAATCACACACACACGCCGCTATGTGGCCGCAGTGCACTTTGTACGTCAGTACTAGCGGTTCTGCGTTCTCAAAAAAATGCGTTCGTTTGCCGCTTGCGTTGCGCAGCCAGACTTTCGTGCGGCTGTACTTTGTATATTGGCCGTCATTTGCTGCTACTGCGGACGTGATTAAGTGCGCCTAAACGCACGTTAAAAATGCGCTAGTCTGACCCCAGCCTTACCTGTTAACAGGGAAAGCTGGAGTTGTTGCAAGGATTAAGTTGGTATAGCAGAGCCCATGTGTTTATCTCAGGAGGAAGAAGGTCTTTTTTCAAAGACCAATAACTTGCAAAATGTAGGATATAACGTGTCATTTCCCTTGAGACAGGGACTGAGATATACCTGAGTTTCCTTTTTTGACCTTTCAAAACGTTTGATTGTGATCAGCGCTCAAGTCATTACCTGTTTTTATTATCAGGGTTATTCAAACAGAGCCGATCTGGCCCCGAAATGTAACTGAACACTGAAATTCAGCATACGGTTACATTTCCTGGCCATTCGGCTATTCAGAGAGCAGGCAGTTCACCAAATGCTGGCGAATTGCCTGCACATACAGTGCCTGTTCGAGGGCAGTGAAATCCCCCATAGTGAAGCAATCCTTCCTCTGTTCAGAGAACACAAAACAGCAGGGAAAAGTTGCCGGTGTCATGCCCCATGGCTGCCACCATCCTGAAAACCCCCCCTGGTGGTACACTTCAGGTTCCGCTCCTGCCCTGTAACCTGAATCCAGCGACCAGCATCCAGCAATGTAAGAGTTAAGCACCAATACACCCGTGAATCACAAAATAAAGGGCTCTGCCCCACACTCACACATTGCTGATTCATACAGCTCATGGTTCCAATGAGACCACTACTGCTTTGTGTTGCTGCTCTGAAACCTGTTCCTGATTCCTCATTTCTGGTTCCTGCAACTACAACCATCATTCCCATCATCCTTCTGCAATTAACCTTGTTAGTCACCATCTCCATCCACCCTCCTCTACCCTTATCCTCTGTTTATCTGTGCAGACCACTGCACGCTGGGCTCATACTCCCCTCTCCCCCGGTGCCATCCCCAGCCGTGACAGCCGGAATGCCCTGCTGTTCGGTGGTTTCATTCGACAGGTTTATTCAGGTGAATCCCATAGGTTTTAATGTTAATAATATTACCGTTTTAATTCAATATCTAATAAACCGTTTATTATTATATTCTGCAGTAAATAGTCTCTTTATTACTAGATTTTTTTAGGACCTTCTAGGCATTTTTGGGGATTTTTTTGGCAAACTTTTTTCCCGTGTTTTTTTTTTAAAATAGTTTTTTTTTCTTTTTTCTGTAACAGACCTTTTTATTATCATACATAGGATCTTCTATGTAAATTTCAGACATTTTCAATCAGTAGTTTTTTTGAAAACAGCATTTTCAAACTTTCAAGCAAACTGTTTTGTTTTTTTTTCAACTTGTTCGTCTGCATGTCGGCATTTTCCGCCGGCTGCTCTGCGCTGTGATTGGCGGTTATTCGGGTTTCTCCGGCGTGTTCGGTGGGGTTAATCCAGCTGTTTCTGCAGGTTTCGGTGAGTGGTCGGCGGATTTTGCAATGAGTGTTCGGCGGGTTTGCGGAGGATTTTCCCTGAACTTCGGGGGCCCTGCGGTGCTTGCCGAATACACCACCGAATCGCCCCGAAGTGCGGGGAACAAAAAGTCACCGAACGTGTGGTGACTTTTCAAATCTCTTTGAATAACCCTGGATGTCTCATGTTTGTACTCCCTCATTGTAAAGCGCTGCAGATTCTGTTGGCGCTATATAAATGACTGCACCTGTACCTTTTTGCCAGCTTGGTATTACACTGCATAGCCTAGATCTTCAAAATCAGTTTAGTATTTACAGTAGTTACGTTTTTGTGCTATTACTGACGGGCAAACAAATTATGGGCCATATTACATACTTGGTGTTAACTTAACCAGAGATGTTGTAAACTTCCCAGAGCCATTATAGCCTATGGAGGTTTTCAGTTTACAACAGCTCTGGTGTATTTTAAATTTTATATAGCACATTAATCATTTTTTTTGATCTATGCATTTATTTGGGCTTTTTACATTTTATTACTTATCTGTTCACTCACTATATTATAATGCAGCCTCATTGACAATTAGCAAGGTCTGATTCCAATTTGCATATTGTACATACTGTAGCATCTAAATTGTGTGGTATTCCCTCTGGTGAAACGTGTCAGGTTCACACTTTTGTTATACTTACAGCCAGGCCCGGACTGCAACAAAAAATGGGCCCGGGCAATTTTAAAGTGAGCAGACCACTTTTGTGATTTACCCTAAATCACTAGGCACGACCAGTATTCAGAATAGTAGAAGCAGAACTACCTCTTTACTCAGACATACATGCAGGTATATATTTAAGGGACAACCCCCCCTTCATGAATACAACACAGATTAGATCAACAGATCAAATAACTGGACATGGGAAGGGACATTCAAAAAATGGCCAGCTAACACAATCACTGAAGCTGGGGCAGAAAAACCCATTTCTGGGAAATTCCAGCTCCTCTCCATGTTCCACCACACAGTCCCCACCGAATGGAGTCATGCCTGCCTGTTGAGCAGGTTTTTGTAGGTGATTTCCAACTTCCATTCTTGGATTCCGAGGAATTCCACATCCTCCTGGAACAAGACTTCCTCAGAGAGCTCCATCACTCTCTCTCTCGGCACTCCAAGATATCCTCCACACGCCACTCCTTTTCACTCCCGAAATCCAGATTCTCCACTAGCTTCTCGTATAACAGTCCCAGGCAGCTGTAACCATAGCCTTTCGTCTGGCTGTCATCCGCTAGTCAGGGGTACACCTTTGCCGCATACCACCAGAGGGCTCTATAGCGTTCATCTAGTGCCATTTCCTTTAGGACCAGCCTGCGGAGCTCCTGCACATCCTATTCTGGTGGCTGTTCTCCCAGGAACACCATCTAACTCTCCAATATTAACTTGTACCTCACGTAGCCAAAGGGGATAGTTTCGCTGTTGTACGTTCACTCGGCTTGGAGAGCTTCCCATCCCATCATCAGGCGGATCCTCGCACCCTCTTCCAGCAGGACCTGTTCTGTCATCGGTCCGCTATGGTGGTTCTCACGACCTTCATCTGAAATCTGTCTCTGTGACTGCAGCCATCTCCTGCTGTCTGGATATCGAACCCCGGCAGTAGTCTGGACTGCTGACTGGAGAAAGCAAATCCCACTGCCACCAAATGTGACGGACCGCTTGGCACCCTGATTTTGTGCCTCCATCAGTCTCTGGCTTTCTCTATGCTAGAACCCAAAATCCAGCAACTTCAGCTCAAAATAAAGATTTACCCCAAATTACTAGGCAAGACCAGTGTTCAGAGTAGCAGCAGCAGAACTTCCTCTTCACTCAAGCATACATGCAGGTATATAGTTAAGGACAACCCCCCTTCATGAATACAGCACAGATTAGATCAAAGATCAAACCACTGGACAGAGGAAAGGACATTCAAACAATGGACAGTTTACACAATCCCTGAAGATGGGGCTGAAAAAAACATTTCTGGGAAATTCCCAGAAATAACACAGATAGATACTGTCAGGACCCCTGGCTGTAGCCATCCTGAAACTCCCCCTGGTGGTTCACTTCCATCTTGTTCCTGCCCTGCAACCAGCAACCAGTATCCAGCATTGTATGAGTTAATGCACCAAACACACGTGACTCACAAAATAAAGGGCTCTGCCCCTCACTGACCCATTGCTGGTTCATACAGCTCAGGCTCACCAAGAGTGAACACCCTTGCTATTGCTGCTATCCTGATCCTGATTCCCCATTTCTGGTTCCTGCAACTGCAATCATTATCCACATTCTCTTCAGCTATCTACCTGGTTAGTCTGCGTGTCCATCCACCCTCCACTACCTCGATCCTCTGCTTATCTGTGCAGACCACTGCACGCGGGGCTCATACTCCCCTCTCCCCCGGTGCCACCCTGGTACCATCCCGAGTCCCTGACAGAATGAACCAGCCCAATACTAATGAGCCCGCAGTGCTGCACTTCACGGTGGAGTTACTTAAGACGACCTTCCAGGAACCTTTTAAGAACCTGGCAGATTCCCTGGTAATATTGTTGCAAAAGATTCTGGGCACCTCAACTAAGGTGTGCGCTCCTCCTAACAAACACCATGATCACCTGTCCCCTGAAGAACGTGCCAGGAGACTGGTGGACAATCTCTGCCTGTACTGCGGGAAAGGATCGCACTGGATATCAAATTGCCCTGAAAAACCCCCCAGATCTGCGGTTGTCAAACCAACACCGATAACAGTTTCAAAGTTTGCGGCAACTCCCAAGCACGCTCAGGTGCGTAGATCTCAGAAGCAGCCCCAGGCCTCCAGGGCTGCTACAGCCACTGTGTCTACGCCTGCTCCAGAAAGACCTGCTGTACGAATGCGTGCGCCTAAGCCTGCACCCAGAGAACCCCAACACCTAAACCTGCACCCCAAAAAACTCATGTACCTACACCCGTCCCCAGACGATCTGTGCCAGTGAACCCAGAAGAAGCGTGTCGCTGGAATACACCTCTGAAGACGAGTCAGAGGGTCCTATGGAGATAGAGACCACCATACCCGCGGAAGCAGATTTAGTTCTTCCTATGGACTTTGACAACACTCCTGTGGACCCTCCTGTCCCTATGGAGATTATGTGTGTCCAGATTCCAGGTACAACCACTCTCAGCCAGCAAGACCCGGCGATCTGTGAAGTGGACGGTGCTGGCCATGACTCCCTGCATGATTTCTAGCCGTTTGGCCGCCACGCCTCTGATTACTTGGACCTCGAGCAGGTACCAAGGGGTACCACCTGGGACAATTATTCTACCAAGGAGGAAGGATTGGAGGCTGCCACCACCTCACCCCATATGAAGACATGGTGAGGCTCCTGTTCTTTATCCAGCGATGGACCTATATCAGAGGGGGACTATGGCAAAGAGGAAGAAGAGGAGACACCTACCACGATGCCATCTTCTTATGTGGGCACCAGATTCGACGGTGACTCTGCCTCCTATCTTTCGCCCTCTGTCGCCAATGCCAGACGGGCAAGGGACATTCCTGCTGCTCCAGAGTCCTTACCTGGGGATCCGGCTCCTTATACGGTGCAGGGCACCTACGCTATACCCACCTTGGTGCCATCCGATTACGTGGGCACCCTCATTCCTGAGGCGTCACCTAAGAAAAAAAGAGCGTAACCCCAAGATCCCTAGAGACCCTGATATGGACTTTGTTTTATCTCGTGATTGCTTTTCACCCATTTTGACCGAAGACGATGAAGAGAGACTGCCATCTGGGTACATGGGCACTCTCCTCCCTGAGGTGTCTGCTGACCACAAGAAAACAAAGACCAAGGCACGGCGGCGTCAGAGGAAGGCACGTGCCCAACCCTGTACCACCACTCCTGACCACCGCTCTGCCCTCCAGTGGTGTGACGATTACTGGTCCCAGCACCCACCAGAGTGACCCGTGCCCAGTCATGGCCAGTCCTGCTGCCATTTTTTTGGTCACCCAGAGTGTGCCCGTGAAGGGGAGGGTACTGTCAGGACCCCTGGCTGTAGCCATCCTGAAACTCCCCCTGGTGGTTCACTTCCATCTTGTTCCTGCCCTGCAACCAGCAACCAGTATTGTAGGAGTTAACCCCTTAGTGACCCTGCGGTTTTACTCAAATCCGTCTTTGTGACTGCTGCTGTTTTTACGTTTCTGCGCTGTTAGTGTTTAGGTCAAATTTTCCTCTTACTCGTTTATTCAACCCACACATATTATACACCCTTTTTCCCGCCATTAAATGGACTTTCTAGAAATACCATTATTTCCATCATATCGAATAATTTACTATAAAAAAAATATGAAATATGAGGAAAAAACACACTTTTTCGTAATTTAATCCCCAAAATCTACAACCACCCAAAAAGACCCCAGCTAAATAGGTTCAAAATTTTGTCCCGAGACTAGAAATACCCAATTTTTACATGCGTTTGCTTTTTAACCCCTTCACTGCTGAGACAGTTCACCTATGTGCGCTGCGCTCATTCTGACCATTTTGTGCTAATTATTTTTAGCTGACAGCCTAGGTCCTATTTAATTAAACTCCCCCCCCCCCAGACCAAAAAAACTTTTAAAAAAAACCCATTTTTTTATTTTATTTAATTTTTTTATTATTTTTTTATTTTTTTATTTTTAAAATCAGGCCTTTCAAATGATGTCAAACATGACCATCTAGCTGCCATGGATCGGGAGATATGGGGATCCTTAGGATCCCCTTATCTCTACATGGCAGCTAGATGGTTAACTGGCCCACTGACATCCTCACACATATGGTGAGGTTGTCAGTGGGTGGGGGGGACCTGGAGGCTTGGCTGACATCCAAGATGTCAGCCCCCTCCAGGTTTGAATCGCGTTTTGGCGCCAATTGGCACCGAAACGTGATCCAGCGGCGAAACTGTTAATGCTATACACCGCTGAAAAGGGGAGACTCTCCCCTTTTCAGCGGTGCAAACAGCATCTCCCTAGCTTCAATGGTTGGGGAGATAGAGGGCTCCGAATGAGCCCCCCCTCCCCTCCATTGAATTGCATGGGGACGCCTGCTGATGACGTCCCCACGCAGCGTGGCAACGTTATCAGCCTCGCCTGCCCATGTAAATCACATGGGCAGGCTTCCTCCCTGCCAGATCGCCGAGGGATCCAGCGAGGGAGGTGAGTATCGGGCGGGAGGGGGATTAGGCGCCGCTGACGTACCCTGTAAGTCCGCGGGTCTAAGGGAGACCTGTGGACAGGACGTACAGGGTACGTCAGGGGTCCTTAAGGGGTTAATGCACCAAACACACGTGACTCACAAAATAAAGGGCTCTGCCCCTCACTGACCCATTGCTGGTTCATACAGCTCAGGCTCACCAAGAGTGAACACCCTTGCTATTGCTGCTATCCTGCTATCCTGATCCCCCATTTCTGGTTCCTGCAACTGCAATCATTATCCACATTCTCTTCAGCTATCTACCTGGTTAGTCTGCGTGTCCATCCACCCTCCACTACCTCGATCCTCTGCTTATCTGTGCAGACCACTGCACGCGGGGCTCATACTCCCCTCTCCCCCGGTGCCACCCCGAGTCCCTGACAGATACAAACATTTAATCAATAACCAGATTATCTCCCAGGCACATGGACACTTCTTATCAGAAATCTTTAGTTAGCTGGGGGAAGTTTAAAACCGGGAACAGATGTATAGTGAAAAACCAAATCTATTTAAAAGATTCACCAATTCCCCAATAGTTTATAGCTGGTGGAATAAGTCTCTTTTTTAATATAAAAACATCAGATACCACTTAGCCAGGCGAGAGGGCAAATGTATCCAAAAACAGCTGCACAGACCCGGCTACAAAAGGTGAGTCTGCATGGTGCTCATGTCCCGGCTCCTTTCAGTGCTTTTACTGGGCAAATCACATGGTCTCTTCCATGGGCCATAGTCGCTGGGCAGGAGGCTAATCCACAGCCCCCTCCATTTGCCCCAATGACGGTAGGTTTCGTCACACACCCCTATTATATACCGATATGGGTGCCTACAAGCCCATTTTTCCTAATTGCATGTCCCTCTATTTTATAATTGCCACGTTCTTTCCCATTTTATTTTTTTCTAATCCCCAATTTTATTATTTCCTTATTCCCGATGCAATTTTATTAATTATTTCCTCTTCCACCCATTTAATTATTTTCACATCACCCCAGATTTATTAGTTAATCCATACCCCCTAAATTGTATTATTTCCATATCATCCCAATTTTATTATTCCTCACCCCCATTTTATTATTTCCACATCCCCCAATTCTATTATTTCCTTATCCACCAATTTTTTTATTTCCACATCCCCCACTTTCATTAATTAGTTCTAACACCCCATTTTATTTCCTCACCCCCTTATTTTATTATTTCCTCATCCCCCAGAATTTTTTATTATTTCCATCTCCCCCAATTTTACAATTTCCTCACCCTATTTTATTATTTTCGAACCCAGGACATAGTTGAAAAGAAGAGAAATCTCAATGTATCCTTCCTGGTAAAAACTTTGCAAATAAATTAATTTTCACATCCCTCCAACTCTATTATTTCCTCATCCCCTACTTTTATTATTTCCACACCCCACAATTTAATTAATTGGTTATACCACCCCCAAATTGTATTACTTCTTTCCTCTTTCCCATAATCAAGGACATACTTGAAAACGAAAGAAATCTCAATGTATCCTTCCTGGTAAAATACTTTGCAAATAAATAAATAATTTTAATCTTTCAACTATCTCCGAGTAAATAAATTAACATTTTGCCATATAATTGTTAACTGCACATATCCCATGTTTCAATTAATGTTGTATTTCTTTTTTTTTTAATATATACAAAACACTTCATAGTGAAACAGGTCACATAATACAAGCTAATGCATTGTCATGATTCCATTTTTTATTTATAGAACCCCCTACAGAGCTAAGGCTAGGGTCAGACTAACGCATTTTTTGCGTTGTCCGTGAAAAAGTGCGTTCGAACGAATGGACGCATTTTTTCACGGAATACGCGATAGCGGTCATACGATGCGCATTTTCGTCCGTGATTTTGTACGGATCATCAATAAAACCATTTTTGTGCCTGGACGTTATGTTGGCCGGACATTAGCAGCATCTGACGTCTCCTAATCACGCACACATGCCGCTAGCGGACGCAGCGCACTCTGTACGTCAGTACTTGCGGTTCTACGTTTTTGCAAAAATGCGTTCGTTTGCCACTTGCGTTGCGCTGCCGCACTTTTGTGCGGCCGTTCTTCGTATGCTGCCCGGCATTGGACGTCATTTGCTGCTAGCACGGCCGTGATTTAGTGCTGCTAAACGCACGTTAATACTGCGTTAGTCTGACCCTAGCCTTAGGACACCACACCTTATTTGAAAGAGGTGTTCCCACCATTGAAATACAGTGTTACTGAACCGGATCACTTGCTAGCAACCACCAGATTAATTTTATAGTGGTTTTTGTTGGGGCTCAGATATAACTATTAATGAGATAACAGTTCATCTTTTAATTTCTGCCACCTAAGTTATAACGTGGGTAAAAAACAATTTTATGATTTCCGTTGGGATGATGTTGATGCATGCACTTTTATGATTGGCGTGTATTTTTCCATTGATAGTCTTTCGCTTAAGTTATTTTAGCATGTACTTATATCACCATGTCACGTGTAGCTCTTCTAAGGCCACTGTCAGACGAGCGCACTAGGTGCGCCCGTACTGACGTGGCTTCCGGCGGCCGTCGCAGCATCTGTGCAGCAGCCCTCTACGTCAAAGTGCTAGGACCAGTGTTGACAGAGCTACAAAGCGTGATCTTCCATAGGAGGATCGAGCTGTAACATTGGGGGCTTCCAGCCCTACCTGTGTGCTTGAGGACAGCAAGTCTGATGCTGCTCGCTGACCACTGCCTGGTTTAAATGGAGACAGGCAGGGAGGTGATTGCATGAGGTGTGGCTTGAGTGGGGGGCGTGGTCTGGTGAAGGTCTTTAAAAACCCTCAGTATAGTTTCAGAAGTTGCCAGATCGTGGTTATCCATCCTGAGCTCCTTGTACCTGACTGCTATATTGATTTAACCTGTTACTGACCTCTGCTTGTGTTCTGACCATTCTGCCTTCTGTTGCCCTAGACTATTTGCTTGTATTACGCTACTGCTCTGATACCGACCCGGCTATTCCATTTGACCATTCTGAACTCTGTATTCCTGATTCTGTCTCGGCTGACTCCTCTCCGTATTGTTAACCCTTTTCTGTCTAGCTAGTTTACCTGGCCAATTCTAAGGACCAGACAGATAGGGATCATTCACAGCTACACTGTTGGTAGCTTCTGGGTTTTGTGGAGTGTTGGGTGTTAAGTACTGCATGGTGGGATCCGGGAACCGTGACATTACGATCTGGCCAACATGGATCCCGCAGATTTAACACAGCACTTGGCTACCTTTGTATCCAGACAGGATGAGCAGGATCATAGGATGGATCAGTTTGCCATTGCCTTACAAACTATCCTGAATCGTACTGCACACCTGGAACCAGTTGGGGTTGCACCCCCGCCTGCTATACCTGTGCCCCCTGTCGTTCAGACATCCCAGGTACACATAATGAGGCAGCCAGTACATAGTGAGCGAGCAGTAATTCTAGAGGTGCTGGAGATCCTGAGAGGGGCTAACAAGCTCATTACTCAGCACCTGGATATCCTGTATGCAAGGTTGCTGCAACCTCCTAGGGACGTCTTCCCAAAGGAGCCTGTTCCAGTTAAAGGTTCCAGAGGACCCCTGACCCTGGAGGAAAGGGTATGGAGGAAGACTCAGGGCTTATGCTTTTATTGCGGTTCTTTCCTGCATAAAAGAATGGACTGTCAATTGCGCCCCCAGAAGTTACCCTCCATGTTCCAGCCTTACCAGGCCCCCGAGTCCACTGCCCTGCACGTCGCAGGACGTCCAAAATCCACTGCCCAACAGGGAGAGACCAGGTGTAATGCCCAGCAGTGGGAAGTCAAGAGTGCTGCCCTGCAGCATGAACAATCTAAGGTGGCTGCTCAGCAGCACAAAGAATCTGAGTCTGCTGTTTGTCAGCTTCAAGTCCTGTCCATGTCTACTGTGCCTAAGCTAGCAGTTCCAGTCAAGAGTGCTGTCCTGCAGCACGAACAAATCAAGTCCACTGCCTCACAGTGCGAGATCTGGTCCACCGTTAACCAGTTTGAGAGCCAGTCCACTGCACAGCAGTTCAAAAGACAGTGCCAAGCCAAGGTCACCACTCCACAGTGCCAAGCCAAGGTGGTTGCAAAGCACTGTGAGATCAAGATTGTTGCCGAGCCGGTAGCTGCCAAGCCACGCTCACCCGAGCCGGTAGCTGCCAAGCCACGCTCACCCGAGCCGGTAGCTGCCAAGCCACGCTCACCCGAGCCGGTAGCTGCCAAGCCACTCTCACCCGAGCTGGTTGTTGCCAAGCCACGCTCACCCGAGCTGGTTGTTGCCAAGCCACGCTCACCCGAGCTGGCTGTTGCCAAGCCACGCTCACCCGAGCTGGCTGTTGCCAAGCCACGCTCACCCGAGCTGGCTGTTGCCAAGCCACGCTCACCGAGCTGGCTGTTGCCAAGCCACGCTCACCGAGCTGGTTGTTGCCAAGCCACGCTCACCCGAGCTGGCTGTTGCCAAGCCACGCTCACCCGAGCTGGCTGTTGCCAAGCCACGCTCACCCGAGCTGGCTGTTGCCAAGCCACGCTCACCCGAGCTGGCTGTTGCCAAGCCACGCTCACCCGAGCTGGCTGCTGCCGCCATGTCCGAGTCGCCGCAGAGCCGTGCTGTTGCTGCCATGTCCAAGTCACCACAGAGTCGTGCTAAAGGCGCTGCCCCTCCTGTCCTTGCCAAGGGTGCTACCCAACCGGTCCACACCAAGGGCGCTGCCCCACCGAGCCCAGCTGTCCCGGTGTCTTCAAGCCCAGTGGTTCCAGTCCAGTCGCCGCAGAGCCGTGCCAAGGTCCCTGACCCACAGATCCGTACCACTGGTGCCGTGTTCGTGTTGCCGCAGTGCAGAGAGGACACTGTTGCTGTCCATTCCGCGTCCTGTACCAGGGGTAGGAGACGCAAAAGGACTGGTGCCAGTGCCTTCCAACCTGGACCCAGCTTTGGCTCCCAAGAGGTCTGTACCTCAGGCCCGCAAGCCCGAGAGTCGAGTCCTGTCCCTGCTGGATGTTTCCGAGCCTCTAACGGTGCTATTATATGCCTTGAGGACCGAGAGGTGTATGAGAGGGCTCTACGTATCTACAAGACCCATTGACTTTTTTCTTGTCATTTTTCTTGTCCTCTTTTGAGCATCCGGCGTCTGCTCGTGGAGAGGGGGGTACTGTAACATTGGGGGCTTCCAGCCCTACCTGTGTGCTTGAGGACAGCAAGTCTGATGCTGCTCGCTGACCACTGCCTGGTTTAAATGGAGACAGGCAGGGAGGTGATTGCATGAGGTGTGGCTTGAGTGGGGGGCGTGGTCTGGTGAAGGTCTTTAAAAACCCTCAGTATAGTTTCAGAAGTTGCCAGATCGTGGTTATCCATCCTGAGCTCCTTGTACCTGACTGCTATATTGATTTAACCTGTTACTGACCTCTGCTTGTGTTCTGACCATTCTGCCTTCTGTTGCCCTAGACTATTTGCTTGTACTACGCTACTGCTCTGATACCGACCCGGCTATTCCATTTGACCATTCTGAACTCTGTATTCCTGATTCTGGCTCGGCTGACTCCTCTCCGTATTGTTAACCCTTTTCTGTCTAGCTAGTTTACCTGGCCAATTCTAAGGACCAGACAGATAGGGATCATTCACAGCTACACTGTTGGTAGCTTCTGGGTTTTGTGGAGTGTTGGGTGTTAAGTACTGCGTGGTGGGATCCGGGAACCGTGACACGAGCCTTGCACCGCTGAACGCACTAACTGCGCTCAGCGAAGAGGCCAGACGGGCGTCGAGTGGAAGGAACGTCTACTCTAACGGACGATCCTTCCGCTCTCCAATGACGCTCGTCTGACCCAAGCCTTAGCAATAAACTTTTTCATTTATTGTTTAAAACACACCAAACGGTTTCAAATTTTATCCCGGCCTTTTCTGTAGAAACTGCAAGATAGAGCACATGGTTAAAAAGTAGTAAAATCACCCTGGACTTTTCAAACAAAAATTAGCACAAGTAATGCTTAATAAAATGTAATCTATTCTGCCTACAAAGTTTTGACCTTTTTCCATATTTCAGTAACTGATCAAATCAACATTATTGCCTATAGGAGGTTCTACAGGAAATAGAACGGTATAATTTGCATAAGAAACTGTGGGCAATAGGGTACCCCACTTGTCCGTTCCTTCTCTTCGAGATCCTATCTCGCCTGGACTTCCTTGTGTTAAGGGTTCTCAACGTTGGGAGAGAAGCAGTTTAGTGAATAATGACACAGAGTCAAATATCTGCCAAAACACTTCTTTCGATATGGATGAGTTCAAAGCATTTATACACACACAGAAGGTGTCTAGAACACTCCTTCTTCATTATTGATTGGTACAACACATCACACCAGGCATAATTTCCGAGAAATAGGCAAGATTTCAGAAAATCCTAAATGACACAAGAGTCACATGCCTTTTTGGAGAACTTAACAAGAATGTGGAAAGTCACTGACACAAGAGTGTATCTCATGGTTTAAGGGAAATTGGCACATATTATAGCAACCGAAACTTTAGAGAGAAGCAATCCTAATATGATTATATGTGCCTGAAATCCTATCTAAAGCAATTCTACGTTTATTTGATTAAGCCCAAAAAGGCAGAGTATTGATTGTGCTCTATTCTCTTCAATCCCCTCTTAGAATCATTGTACAAAACAAATGATTCTTTTCTCAATTTATTCGAGGGCAAGCAGGGGGAGTCAAGCTCCTCGCTGGATGCGGTGAAGTCTCAGCCCAAGGGGGGTAGTACCTGTCACGGAACGGACAACACATGAGTCTCCCTGGACCAGATTTCCCTGAACCTTTATATTACCCTGCCTTGATAGTTACTACGCATGCGGCGTAGCTGTACATATTGTATATAATCTTCGGGGGAGCTAGAGGGAAGGCTGAGCATCATATTGGATGAAGTGGCTCTATTAGCCATCTTCTTCAGGCAAGGCATTAGGCAATAAACAATGAGAGCAATGCATAAAATGATAAGCAGTAAGACAATACCTATTTGGGTTAAGGCCTGACGCCACCCTTTAAACCACCCAAAATATTGATCCATGGGATTGTCTATTCCTGAGTTGCGTTTCATCTCTTCCGATAGTTCAGTTAATTTTTTAATGGCCCGTGTGACTTTACCATTAGGGCTGACATTATCAGGGATATAGGTACAACAGGTACCCGTCCCTTCTATCATTTTGCACACGCCTCCCTTTTCAGCTAATATCATATCCAGAGCCATCCGGTTCTGGAAGGTCATGATAGAGGCTGATTGGAGCTGTTCCGCTAACCCCTGAAGCGCGTCCCTAGTGTAATTAACAAAGCGTTGCTGGTTATAGTACAAATAATTAATCCAATCTACATTTTTATTAATAGTAACAAGGGGGGCTAGGAAGGACTCAAAGCCCGTCTTGACTTGATCCCTTGCTTTAAACTCATTAGGGACCCCCCTTGGAACCCCAATTGCGTCAATATAGATGTGTGGGTCAAGACTTCCCTGGGGGTTCGGAGCCTCTTGCTTTACGCGCTGAGTGGAAAAGGTTGGAATTTCCTCGGGGTCTGAAACAATATGGAATCCCATAACTGCTTTAGACAGCGCACATTCGCCGGACCACTGTTGAGGGAGGCGTGCCCTGATCTTGAGATCTCCACAGATCCAGTAGAGATCTCCAATTAAAAACACCTGATTCTGTATTTTAGAACTGTTTATAGTGCTGTAATTAGCGCAATATCCCTCAGGGAAGAAGGTAAGGTTCCTACCCCTCTCAGATCGGTAGCAAGTATATTCTCCTGGATAAATATGTATCCCTTCTCCTGGCTGAGGAAGGTGAGTTAGTATTGGGTATCTACTCTTCCAATATTTACACAGATCCTGGCTATCAGAGGTGTTAGTATACAGACTAAGGAAACATTCTTCTATATCTCGAGGGATATTAAAAGGCACAGTGCCCAGGTGGGGCCTGGCGGCACCGCAAACATAACAATTTGTACGGTTATTGTCTAGGGCGCTAAACTTAACCCATTCTAACCAAACATTAATGTCTGAGAATCCTGTTTCCATTGCGAGGCTATCTTCAAAAGTAGGGTTAGAAAAAGCTTTTGAATTGGGTAACAGGGAGGGAGGTTTGATTACTTGACCATTCACTTTTGGAAGAAAAGGGTTGTCTTCTCTTTTGTAGGTGGCCATGTCTTGCAATTTAAATTTATACCGTGGCCCTTGTATTGTTGGTATGTGATATCCCATAACATAAGTTCCCGTATCAGATGGGGAGGGGTGATATACCGTTAGTAGTAACTTTAGTGTCTGGAGTCCCTTTTCTCTCCCCGTGCACCGCCATAGCCCTTCTCGGATTAGAGACATTCTGTCTAATAGGGAGCGTCCATCGGTACTACGTCGCTGCTCAGCACTCTGGGGGCGGTATCCCCAGTTGTTGGGGGTTGCGTGTTGTGAGTTGGACAGATACCCGGTGTCCCACCCGACAGAGCCCCAATAATCACAATTATGCCCCCAATAATCATCAGTAACACAGATATACATGGTTGCTTTATATATGGCGCATTGTAGCGGTTTACTCTCTCCAGAGCAAAAGGAGCCTATGCTGCAAAAATCGAAAGCGTAAGTTGCCACCTTGGTACTGGAAGAATTGTACCAGAAGGTTGTGACTCCATTATACAGAGTTATTGCCGCATCTTGTAAACTGTATGTCTCTTAGTCCAAGTATTAAAAGAAAAATAATGGTAAAGCAGAAATGTGTTGGGCCCCTTTTGAATGGTGGGGTGTGTGTTAGCAGAGGCTGGGATGGCCTTGACGAGGGTGGTAAACATATGGTTTCAGTCTTTTTCTTTCCCAGCATGAGTTTCCACATTCTTCGAAAAGGGTCCTTGGTCGTCATCTTTCCCTTGTTGGAAGACAGGGCTGCCTGCCCTCGTGAGTGTCTCTTGGTCCAGGTCCTCTTCCTGATGGGGGCCAAGGCTATTAGCTGCCCCCGTTAGTGCCCCTTGCGGGATTCTCTTGATCCTGGAGGCGTGGATCCAGACCGGGCTATCCTCCGTTAGTACAGCTGTGCGAGTAACGGCTACCACCGTGGTCTCTGGTCCATACATGAATTCCTCTGGCCTTTTTCCCTTTTGCAGTCTCTTCACCAAGACCCTGTCTCCTGGGTTGAATGGGTGGGTTGGTTTATTTGAGAAAGAAGGAGACTTAAAAGTAACTTTGTCTCTGGTTTCCTCAAGGGTTGTTATCAGCTGCCTAACGTATTCGTCCCTTATCTGCTCTAGGTCCCCCGTCTCCAGTGCCAGGGGTATCCGAGACCATGGCAAGGGAAACGGGCGTCCCATTAGTATCTCAAAGGGGGAGTAGTCTGTGTTTCTATTTACTGACATCCTAATTTCTGCCAGGACTATTGGGAGTACTATTAACTACGAAGGTGTGTAATGTAAAAATACTGACTAATTAGTGAACAGGTGGTGGAGATGCTGTTGTGACCTACCCCATAAAAGTGATCAATAAAAGGAGGTGCGCTAAAAAAATGGGATAGCACCAATCCTTTATCTCTGTGGACGCGTGTTTCTGCAAGGTAGAGAACAAATGGGCGTCTTCCATCATTGGGGGTTTCAACACAGGCATCATTAAATTGGCTGTGGAACCCTGTGCAGCTCTTTTTGCCGCTTGGTCAGCCAGGTGGTTGCCTCTTGCTATTGGGTCTGATGATCCAGTGTGAGCCCTGCAGTGTAGTACAGCTATCTGGGATGGCAAAAGAATGCTTGCTAGGAGATCATTGACCAGGGATGAATGGGAAATCTTCTTGCCATCTGCTGCCATAAAGCCCCTCTTTTCCCATATCATTCCATGGTCATGGACAACCCCATAAGCATATTTGGAGTCTGTGTAAATAGTGACAGGCTTTCCTTCATACAGTCGGCAAGCTCTAGTAAGGGCTATGAGTTCTGCTGCCTGGGCTGATTGGTAGGGTACAGATTGAGCTTCGAGTATCGTATCAGGGAGTTGGACCACTGCATAACCGGCATGGTATGTCTGGTCATCTGGTCGTGTGCAGGATCCGTCAACAAACACTACGTCAGTGTCTGGTACTGGAATAGACATAAGGTCAGAGCGGGGTGCTGTCTCAGACTCAATAGTTAAAACACAGTCATGTGGCTCAGGAATGGAGTCAGAGGGTTCTTTGAGGCCTAGCAACGCATTAAGAAAGGGAGCCGGGCCAGAAATGCTGGAGCTGTACTCTATATGTAAGGCAGGGTTGCTGAGCAAAGTGACCTCATAGCCGCTGAAACGCTGAGAGGACATGTGTTGTGTATGTATGCCTTTAAGAAGGGCGAGGACATCATGAGTGGTGTGTAAGTGGGTTTCACAACCGAGGGTGTACTGGCCTGCCATGCTGACAGCCATTGCGCATGCGGCTAGAGCCCTCAGACATGCCGGCATCCCTTGCACTGTGACTGGCAGTATTTTGAAAAAAAAAGCGACTGGGCGCAATCGGCCACCGTGTTCTTGTGTCAGTACCCCGGCCATGGTTTTACAGTTGTCCCTTGCAAACAAATGAAATGGAAGAGCATAATCGGGGAGGCCAAGCGTGGGGCTTGTCATCATTGCATTTCTGAGAACCCTAAAGGCATTTAACATTTCGTTTGACCATTTTATCACATTGGATTGACCCAACAGGGTGGCTTGTCTCAGAATGTTATCGTAATAGGAGCAGTCAGGGATCCACTGTCGACAATAATTTATCATACCCAAGAATGACAGCATGTCCTTCTTGGTTTTCGGGTTGACCAGGCCCGTGACAGACTGGACTCGCTTCTGACTGATGCTCCGTTCCCCCTGTCTGAGAACAAACCCTAAATATTCGACTTGCTTTTTACACCATTGCATTTTTTGTAGAGAGACCTTGTGCCCACATTCTTGTAACCATTTTAATAGAGATACACCATCCTCCCGGCTGGCCTCCTCCGAAGGACTGCACACGAGGAGATCATCCACGTACTGCAGCAGGACAGAACCATGGCTGGGGTGCCAGGATTTCAGAGTGGCCTGTAACACAATGCTATAGACCACCGGGGAATCAACGTACCCCTGGGGCATTCTAGACCAGGTAAGCTGTGTGCCTTCGAATGAAAATGCAAAAAGTAGTGCCGTGTCTGGGTGCACAGGGATGCTAAAAAATGCATTCTTGAGATCAATCACTGAAAAATGTGTGTGTGCTGCCGGTATGGATGACAGGAGTGATGTAACATCTGGGACAATTGGTGCTATTGGAATCACTAGGGAATTAACTGCGCGCAAGTCTTGAACGAACCTGACAGTCCCGTCAGGTTTGCTCACGGGGTTGATTGGGGTGCTGTAAGGAGATACTACTGGTTTTAAAATGCCGTCCTTTAGGAATTGGTCAATCATGGGGAGCAATCCGTCCTCCTTTTCTTTGGACAAAGGATACTGTTTCTGGTAGACAGGGTTGCAATTGTCATGTAGTCTGGCTTTATATGGAGTGCAGCTAATCACTCCGGTGTCATAGGGACCGTTGGACCACAACTGGTCCAAGTCCCGGAGTTCAGTGGGTAACGTTTCTGTAGTCAGGAAAAAATGGTGGCGTTTGTCTAAAAACAAAGAAATTGATGGTGAGTCTATAATAAGACCCCTTGTTCTAGAATATATATTGACTTCTAGTTTTCCAAGGAGATCCCTCCCCAGAAGACTAATAGGACAGTCCTCTATAATTGTGAACGCATGATGTAAAAGCGGCTTACCGTCGGGAGTGGTGAGCGCTAAAGGGCGGGTGGAAAATGTTTTGGTGGATACCCCGTTAATACCCATGGAAGGTTCTGACGCGGCAAGTGGACCAGTGTAATGTTTGCTTTCTATTGTGCTTGTGGTTGCTCCTGTGTCAATGAGGAAGCTGATGGGTTTACCCTCAATATGTAAAGTCAACATTGGATCATCTTGCCACCCCCCCTGTAAGCTGGGGGAAAGTCAGGGTATCACCCCCCGGGCCCCTTCACTTGTTCCTGTTTACAAGCAACTGCTATGGGCAAGGAAGAACGTGATTTAAATACTATGGACATTTGATGTTGTAACAGGGTCCTGGGCCCTGTTTATTCTAACCATGTCCTGGACCATGTTTTTGTGAGCCAGAGGCTCCAGAGGGCAGTATATCCCTGGTAGGAAGGGTTAACACCCTTCCAGCTAGCACACCTGTAGGCGTTTCCTCTTGGTCTTCTTAGCAGGACTGAGAGGGGAGGATCTCTCTCTCGTAGCAATCCACCCTGGGAGAGAGAGGTGGTACTTCGCTGTACTCTGCAGGAAAGAGACTGGTGAGAATCTCTCATGCGTGATTTACTGTTTGTTTTGTACTGGGCCCGGGTAGCTGGCCCAGTAACCGGTAGTAAGGGCACTACGGAAAAGAGGTAGGCTCCTGACAGGAGTAGGCCGATTGTTTTTAGTTTTGTTTGTGCATAAAAGGGGAAGCCTCCCCAACTGCTGAAAAAGACTGTGTTCTGCTTTATAATAAAAGTACACCTGAGCCGCAATCTCCTGCTGTCCGGGCCATATTTTGAGCAACCTACCACAAGTGGTGGCAGCGGTGGGATTCTCTCATTCGTAACGGCTCCGCTGTTACAATACCTTAAAGGTACAGGAGCCCGCAGAAAATGGAGGACGTCGTGAAGGCCCTGGTCCAAGCCACGGCGGTGCAGCAGGAAACAAAGCAGGCAACTAAAGGCAGAAATTTTGGCCAGGTTGGGAGTGACGGCGACTGTGAGAGCCCAACGCTTCTATAAATGGCGATTTAAAGAAGGTCTGGCCCCCAGATCCCAGATGTTTGACTTGATCCATCTGGCCCGGAAATGGCTCAAACCGGAGAACCAAAGCCCTGCAAAAATGCTGGAAACTCTGGTGCTTGACCGGTACCTGAGAGAACTTCCCGTGGCCTGCGTGAATGGGTCAGTCAGGGAAACCCCACTACCTATGATGGCATGATAGCCCACGTCGAACGTTATCTGTCTGCAAAAGACTTGGAGAAATGTTCAATGCCGTACAGCTTGCTCCCGAGACCAAGAAACCGCCGGAATGAGCCTGAAGCGGAGTCTGGAGGGGGAGCGCGCCGACAGAAAATGGACTCTAGGGACCAAGTGTCTGTGAGAGAGGATCGCTTTGGGGAAATTCCATAGTTTGCTTCGAGTGTGGCGGGAAAGGACATGTCAGGGCAATCTGCCCTAACCGCGCAGAACCAATGCAATGTGGACTGGGGGAAATCCCCTAAACTTTTGTGGACTGATATCGGGCATGGTGGAAGGCTCAAACGCCTTTAGAATGACGGTGCAACTGAACAGCCAAGATACAGGGGCATTAGTCGACTCAGGCAGTGCCTTAACCTTGGTCGCAGGTGGTTGGTCAACCCAATCATGTACAAAACCATAAAACCATGGGGGTACTTTGTGTTCATGGGTGCACGGTACGGTACCCTACTGCCCCTATAGAGGTTGTTGTGCAGGGCAGACTGATTAAAATGTCAGCGGTAGTGGTAAAGCGGTTACCCTATCCCCTAATTATAGGCAGGAACTTTCCTGGCTTCCACACCCTGTTACAGTCACCGGGAACACCGAAAAAAGCCGACCCTGAAGTTGAACAAGGGGATGGTGATATCCTTAAGATGTTTCCCTTTACTGATCCCGATCTGTATGTGGACAACCCGAAAATAGGTAAAACCAGACGAGCATGCCGGGAGAGCAAACAGCGGTTTAATAGAGCTGTAAATGAGGTATTCTTGAATGAACGTGGAAAGCGAAACAGTAAAGGTGTAGCCACCCAATGTACCGAAGACGATATAGAGGTTGGACAAAGGGTGCATGACCTCGAGTCAGACGTTGAGACAGAGGTGGAGGACCCAATACCCTTGGATCTTTCCAGTAGTAGCTTTGGGAGAGACCAAGCAAACGATCCACTGTTGCAGGTCGCTAGAAGCAGGGTAGTAGAGGTGAATGGGGTGACTGTGCAGGGTAGCACCAAAGGTATCTACCCATATTTCCTCCTTAAGAACGATCTCCTTTATAGGGTAACTTCAGATGAAGGCCAAGAGATTGAGCAGCTGGTTGTTCCTTCCTCGTATACTCGGAAGGTGCTTAATTTTTCCCACTCTCACCTCCTGGGGGGACACTTGGGGTAGACAAGACTCAGGAAAGGGTGCTCAGAAGGTTCTTTTGGCCCGGAGTATATGAGGAGATTAAAAGGTACTGCGCTTCTTGCCCGGAATGTCAATTGTCATCCCCGAAACCCAGGTTAAGGGCCCCACTCATACCTCTCCCTGTTATCGATGTGCCCTTTGAGAGGATTGGCATGGACCTGGTAGGTCCGCTGGACAAAACTTCTCGGGGGCACCAATATATTCTGGTACTCCTGGATTACGCCACCAGATATCCTGAGGCCATTCCCTTGCGCAAGGCCAACGCCAAAACCATAGCGAAGGAGTTGATTCAGGTATTCTCGCGAGTTGGCATACCCAAGGAAATCCTGACCGATCAAGGGACGCCGTTTGTCTCCCGGGTGATGAAAGAGTTGTGTCAGTTGCTTAACATTCACCCTTTGCGAACCTCAGTCTACCACCCACAGACAGACGGGCTGGTGGAGCGATTCAATCGTACCCTGAAGGGGATGTTAAAAAAGGTAGTCAGTCGAGATGGGAAAGACTGGGACCTGCTGCTTCCGTATTTGCTATTTGCGGTCCGTGAAATTCCCCAAAGTTCAACGGGCTTCTCCCCGTTTGAACTTTTGTATGGGAGGCACCCCCGAGGCATACTAGATGTGCTGAAAGAGACTTGGGAGGAACAAGGTGTCCCCGGGGTCAGTACTGTACAGCACGTGGAACAAATCCAGGAGCGTATATCCCGGATTGTTCCCCTCGTTCGCCACCACATGGAACTGGCTCAGAGTACCAGAAGCTCCACTATGACCAGAGGGCCGTGGTGAGAGAATTCAAAGCTGGTGACAGGATAATGGTTCTAGTCCCCACTGCCGAAAGTAAGCTTCTAGCACGTTGGCAGGGACCCTATGAAGTGTTGGATAAGATAAGCCCAGTGAATTATAGGGTCAGTCAACCTGAACGCCGTAAAAACGGCTGTGTTTCATATCAACCTCCTTAAACCCTGGCAGGATAGAGAGGCCTGTACTGTCGCTGTGGGCGATGCGGATTCCCTGTCCACTGGACAGTCTGTTCCAATTTCCCCTGAGTTAACACCCAAGCAAACAGAGGAGGCTATACAGCTGGTCGAGAGGAATGAAGACGTCTTCTCAGCAACACCGGGTAGGACCAAGAAATTGCCCATGATATCGTTACAGAACATGGGGTCACTGTAAGGGTAAAACCGTACCGGATACCTGAGGCAAAAAGGGACGCTGTGAGGGCGGAAGTAAGAAAAATGCTTGAATTAGGGGTAATAGAAGAATCCCAGAGCAACTGGTCTAGCCCGATCGTCCTAGTACCTAAGCCTGATGGGTCTATCAGGTTCTGTAATGATTTCAGAAAGCTGAACGAGGTATCTAAATTTGATGCATACCCCATGCCTCGGGTGGACGAGTTGGTGGAGAGGCTAGCGAAAGCCAGATACCTCTCTCTCCTAGACCTGACGAAGGGGTATTGGCAGATACCTTTATCCAAGGAAGCGAGAGAGAAAACTGCATTTGCGACACCTGATGGGCTGTTTCATTATAGGATAATGCCTTTTGGCCTCCATGGAGCCCCAGCAACCTTTCAGAGGTTGATGGATAAGCTGCTTAGACCTCATGCCACATATGCCGCCGCGTATCTGGATGACGTCATCATCCACAGTTCCGACTGGGAAACGCATCTGATGAAATTGCAGGCAGTTTTGGACACATTTAGAAGAGCCGGGCTGACAGCAAATCCCCCTAAATGCACTATTGGTATGACTGAAGCCAGGTATTTAGGTTATGTGGTCGGTAGGGGAGTGGTAAAGCCCCAACTTAACAAAATGTGCCATACAACACTGGCCCAGGCCTCTGAGGAAGAAGCAGGTGAGAGCCTTTTTAGGGATCGTGGGCTATTACCGAAGGTTTATCCCCCATTTTGCCACAAGGGCTGCTCCCCTCACTGATCTTACGCGAGCGAAGAGTCCAGACATGGTACGCTGGGACAGCAAGGCGGAGGAATCTTTTGTTGACCTAAGGGAGGCTCTATGTACTCAGCCTGTGCTCATAGCGCCAGACTTTACCAAAGAGTTTTTCCTCCAGACTGATGCCTCTGCAGTTGGGTTGGGTGCTGTGCTGTCCCAGTTTGTTGACGATGAGGAGCACCCCGTTCTTTATCTGAGCAGGAAGCTGTTGCCCAGGGAGCAGCGCTATGCCACGATAGAAAAGGAGTGCTTTGGCGATAAAGTGGGCTGTGGAAGCCTTACGGTATCATTTGTTGGGCAGGCGTTTCACCCTTGTCACTGACCATGCCCCGTTAAAGTGGATGCATACCAACCGGGACCGGAACTCGAGAATCACAAGGTGGTTTTTATCCTTGCAGCCGTTTAGTTTTGTGGTGAGACACCGTGCAGGTCTCCTTCATGGCAATGCCGATGCTTTGTCTAGGGCTCACGGCCTTACGGCGGAGGCCGCTTCCCACTCCTGTGTTAAGCTGGGGGGTGGGATGTGTAACAGGGTCCTGGGCCCTGTTTATTCTAACCATGTCCTGGACCATGTTTTTGTGAGCCAGAGGCTCCAGAGGGCAGTATATCCCTGGTAGGAAGGGTTAACACCCTTCCAGCTAGCACACCTGTAGGCGTTTCCTCTTGGGTCTTCTTAGCAGGACTGAGAGGGGAGGATCTCTCTCTCGTAGCAATCCACCCTGGGAGAGAGAGGTGGTAACTTCGCTGTACTCTGCAGGAAAGAGACTGGTGAGAATCTCTCATGCGTGATTTACTTTGTTTTTGTACTGGGCCCGGGTAGCTGGCCCAGTAACCGGTAGTAAGGGCACTACGGAAAAGAGGTAGGCTCCTGACAGGAGTAGGCCGATTGTTTTGTTTAGTTTTGTTTGTGCATAAAAGGGGAAGCCTCCCCAACTGCTGAAAAAGACTGTGTTCTGCTTTATAATAAAAGTACACCTGAGCCGCAATCTCCTGCTGTCCGGGCCATATTTTGAGCAACCTACCACAATGTTCTAATTATTGCCACATTCTCCTAACTCCGTTTTCTGTGTTTAAGGGGTAACTCTCGGCTGTTGGGTTCTTTTCTACTTCTGATATTGACGGGACTTGTTCCTATTTCCAACCTGATTGTTTATCTATAATAGCGTCTATAATTAGTCTCATGTCTTCCTGTGTAAAATTACGACCATTACACACCCTTTTTTTTTTTTTTTTTAAATAGTTGAGTGTGCCTAAAGGGGTCTCTCTTGACTTTGGACAGTGTTAAAATCTTATTAATATCTTCTATTTCTATCGCCTTTTTAAGTAACTTATCCCCCACGGTCATAAATAGAAAATGGGTTTTGTTGGTGTCATCCTCATATCTTATTAATATGGCTTATTAATGGGGATCCCTTGTTGTGTGTGAATGGCTATAATAACAAAACCCGGTATATATTCTTCTGCTTCTCTCTCCTTTACTTCCTCTTTTTCTCCCTCAGTGTCGTCTTTGGATGGGGATGGGGCCGAAGGTGTCAAATCCTCCATTGCCCCTACCGCACCCAAGACCTCTGCATCAGTAAATCCTGTAAGGGACGGATATATAGATTGTCTAAAAAACTGAGGGGGTCGCGGTCCCCAGCTTTCTTGTTTATTCCGTGGTATACTCTGTTCTATTTTATGCAGTCTGGCGCTGTCAGAGGACAATGGGATTCCTCTTTTACTTTGTTTACTTTGCCTGTTGTACACCCACGGGTTAATAAAGTAGTAATCTGTTCCCCCTACTCTGGCTACATAATCTTTACATGACTCGCTAATCAGTGGTAGAGGGTACTCCTTGTTTTTAGTGTTATTGGCACCCATTATTAGCAGTACAAGTTTTGATATCAAAGAAAACAAACAGTTAATCAAGGTATTTAGTATCAAGAGGAAAAGAATACAAAGGTACAGGCTTCTCACAGTGCTCGACTGCCACAGATAAATCTGTGCGTCTTCCCAAAACGTGAGAAAGTCACTGACCCGGGCGTCTACGGGTTAAATGGTTTCAGGCAGTCATGACCAATTCTGCCTTAAGAGAAGGACAAGAAATAAAGGACTTATACAAAAATTTTCTATAACATATAACAAAAGTCCGTCTCACCTTACGGAACAGTTTGTTATTCAATCTTATACTTCTATAACTTATTCAACTATATACAAAATTAAAGCATATGCATATGGTTTGTTTAACCGTTAACCCAAGGAGGTCTGTGACATCCCCGATGTCTGCTATTCTAAAGAGTGGTCCCTGACATACACTCTTTGTATCCCCGATACTTAAATATAAGGAACAATGGACAATGCTTATTTTAGTTCGTGGATCAGCGTTGTCATTGCCCTCGTCTGGGCAAGACAATACTCACCGAGATGAGGGGTGACGACTGATCTCAGCAGCGCCTCCAGAAACTGTGGGCAATAGGGTACCCCACTTGTCCGTTCCTTCTCTTCGAGATCCTATCTCGCCTGGACTTCCTTGTGTTAAGGGTTCTCAACGTTGGGAGAGAAGCAGTTTAGTGAATAATGACACAGAGTCAAATATCTGCCAAAACACTTCTCTTTCGATATGGATGAGTTCAAAGCATTTATACACACACAGAAGGTGTCTAGAACACCACTCCTTCATTATTGATTGGTACAACACATCACACCAGGCATAATTTCCGAGAAATAGGCAAGATTTCAGAAAATCCTAAATGACACAAGAGTCACATGCCTTTTTGGGGAACTTAACAAGAATGTGGAAAGTCACTGACACGAGTGTATCTCATGGTTTAAGGGAAATTGGCACATAGTATAGCAACCGAAACTTTAGAGAGAAGCAATCCTAATAGGATTTCAGGCACATATAATCATATCTAAAGCAATTCTACGTTTATTTGATTAAGCCCAAAAAGGCAGAGTATTGATTGTGCTCTATTCTCTTCAGTACCTCTGAAACAACTGGCTAAAATTGGTGTCTACAGACATGATCTGGGGTGTGAAATAACTCCGCACTGAAAGGGTTAGACACATTGAGATAACATGAGGGGGGGGTCACACCATTTCCTGCATAATTGAATTCTACATTAATCCAAAAAAATCATCCATTAACATGTTCTAGCCAGTTTAAGGTTCCCTATAGCTACCACTGTGCTTGAATTTGAGGTTAACGCCTTCACACCCGAAAGCAAGTGATCATGATTTTGCATTGAAAAGCATCATTAGCATATCAAAAGACCATTTTGTCCCACACCTTTTTTAAAGCAGGATTAGTGTGTACCCTGTTGAGAAATACTTTATTTTATGTCTCTCCAAGTACCCTGGAGTTCAAATAGATTACTGCTGCATTACAACAGCCAGGGATTTGACAATACAGGGAGCGCTCTGTGGTCACTCACTGCTGTACAGGGATAAGATTCAGAGGGTTATAATGATTGAAAATCCCTGTACAGTACAGATACAAAGTGTTACTGTATTGACCATATACAGACATTATGTCCCATACAGATATTATTAGGGTTGCACCGATACCGATACTAGTATCAATATCGGTGCCGATACCGGGTACTGCAGGAGTACTTGGTACTCGTGCAGTACCCCAATATTTTTTTCCGATACCGGAAGCCGGCATTGACCCGGCTTGCCGGCATCCGAGGGGCTGGGGCGGATGTCCGAATGCTCTATCGGCATTCGGACAGGCCCTGCAGCTGCTCTCCTAACTTTGTTTATACTTACCTTCCTTTAGCGATGCCGGGAAAGTCTCCGCGCGCGCGCTCCTTGGAAGGTCCCCAGCCGCGACCACGTGGGACCATGTGATCGCGGCTGGGGTCCTTCCAACGAGTGCACGCGGGGAAACTTTCCCGGCGTCGCTAAAGGAAGGTAAGTATGAGCGGAGAGCAGCTGCAGGGCCTATCGGCATTCGGACAGGCCCTGCAGCTGCTCACTTTGTTTATACTTGCGTCGCTCAGGAAGGTAAGTATAAACAAAGTGAGCAGCTGCAGGGCCTGTCCGAATGCCGATAGGCCTGCAGCTGCTCTCCGCTCATACTTACCTTCCTTTAGCGACGCCGGGAAAGTTTCCCCGCGTGCACTCGTTGGAAGGACCCCAGCCGCGATCACATGGTCCCACGTGGTCGCGGCTGGGGACCTTCCAAGGAGCGCGCGCGCGCGGAGACTTTCCCGGCATCGCTAAAGGAAGGTAAGTATGAGCGGAGAGTGAGCTGGGGGGGCATTATCCATGAGCTGGGGGGCATTATCCATGAGCTGGGGGGCATTATCCATGTGCTGGGGGGGCATTATCCATGAGGTGGGGGGCATTATCCATAAGTTGGGGGACAAATCCATGTGCTGGGGCATTTCCATGAGCTGGGGGGCATATCCATGAGCTGGGGCATATTTCCATGAGCTGGGGGGCATATCCATGAGCTGGGGGGCATATCCATGAGCTGGGGGGCATATCCATGAGCTGGGGGGCATATCCATGAGCTCTGGGGCATATCCATGAGCTCTGGGGCATATTTCCATGAGCTGGGGGGCAGTATTCATGAGCTGGGGGGCAGTATCCATGAGCTGGGGGGCAGTATCCATGAGCTGGGGGGCAGTATCCATGAGCTGGGGGACATTATCCATGAGCTGGGGGGCAGTATCCATGAGCTGGGGGGCAGTATCCATGAGCTGGGGGACAGTATCCATGAGCTGGGGGACAGTATCCATGAGCTGGGGGGCAGTATCCATGAGCTGGGGGACATTATCCATGAGCTGGGGGGCAGTATCCATGAGCTGGGGGCAGTATCCATGAGCTGGGGGGCAGTATCCATGAGCTGGGGGACAGTATCCATGAGCTGGGGGGCAGTATCCATGAGCTGGGGGACAGTATCCATGAGCTGGGGCATATCCATGAGCTGGGGCATATCCATGAGCTGGGGGGTGTCACGACCCACTACGCGCGCTGCTGCGCAAAGACGCCGGGTTAAGCCGCTCACTATCTGTCTATCCTAGACCCAGATAATCACGCGCGTTTCTCTACCCGTCCCGGCAGCACTTTCTCCCACAACAGACACGTAGAGCGCGATATACTGATCCCAGGATTGCAACGCAGTACAAATCTTCTCCTGAAGCGCATAATAACTACGTCTCTCACAATCCTGGAGCTCACTTTCTTATTCTATTAGTAACGCTGCCACCAGTCCTCACAGACACTACGCACGTCGAAACAGGAGGCGCAGGGCTTAGCAGCCGCACTATCCTGGACTTGGACAGTGACTACGGATCCCACAATTCCCTGCCGTTTCCTGACGACCGCAACACGCAATTTCTTATATATAACCGAGCTTAAAGCAAATAGCAATACTCCCAATCTCTTAGTTAGCGTGGATTTCATCAGCCAGAGTCAAAACTTAAATATTTTTTGGTTTATTTATGATAGAAAAAGAATCACAGTGCTTGGTTACATAAAAACTTATAACTAGAATAAATCAATTACTTATACAATACACAGCAAAATATAAAGAAAAAGGTGTTAATCACAGAGCCTTACTTACGACAGAATAATCAGTAGCTAGCATCGGTGCCTCCTGGGGCCTGGAGGTAGGACATGGACCGATCAGTCCTCTTTAGAAGGTGCCCCAAGTGATCAGCTCTGAGCCATGCTTGATTCAGAATATATATAGGGCTGCCTTTTTCTACGTCCAGCCTCCTAACTGGCAGAGCCTTTGCCTACAATTCCCAGAGTGCCCATCTCTGGAGCATGCCCAGTGCACTTCGTCGTTAATCTTTAATTGCCTAAAGGCGTCCCTCTTCCCTCCAGACCCCCCTTAGAGATCAAGGATGTGCTTCCTGTCTTTGAAGATAGGGTCCAACTCTCTTGGGGCCGACCTGGCTGCCAAGGTGTGATTTTCTATGTTAGTGTACAAAGAAATTCCCTTTTTACAGCTATGTGTTATATCCTGCCCCAAGGGAGAAAGCTAAACATTTTGATTACATTTCAGCTGTGGACACAGGGATACACTTACCAAATGGTCAGACACAAATATGAATATAACTCTATATGGAGGAGAGGAGATATGTATGAACCGGCAGAAAGACACATATATACAGGCAGACCCTTATATAGATAGAAATACAGGTCTAATCTGCCACAGGGGGCATTATCCATGAGACCTGGGGGCTTTATATGAGGTCTGTTCTTATTGGAAAGCGGTCACATGACATAAAAGTATCGGTACTCGGTATCGGTGAGTACTTGAACAAAAGTATCTGTACTCGTACTCGGTCTTAAAAAAGTGGTATCGGTGCATCCCTAGATATTATTTTATATTCTATTGGTATTTTTGTGGAAGCTGCAATGCTAATAATCTCATTGTGATCACCACACACAAATTCCCATAAGCAGATCTCACCATTTTTATGATTTGTCTTTATCACTGTTACTGTATCTAACAAAAAGGTCTTTTCTGCCTGTATGATAATAATGCAGACCCCGTTTATAACTGCGTAAGACAAAGGACACCAACTAGAGATCAGCTCTTACATTTATTCTGTAAAGGGATGAACGAATACATGAAAAATTAGCAAACATTTTTTTTTTTTTTAAAAACGATATTAGAATTACAATTTCTGTACGAAACGTCTATTTTACCCAATATTTAATCGTTATGGGCACATCCCATGTTTCAAATAAACGTTATAACATTTTTTTTCAAGAACAAAATTGCTTGGTAGTAAAAGGGTTAATGATAGTGCAGACCTGTTAATGTATTGTCAATAGATGTGAGCCAGCCTCTCAGTAATAAATAACACACTAGCTTGTCGCACACAGCAATAAAAAAAAAAACAGTAAGTGCACATTGAGCAAATACATGTGTTTCTTATCCCGCCGCTCTGCTGCTAGTGCTTATGGATGGAAAGGAACTGTTACACGGAGCACTTCCTGCACGTCTTGCGTTCTACGGCGCATGCGCGACACCTGACGCTGTCGCTTCCGGTCTCCAGGACTTTCTGCAAGACTCTCTATGGTACTGCGGCCGCGTTGATCCCTGGGATACCTCCGCCCTCCCCGTGGTCCTCCCAGTTTGCGCTGCCTGAGGTCCGTGTCTTGTAGCAAGATGGCGGAGCTGGGTTCGGGTTGACCAGACGAGAGCGAACATCAGGGGAGAAGAGAAGTAACAATTCCGATGCGAAAGGCAGTGAGCCATAGGAGCGGCTGGGTGATCTGCGTGCTTTCTGGTCTTCTCGCCGAGGTGTGACAGGCCCTTAGCTAGCCAGCACCCCACCCCCTGTGCGGGCTCTCCACACCCCGTACACACAGACACTCTATCCAGGCTGCGGCCGAGGCCCCTGTCTGCTGCATGTGAGCTGTGTGCAGCGTGCAGGCCGTCCCGCTGAATGCCTCCCACACACGTGTGCTTCTATGCCTTCATATGCAGTGCTGGGGCTGAGCATATCCTAAGCAGCCATTCACAGTGCTGCTAATATTAGCCCTGACACAGCAGTGACCCCCTCCTTGCACACACAGCCCTCACTGCACCCCCACTGGCCAGGATCAGGGGCATATTCAGCTCTGGCACCTGCAGGCATAGCGCCCCTTAGTGGATAGCAGGGGGTGGGAGATCTACATGTAGGACCCCCTTTTTTTTTTTTTTGACAGGTGGGACAGTGTGCATGGCACTAGGGTCTGAGATTGTATAGCAGTATCAGTAGTTGTGTGCGTGTGGTTAGTTGGTTTTTTTTGTGGGTTCTCGCATGAGTTCCCCGGACCGGAGTGGGTGGCAGCAGGAGCGAGAGGGAGCCCCAGAGCCCGAGGAGAAGACAAAGACGCAAGCACCCTGCAGGAACCCGGAGCACAGCCCCGCTGGAGACAGGTCAGCATACCACGGCACGCTGACCCAGGGGTGGTTTTACAAGGGGACTCTGCCACGACAAGCGTGGTAATGCCATGAAGGCACTATTGGAAATCAGAGCTTGACAAAGTTGTATCTAAATTAGGAGCCAGCCAGTAGTATAACGTAGGAGCCAGGCAGCTACTTTCCCTTTAGTTTTGTGTCAAATAATTGAGAATTTAGAAGCCACGGATAAATTACAGAAGCCAATGGCTGCTCGGCCCTGGATTTGACAAGTCCTTTTGTGGATTCTGTAGGTCAGGCCTAAGTGCCAAGATCATCACTGCAGGAAAACGGCAAACATGGCTGTCAGAATTGGATAACAGTAGTTGCGCTGTGGGTTCTTAATGTCTTATAGGGGTTTATGTCACAAATCCGTTTAACCATTTATACATTTCCTAGAATAGGCTCACACAATCTTCAGGTAAATGTTTTCTTGATCTGCACACTTGCTGGTGCTTAAGTCAGAGCAACGTATTGGTGGTATGTCACGGTTGGTTCAGTGTCATAGACACATAAAGGTCTATGGATGAATCCGGTATATTTGTATATCGTGTGCAAGGCTGCAATCCGTTTTACAATCGTTCACCTATCTAGATGCACCGAAAATACAAATGGTGCATCATAACACGTGGAAACACACAGACAGGGATTTGCCATACTATGCTGCTTTGTTTGTACTGTATTATGGTATTTAGGCTGGGGTCAGACGAGCATCATTGGAGAGCGGAAGGAACATCAAGGAGAGTGGACGTTCCTTCCACTCGACGCCCATCCGGCCACCTCGCTGAGCACACTTAGTGCGCTCAGCGCTGCAAGGATCAATCCTCCTATGGAGGATCGCGCTTAGCAGCTCCGTCAACGTGTGTCCTAGCGCTTTGACGGAGAGGGCTGCTGCACAGACACAGCACGGCCACTGTTGCGCGTGCAATTCGTGCGGCTGGGCCCGTCGCAGCGACTCAGTGCTGCGACGGACGCCAGAAGGCACGTCAGTACAGGCGCACATAGTGCGCTCGTCTGACACCAGCCTTAAATGCAGAAGTGATTTTAAGAAATATATTTTTTTTAAATTTTGCATAACACAATCTCCACAGCCTAACATTCCTGAAATAACATGAAGCCAAGATCTAAACCTAAAATTCCAGAAGAATGGTTTTATTTTATTTTCTTCCCCGTCAATGGTTTTACTCATCCCCAGCCCAATCCCAAACATAACTGGGGCTTGGCAGTCACCCTGAAATGATCAAAAAGCAAAGCTCTGTGTCTGAGGTTAATGTGTTGCTGGTATGAGGAGCTGTCAAAGTTTAATGAGCGATGTATATACGTGCTTAGTCAGTGGGTCCTGTCAGTCAGTAGCGAGGGTTGCGTCATGTAACACAAATTGATGGGGAGTGGATACAGTGTGATGGGTTTGTAGTGGTGAAGGCAGATGTTTTATTTACTGGTTAGGCTAATGTCAGACGAACACAGTGCGCACTCTGCGTGCGTGCATAACGGACAGACGTACTGACGGAAGATACTGTAGACACCACACGATTTGTTTTTGTTGACGGTGTAGAAAAATGAATTATGGGAAACAAAATTAATATGGAAAATGATATGAAAAGGCATTTTGTGCGTCAAGGTGCTGGACGTTGCAAATGCGCTGCGTCTGACTTTGTTTCATCACGCACACAGAACGCTATGCAGACATGGCACACTCTGCGCGTCTTTCTTAGCGGTTTTACGTTCTTGCCTAAATTGCGTCCGTTTCAATCTGCGTGGTGCTTGCGCACTTCGGTGCGCACGTACTTAGTGTGTGGGTCTCTATTGATCATGATTCTATGCTACCACGGACATGAAACTGCGGCGACATGGACGTGATCACTGCGGTCATGTGAAGCGGGCCTTAACATAATGGTCTGTGTCCGTGACTTGGTAATTTCTGTAGTGACATGATACTGAAGATCCAATGTACAGTTGGGGGATGAGACTACAAAACCTGACTATTTTGATCCACTCAGACTTTAAAGAGTCCAGTTTTGGATTTGGTTTGCTAAGGGCTCCATTGAATGTGGAAAAGTACAAGTTTACAAATGTAACTTTTTTTTTTTTTTTTAAACTACTTGTCCCCCAGTTTAGTTTTGCGTTATCACAGATTTTAAAGGTACATGCTGTCTTTAAAATTTACCCCCATTCCCACCAGCATCTGCAGTTATTTCTTTAAAATTCTTGTTTTGGTTAAAGGAGAACTCTATTTTTTTTAATATTTTTTTTTTTGCCCATAATTGGGCAGAAGCTGCTGACAGCCTCTGCCCAATTATTTTTTTACTTGGTTTTCATAGTTTTGGTGATATTGCTCACCTTTTCTCCCTCAAGGGGTGCTACTGCTCCTATTCTGTCAGGGACTCCCAAACCCGTACGTCCCCGAGTCTTTTCTGTGCAACTTGCGTAGCATAGGGAACGCAAAATGCACACAACGGGACTTGTGAACAAGTCCTGTAGTGCCTGCGCAGAACGCAACTGATGTCACAGTGATGTCGGCACACCCCCTGCTTGTCGACGTCACTAGTAACCAGCAGCAGGGAAATTCAAATTTCCTGGCTACTGGTGACGCTTAATGGGGTGATGGAAAGTCCTCCTCTTCACCCACCTTTTTAGGAAAAACGGGGCTGGGAAGGGGGAGACGGTGAGGCTCTCCACACATCCTAACCATTTTATAAATGTAAAGTGGTCAGAATGTGTAGAGTAGGGATGCACCGAAATATCCACCACCGAAAATGGTGTCTCCGGTTTTCGGCCGAAATGAAAATTTCAGCCGACAAAATCGGCTGAAAATTTCCCTTTCAAAATAGGGCCTGGAGGCCCGGCCTGCGGCTCGCCTGAGCCTGGAGAACGGCCGAGTTGCCTGATCGGCCGTCCTCCAGGCTCAGGCGAGCCCCTGGCTTGGCCTGGGCCTAGAGGCCCAGCCGAGCCTGGGGCTCTCCTGAGCTTGGAGCCCAGCCAAGCTGCCTGATCGGCCGTCCTCCAGGCTCAGGCGAGCCCCTGGCTTGGCCTGTGCCTGGAGGCCCAGCCAAGCCTGGGGCTCGCCTGAGCTTGGAGGCCAGCCAAGCTGCCTGATCGGCCGTCCTCCAGGCTCAGGCGAGCCCCTGGCTTGGCCTGGGCCTAGAGGCCCAGCCGAGCTTGGAGGCCAGCCGAGCTGCCTGATCGATCCGTCCTCCAGGCTCAGGCGAACCCCTGGCTTGGCCTGGGCCTAGAGGCCCAGCCGAGCCTGGGGCTCGCCTGAGCTTGGAGACCAGCTGAGTTGTCTGCTCGGCTGTCCTCCAGGCTCAGGCGAGTCCCCGGCTCGGCCAGAGAGCCAACCTTGCAGGGGGCTCGCCTGAGTCTGAAGGCAGGCCGAGCAGGGGACTCGGGCTGGCCTCCAGGTCCAGGTGACGGATTTTGTTGGTGGTGGGGGGGGGGTGTTTTTCTTTATTTTAGGGGATTTTTTTTCTTCTGGCTCTTGCCCCTCAGCATGAGCAGCTCAGGGACTGAGCTGTGAATTTATAAAATTTTACAATTGTGTCATGTTTTATATCAAATGAAAGCCCTATTCATAAGTTTTATAATGACACATGTCTCTGTAGCTATCTCATAAATGGCATTTGAAGTTATGTTGACTAGTAAGTTTTGGCGTATTTAGGCAATTTTGAAAGCTCAAAATCTCAAACGGGTGGACAGAAAAATTATTTTTAAACATTTCATGGTATGGTACAAATGTACCAAAAATGAACCAAATCCATAACATTAAGGTTTTATGTAGGGATGCACCAATACCGATACTAGTTTCGGTGCAGATGCCCCAGATACCTCAACCGACACTGGAAACCAGCGCTGGGCTGGCTTGCCGGCCGGTGTAGGAGTGGCAGGCACGGCTAGCAGAGTGCTCGAACGGCACTCTGCCAGGCCCCTCCAGGTGGCCTTGTTCTTTCGAGCAGCCACCAGCAAAGGTTGTAGCCCGGCCACTCGCTTGGGAACCAGCAGCTGCGAGATCCCAGCGTTCACGAGATCTCGTGAGATCGCAGCTGGTGGTTCCAGCCAGGCTACAACCTTTGCCGGCGGCTGCTCGAAGGAACAAGGCCACCAGGAGCGACCTGGCAGAGTGCCGTTGGAACACTTTACCAGCCACCACAGTGTCTGTATCTGAGGTCTGTCTGTGTATACTCACACGTCTGTGGATAGATATATCTGTCCTTATTGGAAAGCGGTCACATGACATTAAAGTATCGGTACTCAGTCTTAAAAAGGTGGTGTTGGTGCATTCCTAGTTTTATGCATTGGTTGAGTTGACATGGAATGACCCTAGGGCTGAAACAACTTATCAATTAATTGGTATGTAATCGATAATGAGAATAGTTGACGACTACTTTCATCAATTAATCGGCCTGTGTATGGCACACTGTTTAGAATCAGACTGAGCTAAATATTAATAACCTCACTCGGTACTTTGGAGCCGATTGGAGAAGTTGTACCGGCTGTTTTATTTGGTGTGATTTATTTCTAGGGTTATGTGAGACCTAACTATTTTGGTTTTATTTAGTTTACAACAGTAGCAGAACCTTAGCACAAACCCTGGAGTACTGCCACTGGGTGGAGGAGCTGCCCTGTCTGTGTTTTATCTTTAACTTAGAGCTGGAGTCCTATGCCACCTCTCCACCCTCTCCGCCTTCATCTCTCTGATACACAGCTACCATACCTCCCCTTTTGGTTTGGTTCCTTTCCCCCAAACTCCCTCCCACACTTGGGTCCTGTCTCTTTCCCAAACTCACACACGGGCCAGTCCCTTGCCTAAAGCTACCCTCTCCCACCTCCAGTTACTCCACCCACTCAGTTTATTCATAAAAATGATTTTAAAGGACAACTCTACACACCCTGACCACTTTGGCTTTTGGTGCGTCTTCTCCTGAAGAGCACCATCGAGCTAATACCATTTGAGACCTGAGCAGGAACTCGCCATAGGACAGACCACTTATCCCACTGCCTGTTCTCCGTGCTTTCATACTAGTTTTAGTTTACTAGTAGATGTACAACTCAGATTGTGGACCTACTCTTGTTTGGCTGCTATGTTCACACTGTGCGATTTTGAAAACTGCGTTTTTCCGCGCAATTTTCATATTCACGAAATAGAGCGATAATGGCGCGATTTTGCAAAACACCACCAATGCAAAACACAAAATCACAAATCGCAAAAAAAGGGTCATGTACCAGCGACATCGTGCGGCAAGATGTGAACAGCTCCATTGGAGAAGCTACATAGCGCAACATAGCGCAGATTTTGCGGTGATAAATCACACAATGTAAACGGGGTCTAAGTTGAAGTTCCCCACCACTAATTCCAAGATGCAAGCTAAGGTGGCAGCATGGTCAGGATAACAGCTTGAGCTGTTAAGCAAATGGCAGGGTTAGACTAGTGCCGCATGTGTAGTCTCAGTTGGTATTTCTCTATTGGTGGCTTCCAGGTTACTGCATTATAGGGACACCCTGGGAAGTTATAATTTTTTTTTCTTTTTTTTTTGTGAAAGGATTTTACCAGGAAGGATACATTGAGATTTCTCTCGTTTTCAAGTATGTCCTGGGTGGCGAGTATGTACCGTTAGGTGTCTTGCCAAGGACACTTACTGGAGAGGTTGCTCGCTGGGATCGAACCCATGACTCCACAGGCTCTCTCCACGCAGAGCGTTGACATTACCTCTACTCCACCCAGCCGGCTACCTGTCAAGCTCTGACTTAAAGGGAGTCTCTAAGGTAAAAATGGGAAGGGGTGGGTTAAATCAGCAAAACCTGAAACATCTTTTCAAATTCAGTTACTCTTATTTTCAGCAAACATAACGTATGTAAATATTTGAGGATTGAAAAACATAAATAACATAGACCTAAACTGAGCTAGATGGAGGTATTGTGCGTACCTGGTGTATTACTACTAGTCTGTATCTATCATAGGTCTGATAACATGTACAGATCCTGCGCATGTGTTGTTACCCCTGGTCTGCTGAAGGTCAGCTGTCCTTCCCATTTTGTGGTAGATTTGTCTTTGGAATCACAGATTATGTGTATTGCAGTTTATTTCTCGGACTACATCGACAGTCTTCATGCCTCCCTGCAGCATGGCTATGGCACAGTCATGTAGGAGATGGGGAACCCTAGGCATTTTTCTTGTGTTTTTTTTCTAAGTCAGTGGAAAAATCTCTTTAGTATGACACGATCTTTTAATTGTGACCTTTAATAGCCTGCCATCATCTGTATGCTGTTAGGGACGTAATGATCATACTACAGGTCCATGGTTCAATAAACAAGCATGGATAACATTGTTGAAACTCTTTCCAATAAAGATCTGCGGAATTTATTTGGAATTTCTAAAATAATCGTTAAAATGCAGCATCCTGACAAAGGGAATCCCCCCTTTTGTTTTTTTCTATTTTCACTCAGTCCTCAGGCGGAGCCGGTGAGGACTGGGTGACGGCGGAGCCGGTGAGGACTGGGTGACGGCGGAGCCGGTGAGGACTGGGTGATGGAGATTTCCCGCTAGTCCATCAGATTATGTTGACTTGGTGGCAGTGAAGTGAAAACATCCATGTATATTCTGCATGGAGGAGTTTGCCCCCAGTGGAGTATCAGGATTTGGCAGGACATCAGAATTTGTCGCTGACGCGGAGTTGAGTATTAAAGAACGATAATAAATTGTTAAGCAGTGACCTAGGTCAGAGATCCTTCTGCTAAATCTAAATTTGTGACTTTATCGGATGTTACATTGAAAGTTGTGTTTCTGGCGGTGAGGTGGCACATTTGGGAGCAGTGTGTTTGGTGCTGGACCTTGAGTTTATAAAGAACAGGTTTAGGGGCATTTTGATACGAGATGCCCAGTGTGGGTGCTTTTTGGGGTGCCTAGTAGCTTGTGCACTGCTCTTCTCTTCTACTTTATGGATATCTTTCACTCTCTCCATTTTCCATTCTCTGACCTCCATCCTCCCCTTTTTTATTCTTTTCATGCTTGGTCTTCTCATCTAAGCAGAAAGCGATGATGAGGTGCCAACAATCTGTATGTTCTGGGATTTTTTTGCTTCCTGACTGACTTCACCCATACATGTTTGGTTATTGACTTTTTCTCAGTATGGCCTTGTCAGAATTTTACCTCAATTTCTCCTTAAGGGTTATTCACTAAGAGCCAAATAGCACCGAACAGTGAATTTCACTGTATGGTGCAATTTTGTGGCAGTTCAGCGATTGACAAAGCTGGTAATACGCCAAATATTGGCGCATTGCCAGCGAAAGATGGTGCAGATCGCCATAATTTGGACACCTTCGGCAGCAGTGAAATTGTCTCCTAGAGAAGTAGTGGTTAATCTACTCGGAGAATGCCGAAATGCCTAGACTTTCAGTGATTCCGTTCGACAGGTTTAACCCCTTCACGACAGGCGGGTGTCGCCCGTCAGGGATCGGTTAACGCTGGCGAGGCGTACAGGAGCCGCGCAAGCTGCTGATTTCAGGCCGTCATCATGAGCATTGGCTTAGCTCAAATTTTCTTGCTATACAACTTGATGCTAAGCCAATGCTCCTGATGACGCTGGCATACAGCGAAACGCGTAGAGCTATGCAACAGAACTGATTTCCTGACAATCATCTCCCCCGAGGCATAGTGCAAGACAAGGTTAGATCTGGCAGTTTTTAAGTCTGTTGAGCGCTCACACACATTGTATCAAGTGCAGTCTTTTCTACTAGGTGTTCATGTGGAGATGAGATATAAGCAGCATTGAGATACGAAGTAGCCTTTATTTCTAAATTATTTATTTTTTCATTCTTTACTAAACTCACAGACCCACGAAGGCCTGTTTCCTACTACTACTATAGTATCTGTACAGCATTTCTAGCACTATTGCGTTCCACAATACTCCTCATGATGCCTCCGTAACGGGGGGAGGGGTTTGATTGTACGACAAGACCAATAGGAGCCTATGCTCTACGGGTCTTGAAACTTTTTGTTCTTGGCCAAACATTTGATCTGGCTATTCCTATTGTTTGTTTGTTTTGTGGTTCCTTGGTATCCATATCCTACACCTTGAGGATTTATGGTAAACGTTGGGTCCATACACCACGTTTTATAGTTTTTTCCACTAAAAGCTACATTTCAGAGACTCACATCCACTCTCTTAGGAGATTTGGCCTTTGCAACCTCCAATAATTAATAAATAAATATATCAGGTTTTTTTGGGGGGAGGGGGTTTGGATTACACCCGCTGTGTGTTTCGTTTGGAAGCTGCTCCCTGATTTTCTTTTTCTATGCATTGCCATTCTCCAAGGTTGCCATCCCATTAAACCTTGATAGCAAACTCTCTTGCATCCATCTCTAAGTATCAGATACAATTGCAAATCCCATAGCTCGGTCTCCATGAGATCGCATTATCCTTCTGACTTGATGAAATTTTCTGCATCTTGCTGTTTATTAATATTGAATAAAATGCTGCTTTATGTCAGCACAACTGTTTTGCAACCCTGTCTCTTGAAACATGGTGCACCTTGCCACGTTGGCTGGTTCATGTGAGGGAACTTAAAGGGATACTCTAGGCAACATGACCACCTAAGCTTTTTTGAGGTGGTCATGATGCCCTGAGTATGCCCATGTCTTTCCTCCCTCCCTCTGCTCAGCCGATCGGCTGAAACCGCTGAGAGACGCGGAGGACTTTACTCCGCCCTCCCAGCTGTCTGCAGAGCGGGATTTGTATTTCCTGCTTCTGCCGACTATTGCTGAGTAGGAGACGTCATCACGCTTTCAGCGCGATGACTTCTCCAACTCGCCGCAGTAGCTGGCGGGAGCGAGCCGCCAGCATAGTCTGCGGCTGCGATTAGTGTTGCGCGCATCCTCTTGCGCGTAACACTAATCAAAGAAGGTGGCACACAGAAGGTGGCGCCAACTTCCTGGTTCGCATGGAAGAGGGCGGCGTGGGACAAAGAAAAAAACCGCCGTGGGAAAATGCCTGCGTTTTAAGGTAAGTATATCTTTTTTTTTTAAAAAAAAAAGGTAAAACAACTTGGCAGGGCATTAGGATTAATATAAAGAAATAAAAAAAAAAGGTGTCTCATTTTGAGCCTAAACAGACTTAATGAATTGCAAATACCTCTGGAAAAGCAAATATTTTTCTTTTTTATAAAAAGTATAGACCCTTGTAATGAACCCTTATTTAGTCAAATCCCCTTTTCTCTTTTAACCGAAAGAAAACGCTTTTGATAACCTAGGGAATTAATCTTTTAGATCCATTTCAGTAATGGTGATAAAAACCTTCACTTAAACGGTCTCCATATACTGCAAGAGTCCTGAAGTAGTCTCTACTGCCATCAAATGGTGCAATATAAGATTCTCTCTAGGTATGGTGCAGTCTGTAAACTGCCACATCTTTTATGGTTTGTTTATGCAGTTGACAAGTTTTGTGTACGTCTAGTTAAATAGATGTGTTTTACATGCATGTGGGCTTCTGGTTGTTGATCAGTGGTTCCCAACTGTGTTCAAGTACCACTAACAGGCCAGGATTTAAGGATCACTTTGGGGAAATGCAGACTGAATTCTACAGTCACTGAGCAGCAAATCATATCACCTGTTCTGTGCTTCACATATCTGGAAAACCTGACCTGTTAGGGGGACTTGACTGGGGTTGGAAACCACTGTTGTAGATGAACACATAGGAGTGAATGGCTAGTTGAGGATGGACGCATATGGGTGTGATTGTATAGTTGTGGGTGTATAGGGTGCAAGCAGCTGGTTGTGGGGGAACTGGGGTGTATGTGTTTTTAAAAGGAAGTAAATGTTGGGTGTAACTAGTTTTGTGTGTTTGAGAGAGAGAATGGAATACTTCTTACATTAACAAGTCTCTGCAGGCTTCCAGCATCTAGATGTAGTAGGGCTCAATTAAGAGAATTTTGTGTGGGTTTGGCCATTGATCTGCAGCAGTGTGCTTAATTCATAAGGTTATTCACACTGATCCTGTGAGATCATGTGTCTCTGAACACTGTAGCCAAATGCTGTAGACCGGGTGTGTGCTATATACACTATATTTCAATTTTAACATAAATCAATTCATCTTGTTAGAATTGGCATTTACTTAATTTTAAACTCACAAAAAGTAGGAAAAATAGGTGGAATTCTCCCTCCTGACCTGAACCTAAGCTTTGCTGATGGGCTGAGTCCCTGCTTCTGCAGTACACTGCTTTGTGACCATATGATATATCGGTGACATAGAGCAAGGAGTTGGCCAGATTTACATCAATCAAGATTACGCACAAATTGCACTTGTTATGAGCCAGGCAAAGGTTTCTTGATCTGTGCAGAATCTACATCCATAAACGTAGGAGCCAGTGGCTACACGATCTTGTATCAAACCCTAGACATGTCTACTAGGGATGAGCCGAACACTCCCCGAGTTCGGTTTGAGCCCGAACCCGAACTTCCCATTTGTTCGGGACCGAACCCGAACCCCCATGCAAGTCAATGGGGCTGAAAATTCGGTTTTTTAGAGTGCCCTCCAGGAGGGCATATATGCTACATATTTGCCATAAAAGGTGTATGGGGGTCCGGGTAGTGCCCTGGGGGACAGGAAACGAGGATAAAAAGTTTTAAAAAAAACGTTTTTAAAGGGACAGTGAGTTTTCCATGAAATAAGGGTTAAAAATAAAAATGAAAAATTCCTTCAAATATCGTGCCTAGGAGGTCCCCATAACCTGCCCGTGAAGTGGCGGATTTCTAGGATGTATAGAAACACTTAAAAACAAATAAATGAAGTTTCGTATGACTGTAAATGCTTTTCCTTTAATCTATCCATAAACCACTGCTTGTGGCGGCAGCCTGTATGAAAAGACATTTTAGGACGCGCAGAAAAAGTTTAGTGATTTTTTTTTTGGCTAAATTATTGTGAAACTTATGCAGGCTTTGGATGAAAGTAACAATAGGTGCTTTAAAAATGGGCTTTTAGCGTCGGCAACAGTGCCGTCACACCGTAACCCCTCTGAGGATATGAATTTGATACAGGCGTCAATGGCAGTGCGCCCAGATATTGTGCCTTTAGTGCCAGGCATGCAAGTACTATCATACAGTAACCCCTCTGTGGTATTGTGGAAGAGTGCAGGGGTGGACTATGTGGTCCTATATTGAAATTTTTTTTTTTTAATGGGCGTCAGTGCAGCCAGATATTGTGCCTTTCATGGCAGCAAGTGCCTTCACACCATAACCCTTCTGTGGTATTGTGGAAGAGTTCAGTGCTGGAGGTTTTGTGAATGCAGAAGAGGACATCCCCTATCTATTCCATTACTTCAGCATCAGGGGATTGATAGCTGTTGATCCAGGACTGATTCATTTTTATAAATGTCAGCCGGTCTACAGAGTCGGTGGACAGACGCACTCTTTTGTCTGTGACAAAACCTCCAGCGGCACTTAACGTCCTTTCGGAAAGCACGCTAGATGAAGGGCAACCTAGTAGCTGCATAGCATATTGGCTAAGTTCTGGCCAGTGATCCAATCTCAACACCCAGTAAGCCAGTGGATCATCTGCTGGAAAGGTATCCGGGTCTGCCCTTGCCCCTAGGTAGTCCTGCACCATATGGTGAAGACGCTGGCAATAGGTGCCTACATTTGACGTCCCTGGGCGTCGAGGACTAAAAAAAATTAAAAATGCATCAGTCAAGCGGCCCTGGCCTTCACCACTATTCCTCTGATCATCCGCAGCCTCAGAAGCACGTGTGTCAGCACTTGGTAATCTACCAGTGCCTGGAAAGGTGTTACACAAGTGTCGCTTTAGAGCGTCCTCAAGTTTTTTTCATCCTGTGCTCCCTCTGTGGGGGCAGGATGAGCTCTGCAACTTTCCCCTTGTATCGTGGATCAAGAAGGGTTGCCAACCAGTAATGATCCCTCTCCTTGATAGCACGAATCCTGGGGTCCTTTAGCAGGCTTTGCATCATTAGGGAGCCCATGCAGCGTAGGTTGGAGGTGGCATTAGCTGCCGAGTCTTCCTGGTCAATGAGGATGACCGTATCGTGCACTTCCTCCTCCCAGCCACGCACAAGCCGTTCTGTTTCTGGGCACACAAAACCCTCCCTTGAGGAATCCCCACCTTCAATGCCCCCACTACTTAAATAGTCCTCCTCCACATCCTCTTCCTGTCTGATCTGAGTAGGACCCGCTGGAATGCTGTCTGCGGAAAGACTGGGGCTTTGAGAGCTAGGGAAGGCCTCCTCTTCCTCTCGCTGCTCTGCCTCTAGAGCCACATCTATAATTCCCTGCAGAGTGTGCTCCAGCAGGAACACTAAAGGAATTGTGTCACTGATGCATGCACTGTCCCTGATCACCATCCTCGTTGCCTCCTCAAATGGTGACAGTACAGTGCATGCATCCTTGATCATCAGCCACTGCGGGGATGGGGGGGAAACCAAGTTGACTGAACCTGTCCTTGTGCCATACTCACACAGGTACTCGTTGATGGCCCTCTGCTGCTTGTGCAGACGCTGCAGCATTGCTAATGTCGAGTTCCACCTGGTGGGCATGTCACAGATCAGACGGTTTGTGGGAAGGTGGAATTCTCTTGGAATTTCTGCCAGGCGAACGCTTGCTGGGAATGACCGTCTGAAGTGGCTGCAGACTTTTCTGGCCTGGATGAGAAGCTCTGCCAGCCCTGGGTACTTGGTTAGGAAACGCTGTACCACCAGATTTAGGACGTGTGCTCGGCATGGTACATGCGTCAATTTACCCTTGCGTAGGGCGGAGAGAAGGTTGCTGCCATTATCGCAGACTATCATTCCCAGCTCAAGCTGGCGTGGTGTTAACCATCTCTGCACCTGCCCCTGCAGAGCTGACAAAATTTCTGACCCGGTGTGGCTCCTGTCCCCTAAACAAACCAGCTCAAGCACAGTATGGCATCTTTTTGCTTGAGCCATTGCGTAGACCCTGTCAGGCGTCGGTTTAACTGCCACTTCGCCAGAGACGGGAGGAAGAGGTGGCGGTGGTGGAGCAGACAGACCTCATACAAGCAGCTTTCTGGAGGCGTGGTGGATGAACAAGCTCCAGCACAGAGCCCCGTCTTGGATCCCTCCCAGCTGCAATCAGAGTTACCCAGTGTGCCGTGAAGGAAATGTAACGACCCTGTCCATGCTTGCTGGACCAGGTGTCTAAAGTGACATGCACCTTGCTGCTGACTGCCTTTCCCAGTGACTGGATAACATTGTCTTCCACGTGCTGGTATAGTGCTGGAATGGCCTTGCGTAAAAAGTAATGGCGTTTTGGAACCTGCCACTGTGGTACAGCGCATTCAGCAAATTCACGGAAGGGAGCAGAGTCCACCAGCTGGAAAGGCAGCAGCTGCAATGCGAGTAATTTTGCTAAGCTGGCATTTAGACGCTGTGCTTGGGGATGGTTGGGACTATATTTTTTCTTTTGCTGCAGCAGCTGCGGCAACGTAATCTGACTGCGTAAATCTTCAGCTACTGGGATGATGTCACATTGTGAGGAAGGACCTGCTGGTACATCCATTACTGTAGCATCATCCCTGTCGGAGGTTGTAGGCAATTGCATGGCAGGACATACAGTGTGGGTAGAGACAGATGAGCAGGAGGACCTACGCAAAGTTTTGCCCCAACGGGATGTGTGGCACTTGTTCATATGTCGCCTCAAGCACGTGGTACCCAAGTGTCCGGTGTTTATCCCACGCTTCAGCCTCCTCTGACATAGATTACAAATAGCAACAGTGGGGTCTGCTGCACATTTCTTAAAGAACTCCCAGACAGCAGAGTTCTTGCATGTGTTCTTTGAGACAACAGCGCTCTGCACCGGAGCAGCTCTGACATGTGATGCCTTGGACTGGCTAGTGCTACGGTTGGTCACAGAGGATGTTGTGCCTCATGTTTGCTGTGCCTCCTCCTCCTCCCCCCTCCTCCTCACTTGATTCCTCAGTTCGATCTGGCACCCAGGTGGAGTCAGTGACCTCATCATCATCATCAATGTCATCTTGACCCCCTATCTCCTCGTCACTGAAGCCAACGTGGCAGTATGCTGCAGCTGCTGGGGCAACATGAGTGCCAGTTATTTGTGTGTCATCACTGGCACCCCCTTCCTCTAGGTTGATTATACTCCCTTGCTCAACCTCAGAGATTGAATCAGAGCACTGTACTTGCTGCGCATCCTCAAGCAGCATGTCACTCTCATTGTGGTCAAACAATTCAGCTGACTCCTCCGTGTGTGATAGCGAGGCTACGGCAGGAGTAGCTGTGGACATGGAGGCTGCATTGGATGCTTTGGCAGCTGTGGTGGACTGTAAAGCACTAGAAGCCTGGCTGGCAGAGGACTCGGAGGATGAGGATGGCCTGGTTAGCCAATCCACCAAGTCCTCTGTATGTTGCTGCTGCTTAAGACGGCCAGCACCAGTTAGAAGGGACAAGCGTGCCCCTGCAGAGGATCCACCACGTCCACCACGACCAGAGACACAGCCTCACGACACAGGGGCTGCTTGCCCTCTTATCTGTGGCTGGGAGCGTCTGCCTGTCCTTTTTGTTCTTTCAGACATGGTGAGTGATATATAGATTAATACAGTTGTGTTCAAAATTATTCAACCCCCACTGAAATTTAGTGTTTTGGCCAGTTTGACATTGATTTTGATCATTCAGTCATCTTGCTTACAATTAAATCAAAGAGGCACGTGTAGGTCTGACAAATATAACATAACATTTATAATGAAATAACCACAAATGTCTTTTCTGTGCTCACATCATTATCAGTTTTATTCAACCCCCAAGTGACATTCAATCTTAGTACTTAGTACAACATCCTTTTACAGTTATAACAGCTTTTAAACGTGAAGCATAGCTTGACACAAGTGTCTTGCAGCTATCTACGGGTTTCTTCGCCCATTCGTCATGGGCAAAAGCCTCCAGTTCAGTCACATTCTTAGGCTTGCGCACTGCAACTGCTTTCATTAAGTCCCACCAGAGGTTCTCAATCGGATTTAAGTCAGGTGACTGCGATGGCCACTCCAAAATGTTCCAGCCTTTAATCTGCAACCATGCTCTAGTGGACTTGGAGGTATGCTTGGGATCATTGTCCTGTTGAAGGGTCCAACGTCTCCCAAGCTTCAGGTTTGTGACGGACTGCATCACGTTGTCATCCAATATCTCCTGGTACTGAAGAGAATTCATGGTACCTTGCACACACTGAAGCTTCCCTGTACCTGCAGAAGCAAAACAGCCCCAAAGCATGATTGACCCCCCCCCCCCGCGCCATGCTTCACAGTAGGCAAGGTGTTCTTTTCTTCATAGGCCTTGTTCTTCCTCCTCCAAACATAGCGTTGATCCATGGGCCCAAACCGTTCTAATTTTGTTTCATCAGTCCACAGAACACTATCCCAAAACTTCTGTGGTTTGTCCACATGACTTTTGGCATACTGCAGTCGACTCTTCTTATTCTTTGGAGACAGCAAGGGGGTGCGCCTAGGAGTTCTGGCATGGAGGCCTTCATTACGCAGTGTGCGCCGTATTGTCTGAGCTGAAACTTCAGTACCCACATCTGACAAATCTTTTCTCAGTTCCTCAGCAGTCACACGGGGACTTTTCTCCACTCTATGCTTCAGGTAGCGCACAGCAGTCGAAGTCAGCATCTTCTTTCTGCCACGACCAGGTAGCGTTTCAACAGTGCCCTTTGCCTTGAATTTGCGAATGATGCTTCCTATGGTCTCTCTTGGTATGTTTAACATCTTTGCAATCTTCTTATAGCCATTGCCCTTCCTGTGAAGAGTAATCACCTCTTCTCTTGTCTTCCTGGACCATTCTCTTGACTTCACCATGTTTGTAACCACACCAGTAAATGTCTAGAAGGAGCTGAGTATCACAGTCATTTTAAAGCTGCCTAATTGGTGCTTATTATTATGCTTTATTGCTGCTCCGTGACATCCACAGGTGTTTTCAATACCTGATTGAAAACACTTGAATGAACCTCTGTTCTTCAGAGTGGTAGTCTTTAAGGGGTTGAATAATTGTCAATGAAGAATTCACAAAAGAAACATTTACTACTGTATTACAAAACCAATTGATGTCATTTTAGTTGCATATGGTTCTTTAAAAAGTCCTTGTAGGATTTCATTCTGAATACAATTAAAAATGTACACTAAATTCCCTAAAACCCTTTACAGCATTGGGGGTTGAATAATTTTGAATACAACTGTATATACAGAACTCTGATTCAACTCTGGTATAAAGATTTAAAGAACTCTGGTATAACTCAGTGAGACACACTGATAGCTGGCAGCCAGTGACAAGAGACAGATCACCTTAATTCACAAATGTTTTAAAGAAATTAGTGAGCCCCAAAATACAGCGTGGTACTGCATGTATGACGAGACACAGATCACCTTAATTCCCAAGTGTTTTAAAGAAATTAGTGAGCCCCAAAAGTAATTGCTGGCTGTGTGACGAGACCCAGAAGATCGCCTCAATTCACAAATGTTTTAAATAAAGTTGTAAACCCCCAAAAAAATTGCTGGCACAGTGACAAGACACACATCACCTAAATTCCCTGATATTTGGTATAAATGAGACACCCCCCCCCCGACGCGTGGCAGACCGGCAGTAACAACACACACAACTATCTTCTTTGAAATCTCCTCTGAAATGCGCGCAGAATCGGCGCGTTGAAACCTTATATAGTGTGCTGCGGGACTTAGCTCTGTGAGCCCATGATTGGGCAAATTTTGCCCAATCAGGACTCTGAGCGGTGATTGGCATAGTGTTCAACCAGTCTTGCACCAGACCTGTGGTCAGGTGCAAGGCTGTAGCCAATTACGAGCTTCAGGCAGTGGGAAAATGCATTGTGGTCCATTGTGGTCGAACATGCGGCGAACACCCGGAAATGTTCGGGGTTCGCGATCTGCTCGAACAGGCTAAGTTCGGGTCGAACCACGAACCGTCCGAACACGAACAGCTCATACCTAATGTCTACCTTCCCTCCCCCCAGTATTACATACTTTACATAACTATTACTTCTCCAAATCTCTTGTTTTTCAGGCACATGGTAGCTGTAAAGTGTTAAATAACTTTGTAAACACGGGGATAACCTCAAAATGTGCTCCTAGTGCTATGTATAGCTAGTTTTTCCTTTCATTGACAACAATTATTTTTAATTCATTTTAAAAAGGCAAAATGCTATGCTGCGGATCAACATACAATCATGGCAGTTTCTGGAAATACATTGTCATGTGGCATACAGACGACAAATCATTTGTCTCTCACATTTTTGTTCTCTTCTTTACATTAACATTGGAGCTTAATGATAAATTTCTGAATCATGGAAATAATTTTGTGACTTTTTTGTTTGGATTCATTGGCACAGCGGCTCATTTTCAGTTAAACATTATTATTATTATTATTATTTATTTTTTGCTAAGAGAAATGAGGGCACATTTTGCCTTTTCTCAATTATGGCTAAATGTAAATAAATGGAAAATGGCTCCTTTTTAATTGGTTAAGTCAAGATTACTAGAACTGGGACTATAAAAAATATTAAGAATAATACTTGAATAAATGTATTGCCAAACGGCAATACTTTAATGTGAGGATCGTCTCAGGCCAACTATTCTATTACCATGCAAAGCTACATTAGATGAGAAGCCAAAGACCTGTAATATATTTATATACCGTAGTTTAATGAGTTGCATGGAGTAGGCTGTTAATCTTTAGCGGCACTGCAGTTCATTTAGGGCCTTTCCTTTGTTGAACTAATTAAGTGTATAATCAATCACTGCTGATCATGCATTCTGCACCTGAGCATGGATAAAGCTTTACATGTCTATTCACTAAAGGGTGAAGTCGGGAGAATTGGCAGAAGTGAAAAATCTAGGTCAAAATGGCCAAACCAGAAAAATTCTTCCATTTACCCCACTTTCCAAATCTGCTATTTGGTCTAGAATGTCCTCTTCGTCTGTCAATTCTCCTGACTTCACCTTTTAATGAATAGATTTGAAATGGTGGGAATAGACCTGAAAATGTAAAAATAGTGGGGTGGCAGGTGTGTATATAACAGAAGTCAACACTGGATTCCAATAGCATTTTTTACAGTGTGCAGTGATAATTGTGTAATTTCTTAAATCCTAAAGCTGCAAAATAGTTACATGTTAAAGTCTGCCACTTAAAGTTATAACATACATCGTTGGCTGTCTCCTACAGGCTAGCTCTTCTGACCTGACAAACATTGGCAGCTGGACCTCACATGCGGTGCCAATGCCATTACCAAGATGGAGGTGCCCTGTAGCCTGGTTTGAATGGTGCACTTTAATATTATTAGGGATGCACCGATACCGAAAGCCAGCACTGAGCTGGCTTGCCAGGCGGTTTCCAAGGGGCTGGGGCAGCTGGCAGAATGCAATAACCGCAATCTGCCAGGCCCCTCCGGCTGGCTGCACGTCAGTGAGTGGCCAATGGCATGTGACGGTCGCAAACTGTGCAAGATCTCACGTGAGCGCGGTTCCAGCAGAGTCACATTGCAACCTTCACTTGCTGGCAGACGCTTGCTGGAACACGGCAAGCCAAAGGCACTGGCAGAATGCTGTTAGTGCATTCTGCCAGCTGCCCCAGTGTCTGAGTTCTGGGATGTGTGTGTAATATGGATGGTTGGTCTGGGGTGGGTGTTTGCTCAAGCCTGTGCAGTGGCTAAATTCAGTATTAACATAAATTGGACCGGCTTTCAGCAAAATCCTAAATTATTTATTGGAAAGCTGTCACATGACATTAAATGTAGGGATGCACCGATACTAGTATCGGTATCGGGGCCGATATTGCCGTTTGCACGAGTACTTGTTACTCGTGCAAACGGCCCGATACATCCCGCCGATACCGGAAGCCGGCGCTGGGCCGGCTTGCCGGTATCCGCGGGGCTGGGGAAGCTGGCCGCGTGCATGTAAAGCACGCGGCCAGCGTTCCCCTCCGGCGCGCCAAATACTCACCCTTCCTGAAGTTCCGGTCGCTGGGCAGTGATGCGTTCCTGCGGCCACTGGGCGCTCCTGTGACGCTGACTCTCGGCTGGAGGCAGCGTCACAGATGCGCCCGGCGGCCACGTGACCGCATCACTGCCCAAAGACCGGAACTTCAGGAAGGGTGAGTATTTGGCGCGCCGGAGGGGAACGCTGGCCGCGTGCTTTACATGCACACGGCCAGCGTTCGAGCTGGGGGAAAATCCATGAGACCTGGGGGCCAATCCATGAGACCTGGGGGCCAATCCATGAGACCTGGGGGCCAATCCATGAGACCTGGGGGCCAATCCATGAGACCTGGGGGCCAATCCATGAGACCTGGGGGCCAATCCATGAGACCTGGGGGCCAATCCATGAGACCTGGGGGCAATCCATGAGACCTGGGGGCCAATCCATGAGACCTGGGGGCCAATCCATGAGACCTGGGGGCCAATCCATGAGACCTGGGGGCCAATCCATGAGACCTGGGGGCCAATCCATGAGACCTGGGGCAAATCCATGTGAGCTGCGGTCAATCTCATATAAATTTTTATGAGGTCTGTTCCTATTGGAAAGCGTCACATGACATTAAATAAAAGTATCGGTACTCGGTATCGGCGAGTACTTTTAAAAAGTATCGGTACTCGTACTCGGTCGTAAAAAAGTGGTATCGGTGCATCCCTAAATAAAAGTATCGGTGAGTACCTGGAAAAAGTATTGGTACTCCATTCTGTCTTAAAAAATGGTATCGGTACATCCCTAAATATTATGTATATAGTCATTGCTGAGATGTGCATACAAAGCTCTGACCAACTCTTTTGGTAGACATATTACTGCCATACTGCTTCATCCTTTCATTTTAGAGAGACATGTCTGAATAACTAACCCCCCCCCCCCCCCGAGGCATTAGCATTAAGGCTGGCTGTCTACTGGGTCAGTAGTCGGCCAGCTGACTACGGACAACTTTTTTTCAAAGATCCTGAACGATTTGGGTCGTTCTATGGACGACCCAGATTGACCAGCTGGCAAACCGCTGAATTGGGAACCCCCCCCCCCTGCTGTCGAACACATGCAGTGGTCTCCGGTGCTGTTCCTGGTGCTGAAAGGGCTTATTAATGCCCTTTCAGCACCAAAGTTCCCTGCGTGTCTTCCACAGCATTCACAGGTGGGGTTTTTTCCCCGGTTTGGCAGCAAAGGTAAAAACAGCATTTAAATAAAATTCACAATTCAAAAACTTTGTCTTAAAAAAAAAAAAAAAAAGCAGAACAATTAAAATCAATAAATATGCCTTTTGCTGCAAATGAATAAACGGTTGAATAAAAGAAATGGGATGGAAAATATAATTTTACATTGAATCCTATGGGATTCTCCTGTCGAACTGAATCACTTCTCTATGGGACAATATCCCTGCTGCTGCAAGGTGGTTTAACTATACAATATTTTTTTATTTTTTAGAAAGGATTTTACCAGGAAGGATACATTGAGATTTCTCTCGTTTTCAAGTATGTCCCGGATGGCGAGTGTGTACCGTTGTGTGTCTTGCCCAAGGACGCTTACTGGAGAGGTTGCTCGCTGGGTTCGAACCCATAACTCCACAGGCTCTCTCCATGCAGAGCAGTGATGTTACCTCTACTCCACCCAGCCGGCACAATTCATCTTTTTTTTTTCTTCACGTAAAGTGTACCAGACTTCTGACAAATCCCATTTAAATGGGAAAGAGCATTAGTCTGTTGTAGTCACACAAAGTCGTCTGAAGTCGTCCGATGGAAGTAAGAGGCAGTGGACAAGAGCTGAATCTACTGCATGTTGTGGGATTGGTCGGACTATGATGGATGACGTCTGACAATTGCGTGATCGCACAAATAGGGACCTATTGGACAGCCAGCCTTAACGAGTGAGCTAATGCGAACCGCTACCCTGCTATTCTTGACATGCTGTAAACTTCTTTTGCTGTCACAGCTGCCTGTTGTATATTGGACTACGTCTAGGAAGCACTAAATTGAAGGCAGCTAGAAAATTTGCGATTCCACGGTCGCTCGCTATTTTCTGTTTAAGCCAGTAATGTGTGAAATTATCTGCTGCTCATTTCTTGGGTTAAAGTGCCACCTGGTCTTTGTCTGTAATATCCCACCAGGGGCTTGGATATCACATTGTTTTTTTAAGATCAATGCAGTATCTCTACCACTGATGAGATATTGCTGTTTGTACTTTCCTCAGTCCAGCATCTGGTGCTAGCATCTTTTGCCCTCCCTGAACAGAGCTAAATGAGGGCAATGCGCACTATTCACGATTGGCCCTCTGTGCGCACCATTGACTGTCAGCACACTGACTGGAGGGCTGTACTGTAGGACGGTGCTCAGAGCTGTGTGTCCCTATGCTGCAGTCTCCTGTCTAGCAACAAACCTTTTTCCCCAGTTATACACACCAGCAAAAACTGCTTACACGTATAAAGGGAGTGAGTTCCTGTCAAAGGACCCAACATGTTTTGGTAATGATGTATCATTTTAAGTAATTTTGCTTCAGCGCTATAGATTTTAGACACCCAGGATCCCCCTAGATATTTTTCAGCTTAGAATCTTTGTTTAGCAATTCTGAGAATTTTAAAACACTAGTTAACAGCCTACAGGTTTGTACAAGTATTATTGCTAGGGGTGCACCGAAATTTCAGCCGCTGAAAATGATGTTTTCGGTCAAAAGAAAAAAACTGGCCAAAAAATGAAAATAGAAAATGCAGGATGCAGTGATTGCTGGTGCCTCCAGGTGGCGCTGTAACTGTACAAGAGCCCGTCGCGGCCTCTGCATGGGTGGAAACAAAGGAGTGTCCTCAGTTTTTTTTTTTTTCTTCTGGCAAGATAGCCAGAGATTGAATCCTCTGTCAGGGTTTATTCTCCCAACAGCAGGTACAGGGAGTGTCTGCTCTGTGTTCCCCATCTGTTCACAGGTAAGCGCACATTTGATCACTGCCAAGATGAGGAAGGTGCTGAATGTTCAAACCAGAGCCATTTAACCACTTCACATCCAGCTTAGACCGGGGAAAGAGACGGGAGGGGCAAGAAAAATAAACGAAAAGTGGAACAGGCTAAAGGGCTCTCTACAGCAATAATACTAATTAAATTGCAGGAAGTTAATTTACTTTTGCCTTTGTGTGTATCAACTTGCTGAATCTGCAGCATGTACATTACATGGACTTTATTAACTCATTACCAATACGAAACGTAGTGAATATATCTTTTAATGAAATTACAAATATTACACAAGGATATATGCACAATAAACACACCTTTATTGAAAGTAACACACCAAATTTGGACCGAAAATATCTTAAAATGTTTAAAATTAATTTCTGTTCGTGTTACGTTCAATAAATGTGTTTATTTTGGCTTATTTTTCAATGTCGAATTTAAATTCATGTAATTATTTAATCCCAATATTAACAAGTCTAAAAACTAAAAACTTTTTAGAATAACTTGGTGGGGGGTCCTTTTCAATTTTCGGCAAAGTGCATCCTGAATTTTCAGTATTTGATTTGGTCCAGAAATTTCATTTTGGTGCATCACTAATTATTGCACATTTTCATTGGAAAATTCAGTGGCTCTCATAAGACCTATACCTACGCAACGCATGCGCAATGTGCTGTCCAGCAGTGTCAATATTTTTGTTGTTTAATATAACACGAAGGGCATGAAGCATTTAAAAGCAACTAAATGTTTGTATCACAGCTCCTACAACTAGGTACACGTTAACTAAAAGATCCGATAAACACACAAGGTCAGGTTCAGAATGGATGAGTTAGTACTCTTGCAATGTGGCAGGTTGTGACACCGCTTCTACTTCATGAGGTTGTAATTGCTATAAAAAGTGTCCCTGCTATGTAAATGTTTCAAAGTTGTCGGACAGCAACAGCCCTTAAAAACTTTTTCAGGATTGTCCGCAGAAACCACGAGATGGAGCACTTTTACAACCATAGAGATTAAATAAAACCAGCTCTGGCAATGTGTTGATTCTGAAAGTGAAACTGTTCAAAACCTTTTTAAATGTATATTCTGGTTCCACAGGAACTGCTGCTGTCTCGTGCAGTGACATTTCCTCGTTCTCTCACTCGGACATACCTGGTTAAAGCATGGAGACTCTCCGCCTTCTCTGTTCCAGGCACTAACATTCTCCTCCCCAGTGCTTCTAGTATTTGCTTGGAAAATACCACATGTGCTGTTGTGTGCTCGGGCATTCCTTCCATAGCCGTGCAAAGCAAAGTGTGCTGTGATTAAGTTTCCTGGTATGCTCTGGTTGTTCCTGGGACTGTCTGGCATACGATTGATATGGGATGAAAATAGTGCTGGCTTTCTTTTTTTTTCTTTTATAAACTATATTCTAGTAATAAGCTATACTAGAATTCCACTTCAACTCCAGTTTTTGTGGTTTATCATATGGAAAAGTTTTAACATGATAAAAAAGATGTTTAGTCTTCTAAAGCTCTTGTCCATGTCTGCTCATTAATCGTGTATGGATGAGTTTGGTAGTATACAGGAATAGTGGTTGATGTTTTCTTACGCACTTAGCCAAGCTGATGCTGACAAGTGTTACTCGGCAATTAAATCAGAGTTCTGTTTGTAAGCGGTAAGGGAAAGGAAGCCATTAGGGAAAGGAACCCGCTATATTATCCCTCTCCTCCCCATCTTTCCATATCACTAGGTGTAATGACTAGAACGGGTGCCCCGTGCGATATCTGGGAGCCTTTGTACAGAGGCACTGTATATTGCATGTGTGTTATGAGGATGCTCAGTTGTCGCCCATATTCAGTGTCGTGTGTATTATGTTCTGTTGTTATACTGGAAGTCACTTCTATTTGAAGAAACACTACCACATAAGCTGTAACTACATGTGCATTACAAACAACACTAAAGTGGTCCAGATGAGTAGAGTGCCCCTTTAATGTAATAAAGTGCCAAATCTAAGTCCCTTATGCAGATTGGCAGCTCATGGAAGGTGCTGCACTGCCTCCTGTACATACTGCATGAAGAAAATCCATCAGCTAATCAAGGCAGGTGATTTTTCAATCCCAATATGAAAAATGTATACATCTACAGGGCAGAATCTCTTACACGTATATATTATATATGCCTGCAAAATCACGATGAGGTGGGCAACCCTACTGTATAATCCCACATATCATGGAATCACAGAAATACACAAATTTGCCAAATTCACCAACACTGTTAAATGATGAGAATATGAAAAAAATCATATAGCCGTACTTACATGTGGGAATTTAGACTTTGAACTTCAGTTGACCTCTCTTGATTTTTTTTGATATGAAAGGTAGGAAATGTATCTCCCAGGCTGTCTGATAGACCTGTCTTCTGGGTGGTGTTGCTCAGCTGTGAAGGGTTGTTGTAAGAAAATTAACCCATGCAAACCAGTATTAATGGGTGGAGTAGAGGTAACATCACTGCTCTGCATGGAGAGAGCCTGTGGAGTCATGGGTTCGATCCCAGCAAGCGCACCTCTCCAGTAAGTGTCTTTGGACAAGACATCTAATGGTACATACTCGCCACCCAGGACATACTTGAAAACGAGAGAAATCTCAATGTATCCTTCCTGGTAAAATACTTTCTCAAAAAAAAAATTGAATTTAATTGAACAGCCAGTTTGTCGAGAGATGAATAACGTTACTCCATATATACTGAACCCAAATCTATGCTGTGCAGCTCCCCTGAGCTCTCCCAACAGCTTTCATGGCAATCTAATCATTGCTGCTCCATTACCTGTGGCAATAAACCCTGAGCACAGTTTCATTCTGTCTCTGTTGCTGCTTCTGATGCCGCTGTCTGTAATGAGTTTCTCTCCCCTTGAGATGTCACTACATGCATCTTGAAGTTGACTCCACCTGACATGGCACAGCTACAGATTAGGTACCAGGGCAGATTTATCGGGTGCCACTTGGTTCCGGGCAACTTGGCTAGCAGGTTTCATCTTGGGGCAAGAGAAGGAGACATTAAATGCTTTTGGTATTTACATTGCCCAGCTCTGCTGCTATTATCGTTTGGTTCAATCTTCAAGGAAATCATACACCAAGTGAGCGTTGGTATTTTTATTTTGCAGGTCACCAGGAGATCCTCAGTCAGATAACCTAGAAAATAGCCGGATGTGAGTATCTACATATTCCTATTTTTAGTTACTTAAAATTAGAATTTTCTTAAACAGTAATTTGATTTGTCTAACTTTTATCTTTTCTTCCTCTATAAATGGTATTTGAGCATTGTTAGAATGGCCACACAATGAAGCATTGTTTAAGGGCAAAAAATCGATCATGTATTTCAGCATATTTGTACTTTAAGTCATTTTGGAACATGTTATGTGCTATTCAATATAGTGTTCATTATATAGGCTCACTGCATCTAGCTCTCATGGAGACAAAAGTAAAAATGGGAAGTTTGTGAATGCTATACTTCAATTTTCTCTCGTTTTTGTTTTTTTAACTTATTAGACTACTGTAAAAGCCATAACAATCCAACATTGTCGTATGCTGTATCTGTAGGTGAAAAAATTGCCTATAGAAAAAATATCAGAGTAATAGTACTTGGTGAATTAATAAATTAATTTACCCTTCTTGGTCTCCCGCAGAATATTGCATTTTAAACTCATGCTGCTTTTAATTGGGTATTTGCATGGGAATTTCTAGGTCCACTGCATTCTAATTCCAATGCAATTTGCAAGCAGATCATTCTTTTCTCCTTCCTACATTCAAATATTTAGCGGTTTGTAGCCCTAACAATGACTATTGTTTTATATATTTTTATTTGCTTAATCATGTTTGTAAAATTCTTTTTCCTGTTCTTTTATTGTGCTCCCTCAATGAATGCATTTGCTTTAAACAGAGTTGTTTACGGTTTGTTATTAAATTTTTAAAGTGAACCTGTACCTGTCAAGTTGCTGTCATGGTGGCATCCCATCTGGAAGTGGGTATAGCCTTGGTCTTAAAGATCAATGCAATATATTCTCATTTGATGTGATCACAGACTGTACTTGGCCTGTTCCAGCGCCGCCATGCTTGCCTTTCTGCGAGGGAGATAAAAACGGGCTGTCAGTCAGTACTGTGCAATTGGCACTCAGCTGAGGTGTCAGCATGCTGACTTGATAGTCGGCTAACCGGCCTGCAATGTGTGCGACATAGTAATGTCATGTTATATTATTAAAGTGTAGTTATAATGTGTGTGTATGTACTTCACAAGAAACAAAGGTAGCAACATTTTAAAGAAAAATATTTCAGGAATTTATCGTGACCTACAATACAAGTTAGTACAAACGAACCCAATACCTGTAAAGTTGGGACAGTCTGGAAAATGCAAAAAAAATAGTACCGGTAAATTAAATTCACCCTGTACTATATTGAAAACCTTTAACACATTATTTGATGTATACATTGTGAATTTAATGTATTTTTGAAAATATACACTCCTCTCAAATCTGACTGCAACACACTTCACTGACCTTGGGACAGGGGCAGTTTAGGACTAGTAACATTGTGACAAGTTGAAATAAGATGATGTGAAGCAGGTGAGGCAATAGTGTAATCATAGACTAGGCCATTTTTGGAGTTTCCTTTATATACTATCAAGAGCAAGAATGTGTCGAGGCTTGCCAATCTGTCAACAGATGCGTCAGCAAATGATCCACTTTGAGGACAACTTTCCCCAGACAAATCTATAGGAATTTGGGCATTTCACCTTCTACAGTGCACAATATAATAAGATTCAAGGAATCCAGTCAAATTTTGGTGCCTAAAGGACAAGGCCCAAAACCACTTCAGAATGTGCATGATCTCCTATACTTCAGACGTCATGGTCTCAAACCATCACGAGTCTGTAATGGATATCCTGACATGAGCAAGGGAATACTTTGGTAAACCTTTGTCAGTCCACAACCTTCGCCACTGCAACACAGATGCAAGTTAAGACTTTACTATGCAAAGCAAAAGCCGTGCATCAACAGTGTCCAGAAGCATCCCCAACTTCTCTAGGTTCAGTCTCATCTGAGATGAACAGACTAGTGAAATCGTGGTTTGACGAGTCAGCATTTTTCAAATGGAACAAAATGGCCATTGTGTTCTCTGGTCCAAAGAGGAAAAACCATCCAAGCTGTTATCAGTGTCGGGTCCAAAAGCCAGCATCTGTCATTGTATGGGAGGGGGGGCAGTGTCCATGGCATGGGTAACTTGTACATCTGTGAGGGCACAGTTAATGCAGGAAGATATGTACACATTTTGGAGCAACATCTGCTGCCATCCACACGTCTTTTCCAAGGACTTGCCTGCATCTTCAGCAGATAACTCCAAACCACATTCTGTCCGGACTTACAAGCACGTGGCTGCTTAAGCAGAGTGCGGCTGCTAGTGTGGCCTGCAATCCTGACCTATCTTCGTTTGAGAATGTGTGGCGCTTTTATGAAGTGCAAAATAAGGCAATAAAGGCCCTGTACAGTTACGCAGCCAAAGACATTCATAATGGATGAATAGGGGGAAGTTCTGATTGCTAAACTTAACCAACAGGTGTCTTCAGTGCCCAGACACATAATAAGCTTTAAAGAAAAGTTGATGTTATACATTGGTAAACAGTCGACTGTCTCAACTTTTGTGGAGTGTGCTGCAGCCATCAGATTTGAAATGCGTGCAAATTAACATTAAATTCGCAAATTATAAAATCAAATGTGTTATGTTTTCAATGTAGTACAGGGTGAAATAAATTTTCAATTTACTTTGTTTTTATTTTTCATACTGTCCCAACTTTTCGAAAATGGGATTGAACATTAGACATGTGCACAGCACAAAATTTCGTTTTGAACTAATGGATTAGTCCTAAAATGCAATTTATTTAGTTGCTAAATGGTTAGAACAATATTATTTCGTTGTTTTACTGAAACTCTGAGCACTGTTAGTCAGTTACTGTAACAGCTGAGCCTGATACATTGTACTGAGAGATAATGTAACAAGCAGCCGATCTCAGCGCTCACAGCCACTGGATTTAAAGGGCTAAAAAAAAAAAGACTCCTCTCTGTATAATGTTTAGAACATCCACCTGCATTAATTAATACCCCTCTCTGTAGAATATATAGAACATCCTCCTGAATTAATGTCCCTCTCTGTGTAGAACATCCTCCTCAATTTATACCTTTCTCTGTATAATGTATATAACATCCTCCTGCATTAATTCCCCTCTCTGTATAATTTATAGAACATCCTCCTGCATTAATTAATGCCCCTCTCTGTATAGAACATCCTATTGCATTGGCATGTGGCGGGTGCAGAACTTCGGATGTTGCGCTCTTCATTGCTGGTCTCCTTCACTCATCAATGTAATATCACAAAAAGGACTGAAACTAAAATGTAGTACATTTTATTTTAGTTTCTTTCGTTTTTTTGTACTGAGCAGTTTCGTTTCTCTTGAGTCATACGAAAACTAAATTTTCCAAAAATTCGGACTAAATCGTTTTAGTACTAAAACGAATGCACATGTCTATTGAACATTTCTATTCAGTCTTTATTTTGTATGCATACACGTTCTATGATGTAATCACCATAAAATCTAACCAGACTTACAAATTTTTGTATGGTAATGCTGCCAAGTGTGAAACTTTCAAGGGCCCATAGAAAAATGTTTTTTTAATTTGAGAAAATTAATTAACCCTTATCTCCCTTGGTAACTAACTCCTATCATTCAGTGTTCCTGCTAGCTATGTGGTGTTTGCAGACTTTACTCTTTCACAGCTCATGAGGTTAGTATAATGTGCATATACAGCACTATCTGCAAATTACCTTAATAAACTCTTATGCATTCATTGTTAGTAGGTGATGTTACTGAACTGATAGCACAGTTATAAACAGTTTTTCCCCTGGTAAGATCCATTTTACCTGAAGCTTCGAGTACCGTCATATTTGTTATTCTTAGTTCTCTTGTGAGACTGTTTTCTAATGTGTTAGTGTTAAAAGAGTTTAATTTATTTTTTCCAGATTTTCCATTTGCGAATCAGATCTGGAATATTACAAACATATACACAAATTGACAACACATTTAACTGACCTCATACATTCACTTTCATAAACTGAAGCGGATGTTTGACACTTGTAGCGTTCTCTTTCGTCCTGCTGAATCCGCTCCTCACACCAACCTCAAAGCCAGTGGTCTGGTAAGCTTATTCACAGGGAAAATAGAACAGTTAACAAATGAAATCTCACCACTAGCATACTCACTCACGCAACTCGACCTTCATCATAGCTGTTATCCTACATTTATTTCATTATTTTCCAGTGAACAGGGGAGACTCCTTTATCTTCTCACCCCACCACCTGCCCCCTCAATACCATACCCTCACTCCTTATTAAAACTTTTCTACCCTTCTCTTAAACCTTTTCTGGACCCATATTTTTTTAACATCTGTCCTCTAGTGTCTTCCTCGCTCACTCCAGTCCCAATCCTAAAAAAAGCCTTCTCTTGTTCAAACTCCCAAAAAGCTACTGCCGTATATCCCTTCTCCCTTTCACCTCCAAACTTCATGAAAAGCTTACCCACTTCTGCCTTAATTCTAATGCTTACCTGAGATAGTGATTGGAGAAAACATCCCGCTGCTTTAATGTGTACAATTTTGTTCTAGGGTTAGGTTCGCATCATCAGTTTATTTTTAATTAGTTCGGCTACTATTGTAAACTATCACACAGACACTGTGGTTCTGCCAGTGGGTGTCATGCCAGGGTTTTATTTTGGAGCTACAGTCCTGTGCCACCACCCCTCCCTCTCTCTCTGGTTCTGAGCTGCTGCCATTATGCCATCACTCTGGTCCTGCCCCCTTCTCCGCAAACTCCCTCCTAAACTCAGGTTCAGACTCTTGCCCAAACTACCTGTCTCTCCTCTCCAGTCTCCCCCCCCCCCCCCCCCACTCACACACAATGCACCCTGACCATTTCAGCCTATTCGCACGGTCAGGCTGCGTGGAGTAACCCTTCTCACTCCGGTTTACGTTCTGACATTATATCTGATCGCTCGTAGCAGTGTTTGTTCATGGAGAAAGCAGATATGAGCTTGAGTTGCACACACAGAATCAATCACTCTGAGCAGGCGCCCGCATACCTTGTGTGAAAGTACACAACTTATGTGACATACATAATTTGTGTAAGTACATACAAAACGCAAATTGTTAAAAAAAAATTAATTATTATCCGATGAATCGATTAGTTGACAGATTATTTTTTCAACTAATCGATTATGAAAATAATTGTTAGTTGCAGCCCTACTTGCCTGTACCCCCTGCAATTCAATTTTCTCATCCTGTTCGCAACACAAACAGCTCTAACTACACTAAACAATGACTTTGTCGCTAGATCTTTACTACTACTTCTTGACCTCTCGGCTGCCTTTAGCACTCACAACTCGCTCTCCCTGCACACTCTTAGGCCTGGTTCACACCTGGGCGTTTTACAGCGCGTTCCTATGCGCTGTAAAACGCTCAAACACTGAAATCCCATTCTTTCCTATGGGCATGGTTCACACCTGGGCGTTTTACAGCGCGTAGGAACGCGCTGTAAAATGCCCTACACCCAAAGAAGTACAGGAGCTTCTTTGGGGTGTATTACAGCACGTTTGCGGCCATAGACTTCAAAAACCGCGCGTACGATGCGCATTTCTAATTGTTAAAAACGCGCGTAAAACGTGCATATGAAATATGCTCAGGTGTGAACACAGCCTTAATGACATAGGTCTTGAGCGCTCCCATAGTTCTTTTCTGTCCCAGTGATCGTTCAGGGTCTCCTTTTTTCTGGCAGTAACTTCTCTCCACAGCGTGCCCCAAGATTGATTACTCAGCCCTCTTCTTTTTTCTGTCTGTACTGCTTTTTAAGGCAAACTCTCTAGTTGCTTTGCATTTCAGTACCACCTACACACTGACAAAGTCCAAATATACCTTTTCCCCCCACTGTGTCTCCTGCATCATTGCATTAAATTCAGTTTTTCTTTCTTTTAGCAGAATGTCTTACCTCTTCCTGAAACCAAATCCTAACAAGACTGGACTCCTAAGGGATTATTCACAAAGTTTGCCACCAAATACTGGTGAATTGATGGCAAAATACGGTACAGTTCGGTCTTTGGCAGCAGCGACATTGTCCCATAGAGTAGTACCAGAACGCCGAACTGCACTGAAATGCTCTGCTTTTCCGTGATTTAGTTCGACAGGTTTAAATGGGTGAATTCCATAAGATTTCAATGTAAAAAATATCATTTTATTTTTTTAAAAGTTAATTTTCATTTCCAGCAAAAAGCCTATTTCATTTTTTTAAGATAATTTTTGCTTCCAAATTTTTTTAAAAGGAGTTTTTTTAAAACATTTTTTTTTTATTTTTATTTTTTAGACACAATTTAATGCATTATTATGGGTTTAAAAACCTATTCGGAGAATATATATATATAATATATAAATATAATTTTTTTTATTTATTTTTCTGTATGGTGGATTTTACCAAGGACAACTTTTTCATGAGGCTTCGGCAACTCCATCTTCGCCACACTACGGTGAATAGTGAATTCACTGTATTGTCAGCGAAATGGAAACGCCGATGTGCACTAAAGTGAAAAAACACAGAACTTTTTGAATAACCCCTCTAGTCTTTCCTCATTCCATAAAGAACCCTCCACCATCATTCTCTTTGCACATTAATGTACCACTCATCAGATTGACACCTCAAGCTTGCTGTCTTCACCTCAGTTTGAAATCTACTTGCATTTACACCCACATCCAGAATGTCACCAAATCCTGCTTTTTTCACCTTAAAAAAAACATTGCTTATACCTATTCCTATTGGACACAAGATGGGGATAAGATGCTCATTTACGCACTTTTTATTTCATGACTTGATTACCGTAACGCTTTCCTTATTGGCTGTAAACACCTGTACTGCCCCTTGCAATGTGCAGTGAATGCAGCTGCCAATCTTATTATCTGGTGCTCCTCCTATCTCTTTCTTTATGACAGTCTCTCTCCTATGGCTTACTGTACCTTTCACAATACAATTTAAAATACTGAGCTACTACCTTTTTTACTTGTTACCCTTATTCCACAAGAACAGCCCTTTCTAGGTTGTTCTGGTCCGCTTGTCTGCCTGCTCTTTTTCCATAGCCACAATTAACTCTTGTCTCCAAGACTTCATAACGGCAGCAGGAGCCCTCTGCAAACACCTTTTCACTCCTAATCTTTGACCCTTCAAGAAATAAAGCTTCCAAGGGCTGATAGTTTACACATCATATACAAATTAATGATTTTCTTGTACAGCAAGACATGACAGGGTTTTAACTAGGGCTGCAACTAACGATTATTCTCATAATCCATTAGTTGGCCGATGCTTATTTCGATTAATCGATTTATCGGATAAAAAAAATAGAAAAAGAAATAATTTAAAAGGAATTTTATGTAAAAAAAAAAATAAAAAATTAACCACAACCCCTCTCCCTTTTTCATAAGCAATTTGCAACTTTCGTACGTACATATGCAAATTGTGTATCTTGTGTACTTTTCAGAGGGATGGGTTGATGCTGCATGCGCAGCTTAAGCCCATGTTTGCTTTCTCAAATGAACGCGGCTACAAGCACTTGGTCATAGATGATGTCAGCATGAAATCGGAGTTAATAAGCCAGAGGTCATGGTGCGTAGAGTGTCCTTTTTAAAATAATTTTGTAAACAAACTGAGTGGGAGGAGGGTCTGGAGGTGGAAGGGAGTGACTTTGCTCAAGTGACTTTACCTGAGTGTGAGAGGGAGTGGGTATGGACAAAACACCAGATCTGAGTGTGGGAGTCAGTTTGGGGAAAGGAACCAGACCAAAGGGAGGGAATGGCAGTTCCCGACCAAAGAGGGTGTGGCAGGGAGGGTGGGGTGGTGGCACAGGATTGCAGCTTTAAGTAAGGATAAAACACAGGCATACAGCTCCTTCACCCAGTGGCAGTATCCTATTGTTTGTGTTATAGTTCTGTTACTGTTGTAAACGGAATAAAAACAAACTGGTTGTGTCTGACATAACCCTAGAACTAAATCATACCTAGCGGCACGTCTTCTCTAATCTGCTCCGAAGCTGAGGTTATTTGCGTTTAACTCAGTCTGACTAAACCAATGTGTGCTGTACACAGGACGATTAATCAACACCGATTAATCGATAATGGAAATAGTTGACAACTAATCGATTATTTGTTTCAGCCCTAGTTTTAACCCATCCTTATCATGGTATTTGTACCATAAGGTGGAGTGCTGTTATTGACGGGACCATTTTCGATGTGACCAATGTCATTCAAGTCTACCTAGTTATAAGTAATTTAATGTGTTGGCCTTCAGACGTGCACGGTGTGCCCTGTGTGGAATTGATTCAGAGGAGATCAGACCAGGTCACAATTAAATTGAAACCACTAAAAATAGATCTTTGTACATTTCCAAATAGTTTTGGGAGGCATTTCTTGGCCCTCATAAAAGTAAGATTTTTACACCCTCCTCAGGAACGATGGGCTATCAACCTAAGATAAGCCAAAAGGACATAAATATTGCTTGTAAAAAGACTTTGTAATCCACTTTGAGACCCATTTTTTTTCCCCCACCCTGCTTCACCAACAGCTAGGATTTTGAATTTCCTGGCCGCCGGTCACCAGATTGGTCACTAGTGACGTTGGCACGCGATAACAAGCGGCCTAAGGCTAGTGTCAGACGAGAGTCTTTGGGGAGTGAAAGGAACGTCCACGAGAGTGGACGTTCCTTCTACTCGACGCCCGTCTGGCCACCTCGCTGAGCACACTCAGCGCTGTAAAGTGTGATCCTCTGGAGAATCGTGCTTTGCAGCTCCGTCAACACGCGTCCTAGCGTCACATCGCTGCGACAGACGCCGTTAAGCACGTCAGCACGGGTGCACATAGCGTGCTTGTCTGACGCCAGCTTAAGAGAGGCAGTCGATGGATCAGAACTACGCCTGCGTGCACAGCCACGATCCATTGTTATGCACAGTGCTACAGACCTTGCATATGTAGAGTGCACATGTCCTGTAGCAGCGTGCAATTTGTGGTTCCTATGCTTCGCAGATTGCATAGGAGCACAAATTGTGCAGAGAACTGCAGGGAAATTCTCATGTAAAACTTGTTTTTAATTCTAATCCCCAACATATTCCATAGGAAAAGTGGTGTCCCCTAAAAACATAGCTATTCATATTTTGGCATGGATTGACCTAAAAGACTCTTTTTTTTTGGGGGGGGGGGGTCTGCTAAAGGCAAATGCATTTTTTTTTTTTTTTTTTGTGTAATCCTTGCACCACTCAACAAATTGTCGAACATGCTTGGAGTGGCTTTATGAAAATCCCAAGCATTGAAGGACGTTTCACTTCCCGCAATTATTTGCCACTTATTTCTTGGCTCCAGTGTACCTTGCTTGGGTTGTTTATCAGGTGTTGTTCATTCTTAAGAGATTAGTGGATCACACTAGAATCCCAAACATAATATTGAGGGCTATTACTAAATCAAGGCATATCAAATATTGGTGAAGTTTGACCAGAGAGTACACTCAAGGGGATATCTGAAGATGATGAAATCTTGGGCATTGTCCTGCATTTATTACTTCAACTGACTCAGTGGAAGAGGGAAAATAACTCTCAGGTTTTGGGTTCATTGAGGCATCGCTGTTGTCTTTAGCACCTTTTTGGATTTTGTTAAAATCAAACAGACTGTGCTTAACCATTTCATGCCAAAAACCAGCACTGTGCATGATACTGCCGATTTACCAATTTGTTTTATTGTACCACCTATTTAATGTTTTATTTTTCTATGTTTCTCTTTAACCAGTCTTCATTAAGCTTGTGTTTTTGTTTTAAGTCTGTCTGATAAAGTAACATTTGTAAACGATAATAACAATTTAGGAAGTTGTGAAATGACCTGTTTGGGGTTTTACTTTTCACTTTTATATTGCATGTACACTATTTTAAGCTGAAACCTCTCGCATGGTTTTTGTTGATTCAATACAAAGAAGTAAATGTCCCTGACCTGGCTGGATATTGCATTGGCATGAGTGGAGGCATCTTGGAAAGGCACAAATCAAAGGCAATGAGCACGTGCTCCTCGATTGAATGTATTTATAGAACCCTTTGCTGGATAGTAGCCATGTTTTGCATGTCTGAAGACATTGCTAAACTAATTTTTACAGCGTAGCTCTGCAATGTGTTTGGTATGTGACTGTTCATGACTTTGCCCAAAGTAGAAACGCAGTCCCTTAAAGCAAAGTGTTTACAAATGTCTCTTGTTACACAATCGGCTTGTGCACCAACTAGGGTTGCAAAATCAGCCATGTTTTACTGGACACCTATAGTTTATTGATGCTGATGGGTAGCGCATGAATTATGGAGTCTACATACTGCAGGGTTGCATATGTTGCAGGTAAGAAAACCGGAATCCCAGGTGACCTGCCTTGACTAGGTAATTGATTTTCCTCCTGCAGCATATAGGTATTCTAAATGTTAGAGCCAATCCTTACGTATTTAAAAGAATATGCATGTCTAGAAAAAAAGTTTTAATTGACATTTACAATTGACCTTGGTTTGCCCAAACCTATGGACAAACTAGAATAAATTAAGTTTTTAAAAATGTTTTTATTTTTTATTATTATTTTTTCCTCTTACTTTAAACTGACATTTTATTTTATCTGGCCACGCCCCTTCACCTTCCACTTCCTCTATATTCTCTGCCTCCTCCCTTCCCACTACTCCACCCATTAAAGCTTCACATGAACTGAACTAGCACAAGCTGTGCACTTGAAACCCAGTGAATGCTCAGGACCTCATACTGGGGAAACTGAGAAACTGAATATTCGCATCTCTGCAACTGTGAACGCAAGACTCGCTCACACACTGATTCGCTCACTTGTGCTCTTTCATGGCTTACATACTCACCGTCTCAAACTGCCTCACACAGTCACTCAGTCTTCTGTGTGCTGTCTCTTGTGCGCGCATTCTGCACCTTTTCTTGCACTTTCTCTGTTTTATCTTGCTGTCCCTTTTTCTCGCTGTGCTGTGTCTCTGTGCTTTTTTTTTTTTTTTTTTTGCTGTCCCTCCCTGCTGTCTCCTTTCCTCCCTCTGTGTATGGATTTCTTTCCTTCCCTGTCTCTGCAGTAGCTGGGGTGACACTTACAGATTGAAATGGCACTCGGCCCCGCCTTCCCGTTAGCTCACAGTGCAGGAGGGAGGAGGAGCAACTCAGTTGCACATGCTCAGCATGTTTTTTTATCTATACCTAGGTATACGCACTGTTAGCTCCTAGAACCCCCTGATGTGGGCGTGGAAAAGCAGATAAATATGAAAAAACCACCATATTTACTTTTTATGCTTGCTGAATGAGACTACTGACTCGTTCAAAAGGCATTGCACATTTTTAAAAGCACACTAGGAAATAGGGCTGTTCCGATATTAGTATCGATGCCGATACCAGGACCTGCACGAGTACTTGGTACTCAGAGACCCAGATACCTAAACTGACATCGGAAGCCAGCGTTGGGCTGGCTTGCCGGCTGGTTTCTGTGGGACAGTGTTCGGCGCTCTGCTAGGCTCCTCCCGGGTGGTCTTCTTACTTCGAGTGGCCGTCGCCAAAGGGTTGTAGCCCGGCAGCTCGCCTTAGATCCACCAGCAGGGAGATTGCGGAGTTCACGAGATCTCGTGAGACCGTGGCGGTGCGTGGTTCCCAACGAGCGGCCAGGCTACAACCTCTGCCATTGGCCGCTTGAAGGAGGAAGAGCACTCGGAGGAGCCTGGCAGAGCAGGAGGGTGAGCTGGGGGCAATATATGTGTGAGCTGGGGCAATATATATTTCCTTATTGAAAAGCAGTCACATGACCTTAATTAAAAGTATCGGTGAGTACTTTTAAAAAGTATCGGTACTTGTACTCGGTCTTTAATAAATGGTATCGGGGCATCCCTACTTGCAAAGCATGCATGTCCCTTTAACCATTGATATGCTGGCAGTGGCTGAGGAGAACCTTTTACCTTCCCATCCCAAATCACACGGGATGAGGCAAGAGGTTTATGGATTAGTAGGCAGCGGATACTTTGAAAACTGAAATGCCCCATCTTGCAGTGGGATAGGATGGATGAGATTGTAGGGGAGTAGGAGTGGGAGCTCCGTTTGCTCTCACTTGCTGGAAATGGTTTGGGGGAGTGGAGGACTATGCAACAGGCCAACTCGCTTAATATCCACTGTTCTTTTGGATGGGAGAAGAGGGTATAAATTAGTTTAAGCATTTAATGTTTAAATTCACCTTCCAGGTGCAAGAGAAAATGCAGCCTAATATTCAGGGGGAGGGGAAGTTTGAGGTGCAAGGCTTTACCTGGATTGGCACTATGACATTGACTGCCAAACTGTTATTTCAGACTAGGAGAATTGAAGTCGTTACTTCATGCTGGTACTTCAGGTCTAGGACTGTCACTCATGTTCAAGTGTTTGATATCTAGGATCAAGTTTCAGTCATAATTACATGGGGAGTCGAGTGGAGACTGAGTGCCACTGTATGTTGCCGCCACCACCTCTTTTAACTTGCAACCATCCGCTTAACCTTTTTCCAGGCTCTTTTGACTATTCTGGTATATAAAGGGCAGTTAATATAGACCTGAATTTGTCTTTAAATTGCAAACGAGTGAAAGCAAATTAGAATTTCAGGAAACCTACATTCTCTTATGTTGAGCACATCACAGAATGAACTGGAAGCGGGTGTTAGGTGGTATCATAGCCATGAGAATTACACTTCATGGATAAAATGGCTTTATATTTGGAAGAGTACAGGGTTACTTCCAGGAAGATATTGCGACATGCCACACATTGTGTGTGTGTGCGTGTTTTCCCACAATCTTACTAGCGCAGACCTTTTCTCATGGGGCTGTTTGAAGCCGCGAGTGTACCGTGACAAGCCCTTCACGATTGACACCTTAGCGGATAAAATTAGGAATGAGATGCAATACTGAGACACGTTACAACAAGATACAGCACTGCATTGACATGAGCCTAACCGAAAACAGCAGGCACTTCCAGCTGTGATGGGATGTGCTCAACATAAGTGGAAGTACATTCCCAGAAATTTTCATTGCTCTTCTTTCATTCCTTTAAAATATGTTACAGAGACTTTGGTTTTCGGTCTTTGTGAATCACCCTGTACTGGAAAAATGAGCAGCTCAATTTGAGTGACAGCTATTTGGGGCGGGTGCAAAGTAGGGCTAGGATTGGGGACACTTGGGTCGCCCTGAGCTTTTAGATTACATTAGACAACTGCTTTTTGTGGGGTTGTTTTGTTTTTTTCTTTGCATCCTGTATTACATGAAATCTGAGACTAGTAAAATGTGCAGTTCTAACCATGTTAACCATTTATTTATTTTGAATGAATTTGTAGTTGGTAAGTGCCAAAGTATTACACAAAACCGTTTTTGGGGAAAAGCATGCATGGTTTTCTTTCAATGTTCTACTTTAACTTCATCTGTTTTCCCAGAGTCAATTGAATTGGAATAGAGACTTTGTTTGTGGTACCTGTTAATTTAATGACTGGCTTTTCAGTACTGAAAACCAATGGTTAGTAATTGTGCTTGCTGACAATAGTTCAGGTCACCAATTAAAGTGAAACAATTATTCCACCTAAATTTGATTGTCCTACTTCATCAAACTGTTAGGTCAACAACTTTTTTCTCTCTTAAATTATTATACCGTTTAAGTGCCGGACTAACCCTGCTTTACTAACAATGTGAACTGGCTTTGTATATGAAAGCTGTACTAATCCACATGCCTGTTTGAATGTTTGGTACAGGAAGCGAGCAGCTGCCAAGCATCTAATAGAACGCTACTACCACCAGTTAACTGAGGGTTGTGGAAATGATACCTGCACGAATGAGTTTTGTGCTTCCTGTCCTACTTTTCTTCGTATGGATAACAATGCAGCAGCCATTAAGGCCCTCGAGTTATATAAGGTTAATGCAAAACTCTGTGATCCTCATCCCTCCAAGAAAGGAACCACCTCATCTTACCTGGAAAACAACTCGAAGAGTGCCCATAACAACTCTTGCTCAGAAAGAAAGATGAACAAGAAGGAAGTACACGGACCTAGGGATGACTTCAAAGGTAAAGCTGTAAGAACGCCTGAAGGCAGCAAAGAGTTTTTATTGTGCTGCATGTTTGTATGAACCCAATGAATAATCGGTCAATCTTGCCTTCCTTTACCTCCAGCCTCTAAAATTATTTTCGCAAAAAAGATTTTAGTCAGTGCTCGATTTTAGGTTCTGTAGGAGTCCCTTTTTCCCACAATGTACACCAGCTTTCAAAAGTTTGGTCACTCAAATTATTTTCCATGGTAACCTATAGGAAATGGTTATTGACAAGATTAGAAATAATGAATTTTTTGTGTAATAATTGTGTCCTTCAATCTTTGCTGTCCACAAACCCTCCCTGTGCCGTAAATACAGTCTTGCTGACCCTTGGCATTCTAAGTGGCACTTTGTTGCGTTAATCTGAAGAGATTTCTCCCCAAGCTTTATGAAGCTCTTCCCTCTAGTTGAGTTGACTCGATGGGCACTTCTTGCGTACCATACAGTCAAGTTGCTCCCACATCAGCTCACTCTGGTGATTGTGCCGGCCACTCCATTAAATACAGAATACCTGCTGACTGCTTCTTCCTTAAATAGTTCCTGAATTGTTTGGTCTGTGCTTTGGGTCATTATCCTGTTGTGGGTGGAAATTTACTCAAATCAAGAGAGGGCCACAGGATATGGGTTGGTGTTGCAAAATGTAGTGATAACCTTCCTCCTTCAAGGTCCTGTTTCCTTCTAAATCTCCCATTTCACCACCAGCAAAGCCCCTCTAGATCATCTTATTGCCTCCACCATGTTTGACAGATAACATAAAGTACGCCTCCAGCCTCTCTTCATGTGGTCTGTAATTGTTCTTCTTTGCGATCCAATCACCTCAGACTTAGATTTGTCTGTCCATAACACTTTCTTCCAGTCTTCTGTCCAAGATGTGTTTTTTTTTTTTTTTTTCAACTATTGTAATATTTTCTGTTCATTGGCCAGTCTAATGAATAGCACTTTCTTTACAACTGCCCTTTCGAAAATCTTGAAACATCTCTTTGGACCACCGGACAGATGATTACTGGAATTGGGCTTCTGTTCGCCTATGCAAATATTTCATTAAAAATCCGCTGTTTCCTGCTATAAAAGTCACAACTTTAAAAATGTCTTCATTGTTTTTCAGATTTGTTTATTTTTGTGGACAAGCTGCTTATTTGTAGAAAATTAAGATTTCATTTCTAAGTGACCCCCCAAACTCTTGAACGCTAGAGTATAGCAACTTTAGGTTAACTAAATGTGTTAAACGAAGTGTACTTGTTGTACCTTTGCTTACGCCCATATAAAACCATCAGTGTACCTCCATGATTATAGTTTTAGAAGCTATTTTTCAAAACCAGGTCAGAAGGATCCCCTGAAATACCCATATCCTCCTGACGCTACACCATTTTAGTGTTGGCACAACTATTAAACTTAAGAGCAGCAATGCCATGTATCCAATGGTTCAGACTGTGTAGTAACAGAAGGTTGGGGTGTAAAGTTCAGTCTGAGAAACCTGTCTCCAACAATATTTATGTAAAGTACTGAATATATTTTATTAAACAATTTTTTGAAAATGTACTTTGCTGTCAGCAAACTGACAAAAACTAGGCAATCAAGTAAAAAATGTCCTTTCTGTATCGAAGAGTTTAGCTATGCAACCCATATTTTAAAAGTTCATTTTCTAGCATAGAGGTCAGCAACCTTGACTCCCTGATGTTTTGGGAACTACATTTCCCATGTGGCTCAGTCAGCCTAATGGGTGACTGAGCATCTTGGGAGATGTAGTTTGCAAAACATCAGGGAGCCAAGGTTGCTGACCCCTGGAGCACCAACAAAAGCCTTATTTTGACTGGGCAAGTCATGTTGGTTGGCAGTGACCAAATTGCGTTTTAACCCCCGTATACATAGTCACCACGTGAGTTGATTACTCGGTCATTGATGTGATGCGAATAGCTTACACACTGTTAAACTCATTCTCTAGCCTAGCCAGTACATAGTTAAAGTATATTTTAAGCCTTTTTGGAGGATAAGATGAGCTATCTCGCAGACCATGCTCAATCTCACTTTAAAATGTAATTTTTGCACATGAATACCAATTATTATGATTTGGCTATTACCATCTACTAAAATGGTAAGATCCGATTTATGATAAAGAGCCGCAGTACATTTGGATATTGTGAATTGGAAGCCTATGTTGTTAGGATGGAAAATAATTATTCCCTTATTTAACTCCACAAAGAGTCAAATAAGTGTCCTGAAACGGTGGAAGGCAATTCAGAAGCACTGGTATGGAGCACATGTGACTTCTTTTCAATAATTTTGTGTCGGAGGTATGTTCGGTGTATAAAGGTGCATCTTTTACAGTTTTATGTAAAATACGTGTCTAAAGTATAGATATTTCTTCCAGATGTGACTTTCCTGTCTGAAGAAAAGGTGTATGAAATCCTCGAGCTATGTAGTAAAAAAGAAGACTACTCTCCTCTAATTCGAGTAATTGGGAGAGTATTTTCCAGTGCCGAAGCCCTGGTACAAAGCTTCCGAAAAGCTAAACAGCATACAAAAGAAGAGCTAAAATCCTTACAGGAAAAGGATGAAGACAAGGACGAAGATGAGAAAGAGAAAGCTGCCTCATCTGCCGCTGCTGCTATGGAAGAAGATTCTGGAGCATCATCATCTAGGTTAAGTGACAATACACAAGGAGACAACAACATTCATAAACTAGGTCCAGAAGAAGTGTCGTTGGATATTGAGGCAGTGAGACGGGTCTACCACCGGTTACTTTCCAATGAGAAAATAGAATCTGCTTTTCTTAATGCACTTGTGTACTTGTCTCCTAATGTAGAATGTGACTTAACTTATCATAATGTTTATTCACGAGATCCCAACTATCTCAATTTATTCATTATAGTCATGGAGAATGGTAATCTCCATAGCCCAGAGTACCTAGAAATGGCTTTGCCATTGTTCTGCAAAGCAATGAGCAAGTTGCCCCTGGCAGCACAGGCAAAGTTAATCAGACTTTGGTCTAAATACAGTGCTGAGCAGATACGCCGAATGATGGAAACGTTTCAGCAGCTTATTACATTCAAAGTTATAAGCAATGAGTTCAACAGTCGCAACCTTGTTAATGATGATGATGCCATCGTTGCGGCAACAAAGTGCTTGAAAATGGTTTACTATGCAAACGTAGTCGGGGGAGAGATTGAAACTGATCACAATGAAGACGAAGATGAGGAGCCCATCCCTGAATCCAGTGAATTGACCCTCCAAGAACTGTTGGGGGAAGAGCGAAGGAATAAGAAAGGGCCAAGAGTGGACCCTCTTGAAACTGAACTGGGTGTTAAAACAATCGACTGCAGGAAACCGCTCATCCCTTTCGAGGAATTTGTGAACGAACCACTAAATGATGTTCTTGAAATGGACAAAGACTATACATTCTTCAAAGTTGAAACGGAAAACAAATTCTCCTTTATGACCTGTCCGTTTATCCTGAATGCAGTAACAAAGAATCTGGGTTTATACTACGATAACCGAATCCGCATGTACAGCGAGCGACGAATCACAGTTCTCTACAGTCTAGTACAAGGACAACAACTTAACCCTTATTTGAGGCTCAAAGTTCGGCGAGATCACATAATCGATGACGCTCTTGTCAGGGTAAGTGTTACAAATGCTGTAGAATGTATTTACCCTAAATCTTGTTTGATTGCTCGGCATTCAGTGCATCAAGTATTGCTGTAGTATGGTACAGCGATTTTTCAACCACGTCACTTTAAAGTACACTGATATGGGGAAAAATTATCCCAAGGCCCACCAGCAGTTTTTCAATGTATATATTTTATCCTTTAATTTTATTTTTTTTGAGAAAGTATTTTACCAGGAAGGATACTTTGAGATTTCACTCGTTTTCAAGTATGTCCTGGGTGGTGATATTAAGACGATAAAGATTGTCTTAATCGTTAGATTCCATAATGCATCACTCCGGTTCGCCACCTTATGCGCACTGTCCTTTAAATGCACACAGCTCATTCAGCCAATGCACAGCAAATTCCAATGGCGCACCAATGTACCACAGAACAGTGGTTGAAATGCATTTGTATAGAGCCCAGGGATGTGGAATTTTTAAAAAAAATCTAGTTGTCCATCGGCTTAAAGTGGTCTACTTGACAATCTACTTGTCCTGATAAGGAAAAATTTATTTCCACAAAATCTCATTTAAAAGGGTCTTGGAAAAGAAACACATTAACGTGATCAACAAACAGATACAAATTGTGGTTTCATACGATTTTAGAGGAGTTTACTCATCCGATAGGGCCGATTGGCTTCTCTAAAGTAATGTTTTCAGAGACTTGTACATCGCATACAGCAATAAACTCAAAAGCAAAAAAATGTGCAGTATTTCTTCGACTGATAATTTTCTTCAAAGACTTAGACTAAATTATTTTTGTGACTAAAACTAAATAAAAACTAGACTAAAATGTTAGGGGGGGGGCTATTTGGGAAGAGATCCAATCAGAACTAAATGATGAATTTTATATATTTTCACATAAGATGTTACGCCAGGAGCATGTAATGAGTTTGGAAACTCTAGAGAAATGCTTCAATAATGCATAAACACATTCGATTTCAGTTAAATCTACTCAAGATTTGGTTGACTAAAATCTTGTGACATTTAGTCAACTAAAAGTAAAACCATTCAGACTCCTAAAATAGGTCTAAAACTAAAAGGCATTTTAGACAGAAGACTAAAAGTTCCTGTCAAAATTAACATTGTTAATGTGCAGTGTTTAAGTGGATCAGAGCTCCACACAGCAATAAAACTCCCAGTAATGTGCAGTGTGTATGAGGGTATCAGAGCTCCACGGCAATAAAACTTACAGTAATGTTTACTATCCTTTAATACCACTCTCCCAATTTCTCCTAGGCTACATCTTGTCTATTTTGAAATCAAAATTTATATGAATTGCTCACAGCGCTGCTTCTCTAGTAGGAGTCTGCAAACTAGGAATTAGTCTGAGTCCTTTAATTTTCACTATCCATGAACTATAGTGATTAGGAGGCCAAGGCATAAACTGTTGCCTCCTGATGAACAGGGTTTCAAGCAAGGGAACACTTGCAAAAAAGGTTTCCTCAAATTTCAATGCTGTGTTAAAATTTATTTATTTGCAAAATATTTTACCAGGAAGGATACATTGAGATTTCTCTCGTTTTCAAGTATGTCCTTGTGCTAATATGTATAAAAAAGTAATGTTTAAAGTTTCAGGGTCATTCAGGTTGGCAGTTGATACTGCTGTTAGTTACAAGCATTTATAAAGCGGCAACAAGTTCTGTAGCGATGTACAGAACAGTAGGAGAGAGGACCCTGCTTGAGAGCTTACAATCTAAGAGGAGAGGGGTGACACTAGGTGAGGGTGAATACAAGAGGTAGCAGGGGTGCAAGAGGGGCAATGTGGGAAGATGGAGCAAGAAATGTTCATTGGGGATTATGTAGTGGGCCGATAGGTTTCTCTAAAGTAATGTTTTCAGAGACTTTTTGAAGGACTGGAGAGTCTAATGTTTTTGGGGGGTTCCATAGAAAGGTAGATTGGGAGAAGTCTTGGAGGTGGGAATTAGGGGTGCGGGTACGAGGATCTGATGGTGTCAGATCATTGGCAGAGCGAAGTGGTCGGGATGGTATGTACCTGCTAATAAGGGAGGAAATGTTGTCAAGGTCGCAGTTATGGAGAGCTTTGTCTGTGAGGACCAGTATTTTGAAGTGGCTTCTAAAGGAAACAGAGCCAGTTGGAGATATTGACAAAGGGGAGAGGTCTGGCACAGGCATTCATAACAGACTGCAGAGAGAGAATCTGGGATCTTTTAAGGTCAGAGAGGAGGAGGTTACAGTAGTCAAGACTGGAGATAAGAGCTTGCATGAGAATTTTAGTAGAGTCCTGATTTAAGAAAAGGACAGACACATGCAATGTTTTTTTAGGTGGAAGTAGCAGGATTTGGTTTGTTACTGAGGAGTAAAGGATCAGAGTTCAAGAGGACCCCTAGGCAACGAGCTTGAGAGGTAGAAGTAATGGTGGCACAATTTACCTGAAGGGACATGGTTGCAGGAATGGAGGTTTTAGGAGAGAAGACAAGTTCAATTTTGGAGTGGTTGAGCTTTAGGAAACGGGAAGTCATTCAGTCGGAGACAGCCAATAGGCTGGCTGAATATGGTCCAAAACAGGAGGAGAGAGATCGGGCGAGGAAAGGTAGATTTGGGGGTCGTCAGCATAGAGGTGATATTGGAGTCCATAAGAAATGAGGTTGCCCAGAGAAGCAGTATAGACTGAGAAAAGAAGGGGACCCAAACTAGAGCCTTGAGGTACCCCAACAAAAAGAGGAAGCGGTGGTGAAGAGACACCAGCGAAGGAGACACTGAAGGAGCGAAGAACAAGATAGGAAGAGAACCAAGAGAAAGCTGTGTCACTGAGGCCAAGTTGACGTAGCGTGAAGAGCAGGAGAGGGTGGTCGACATTGTCGAATGCAGCGGAAAGATCATGGAGAATAAGCAGGGAGATGTGACCTTTGGTTTTAGCAATAACTAAGTCTTTGGTCCCCTTGGTCAGAGCAGTTTCAGTGGAGTGCTGAGAGTGAAAGCCAGACTGGTGTGGGTCAAGTACAGAGTTGGCAGCAAGAAAACTGGTGAGCTGGTTATAGACCATGCGTTCTAAGATTTTGGAGGCAAAGGAGAGTAAAGATATGGGACAGTAGTTCAAACGGGAGGTGGGATCAAGAGATGGCTTCTTTTAGAATGGGGGTGATCAACGCATGTTTGAATGCAGAGGCTAATAGTGCAGAGGAGAGGGAGAGGTTGAAGATAGGAGTCAAAGCAAGGACAATGACTGTTAGGACCGACCGAATAAGATGCGAGTGGATGGGGTCAGGATGACATTTGAACTGCTGAGACCTCCTCCTCCGAGACCGGATGAAAGGAATGAAGAGGAGGCAGGGAGTGGTTATGGAGGAGGGCGGTGAAGTGATTTCTAGTCTAAGTTTAGTAATGTTATCGGTGAAGCTGACAGCTGTGAGATCTGTGGAAGAGGGGTGCATTAACAGATTGAAAGTATGAAACTGACGTCTACAATCATGAGAGACGGTGGAGATAAGGGAGAAGTATGTTTAGCGATGGATACAGCGAGACTGTAGGAACGGAGCATGAATTTGTGTTGCAGGAAGTAAATCTTGCAGCATGTTAAAATGAGTCTGCTAGGAAATTTTGTTGTTTGGAGTGACTTAAACATGTAATTCAATGTAGCCATATTGTCATTCCTATTTTATGTTTCGACACTCCATATTACACTCATTTCTAATGAATGCTTCTTTGTAATGATACAATCAAAAAAAACAAAAAAACATTCTGGATGGTCATTGACTGCCTCATGTTATGTCTGGCATGTCATGCTGGAAGTAACTCTTTTCCAGTTTAAGAGTAAACCATTTAGCTCTGGGGTAATGTAATGCTCATGGTTGTACTGCCACCTAGCAGCTACTTCCAGTATGTGCTGTGATGAGATGTGTTCAACATAAGAAGAGGTATGTTTCCTGAAACGCCTTAATTTTTCATTGGCTTAGGACCGATACTGAAAACTTTGGTCAATATGAAATTGAATCACCCTGCATATTTCACAATTAACATGTAATTTCCTTGCAGTTGAAGCTGGTTATCCATATGATCATTAGGTAGACTATTGTGAGAATGTGAATACAAGGTGAAAGAGTGTGTGACTGGAGTTTGTGCGCATCAAAATTTATTATGTAAGGTGGGCATTTTTGGTTTTCGTTTCTAAACTTTCATCTTTCAAATTTACCACAATGTGTAAACAATATCTTTCTTGTCTGCACTTTGTCCTGCGCATTTGGTCAAACTGATGTTTTGTTATTTGAAATTTTGATCTGTCCCATTTTATTGCCAAAGCGTAGATATATCTTGGTCTTCTGAGAAACACGGTTCCCTTTCCTTATTGAACACCTAGGTTTAAACCAAAGCACAGTCCTGCACCACAGTCCATATGAAATGCTGAGTAATATCATTGTCCGTTTGTTGTAGTGTTGTTAACACCTACCTAAAGGGTAATTTTGTTTCCATTGAGAACAAAATTTCTTCAGGCTATCACCAATTTCCATTCATAATCACATTTTAATGAAGCAAAATATCGTCTCCTACAGTTTTAGGTTGCGTGTCCAGCTGCCTGGACCGGATGCTATGTGCTTTATTTGGAATTATTGTACAGTTCTTTTTTTTTTCAATGGGAAATTAATCACAAAACATGAACAAAAAGCATAAAAAAATCCTAACCATCCAAAAGGTTATACTTTTCCTATTGACAGCTCAGGGAAGTGGAATTCCTATCGTCCAATGTGTGGGACATGTAGTTCTGGGCCCGGGGCAGGCAAACAGTTTTCACATTTAGCCTTGTGACTAAATATCTGGCTCTTTGCCCACCACCTTCTTGTCAACTTTGCAGAGCACAGATAATATTAAAACGTATCCCCGCCCCCAACGAAAAGGCACAAGCAGGGATTGAACCCCTTTGGAGAAACCAGTAAACATTAATTGAAAGTAATATGGGAGGAGGGTCGTAGTCCAATATTCTTACAGAGCTGGTTTTAGCTTTTTTTAACATGAATCTCTTCTAGGAAAGTGAACATCTGAATCACAGATCATATGGCATGCCAATAAATTGTTACCAAAGTCCATACGATATAAAAATATTACACAGGGAGTACCTGTCCTATCATTTCTACATAAAGGGAAAGGACGCATTAAATATCACCAGTGTTTAACGTACACGCCATAAAATTAATTAGGATATGAGCATGAAGATAGGGGTTCGTCTGTCGTTGTATTATTTCACATAGCAGAGCGTTTCGGAATCTATAATGCAGGCCAGGGAAATAACTGCCCACCGAACTACAGAATGATGGCATGTATGTTTAGAAATGCTGCTGTAAAAGTAAAAACTAATGTATTTGCGTGTGTAGGCATGTGTGTGTGGTTTGTGGCATTGTGTGACTCTTTCTTCGGGAAGGGGTTCCTGTTCAAACGCTCGAGGGCAAGCAGATTTTAATCAGTGATTAAATAGATTGAGCTACCTCTTTAGTCAGACTAGTAGATTTTTTTGAATTTCATCAGCCCTGATCGTGTTCGGCATTCGAGTTGTGCTGAATGAGATTTTCAGTTATCGGGAAGTCTGCCAGGCATTGCTACATCATATGTGAGTTGTACTGATAGGTCCGTTCACATGGACACAACATAGAAAGTGGATCTGACAACTATTCACAGAAAGAAAACAGGATTTCTACAAATTGATTCACTTCTCTGTAACCATGTTGTGGTGGGGTTTTTTAAGTCACTCCTATCAATCTTATCCCTTCAGCTAGAGATGATTGCCATGGAAAACCCTGCAGATCTGAAGAAGCAGCTGTATGTAGAATTTGAAGGAGAGCAAGGAGTAGATGAAGGGGGTGTTTCTAAAGAATTCTTCCAACTTGTCGTGGAAGAAATATTTAACCCCGATATTGGTGAGTGTGACTTCCATTTTAAGGTTACTTTTTTAATATTTTAAGTAATCTGCCCTTACAGAAGACAATCCTATGCCTTTACAGGTGGAATGTGTTATTGCCTTGCACTGCTATGCGGAATCTGTCGGCGCTTTACACTGATCAGCCACATCATTAAAACCGCAAACAGGTGACATGAATAATATTATGGTTACAATGCCATATATCAAGAGGTGGGACATATTAGGAAGCAAGGGACAATCAGTTCTTGAAATTAATGTGTTGGGAGCAGGAAAAATGGGCAAGCGAAAAGATCTGAGTAACTTTGACTAGGGCCAAATAGCGATGACTAGATGACTAAGAGCATCTCCGTAACTTCAAGTCTTGTGGGATGATCCCAGTATGCAGCCATTGACCTCCCTGGTGGTTTTCCCAAGTGTGGCTCGGGGATAAATTTCAACGCTGAAAGCGGTACCCCGAACCACACTCGGGCTGGATACATACCTGTCCCTGCTCTCCCTCGCTATACTCCCGCAGTCACCTCCGGCTGATTGCTGCGTCCTCCTTCCAAGTTCCTGTCACGAGAAGGGAACCCGGAAGCAGGATGCTGCAATCGGCCGGAGGTGACTGCGGGGGAGGACAGTGAGGGAGCGCAGGGACAGGTATGTATCAGCCAGAGTGTGGCTCGGGGTACCGCTTTCAGCATTGAAATTTAACCCCGAGCCACACTCAGGAATACCACCAAGGGGCCAAATAAATGCACAGATTTTGACATATAAAAATGTGAAGATCTGACTGCCAGGGAGGTTAATGAGTCCCAAAAATAGTGCAAGGAAGAACAAATGGAGAACCGGCATTAGGCTTATGGTCTGTTTAGGCTCATTGATGCACGTGGGGAGTGGAGGCTAGTATGTCTGGTCTCTTCATATAGAAGAGCTACTGAAGCTCAAACTGATGAAAAAAACGAAATGCTGGCCATGATAGAAAGGTGTTAGATCACACTTGAAACGTAACAACCACATAGAGATAATTGCAGGCGAGGAACACCCCTTCATGACTATAGTGTTCCTTAATTGCAGTGGCCTCTTTCTGCAGGATAATGCACCCTGCCACACTGCAAAAATTGTTCAGGAATGGTTTGAGGAACATGGCAAAGATTTCAAGGTGTTGCCTTTTCTTCCAAATTCCACAGGTCTCAATCCAGTTGAGCATCTTTGGGATGTGCTTGAGCAACACATCAGATCCTTGCAACTTGCAGGACATAAAGGATCTGCTGCTAATGTCTTGGTGCCATATAACACAGGGCACATTCAGGGGTCTTGTGGTGTCCGTGCCTCAACACATCAGAGCTGTGTTGGTAGCACAAGGGGGACCTTCATAATATTAGGCAGGTGGTTTTAATGTGGCTGATCGGTGTATGATCTTATACAAACCTGCTGCAATTTACATTGTCTTCTCTTTTGCAGGCATGTTTACTTATGATGAATCCACTAAATTCTTTTGGTTCAATCCATCATCGTATGAGAATGAAGGACAGTTCACACTAATTGGAATTGTACTTGGCCTTGCAATTTACAATAATTGCATTCTAGACGTCCACTTTCCAATGGTTGTTTATAGAAAGCTGATGGGGAAGAAAGGGACGTTTCGTGACCTTACGGACTCTCATCCTGTAAGTTTATTTAGGGGCATGCACTGTACTTCCAACCTGATTTATTTACTGTAAAAGTCCTGTGATCAGAAAGGAAACATTTTGACCAAACTACAGACTTTCATCGTGTAATATCTCTGATCACTTAACAGACCTGCAAATAACAAGAGGTTAACAAAATTCTGTTTTAATGTTATTGTCTTCACTATTCAATACAGATAGAGGCTCAGCCGTCACAAGTGTGCTTTCACTTTCCGCATAACTGACATGGTGCAATAGTGTTTTAATTTTCTAGTATTCTTTGTAATTTACACTGACCAAATCATCAAAGTTTAATGTCCATAGCTCCTCACCCTTGGCAGTATGAAGATGCTTTGTTCATTCTAAGATCGATACGCTCTTGTTATTTACTATGAAATAAAAAACAAACGCCATGGAAACCTCTCCAGGGACATCGTCATTCTCTGCAATATGTTATTCTATGTGCGTGCAGAACAGAATGCCTCTGTTAGAACTGCAATCATTAAAGAAATGTAGGTAACTTTAGTGGATGCTATGCTTCATAATGTACAGCCATAACTGCAAGTGACAGTCTTTTCAGATGCTTTTGAAAATGTACACTCTTGCAGAGCTGGAGTTTTCTCTACACATATTTGAAAACAACAAATTACTATTCTTCACTTCCCTTGTGTGTAATTTGTCCAGAATTTATTTGCATCCACTTCTCTCCCTTTGGACACTCGGCTCACTGATCCCTTTACTCATTCATCTTGCTTTGTTAGGTTTAAAGAGGTGGTAAGATGCTAACATTTAGTGACAAAAGCATTATTAAACCCCTTACACCCCTTGTAAATGTCCATGGAACCTGTTTGGTGCTTTGCAACATCTACATTTTGAATTATTTTTTCTCTCCTGAAAATCGTGCCTTTTTTCTACAGTTATTCTTATACATACTCTTATTATATATTTTTTTGTAAATCAAAGTTTTATTGGGTTTCATTGACATTTTAAAGCATAAAAGATAACCTATATGCATTGTTCTGCCAAAGCATGACAATAGATAGCATTTGTACAAGTCTCACTGTAAAGCAACTATAAAAGTCCGAATTTATGTCTAAAGATCTAAAAGTGAAGAGGGGGTAAAGAAAGGAATCCATCAACTTAAGGATAGATGGGGGGAGGTGGGGGAGGGAAATCGGTTGTGTACCTTAGGTAGGATCGAATAACTAGGTGGCTACTTAAGGAATGTCTTAGAACCATTAGTCTCGGTGTGCGTTCATTATGGCTCTTAAAGCGGAGGATGACGAGATCAGGGTTCCACCTGGACCAGATTGTGGAATATAACTCGGACTGGTCTGTTGCGGTAAGCATTAAATGTTCTAGGGAGTGGAGATCTTCCATCCTAGACCGCCAAACTGATATGGGTGGACAGATTATCTGTTTCCAGTATAGGGGAATAACACTTTTGGCCACATTGAGAATTCGAATCAATACAGATCTTTTATATGTGCGAGCGGATATTTTCAGTGTGGTGTAGGAGCATCGACGCAGGGCAAAAAGATATTGGGTCAACAAATTCAGAGGTAACCGCATGGATGGTCTTCCAGAAAGGTATAAGGATTGGACAGCTCCACCATATGTGAAGCATCGTACCTTCACCATGATATGTGTGCATAGTTCCATTTGGAAAGTTCCCCTTGTAATGTGTCTAGGAGTGGTGCAAAGTTGTCTCCGTAATTCTCTGTGGGATCCACGTTTCACCAAATCCCTAAGTCCTTTTTTTCGTGAGTGAGATCGAAAACGGGAAGTGTTGAAGAGGTAGTGGGGTGTGTGTGTCTGCTGCAAATATACTCAGGATATGGGATTTGCCATAATTAATTTTTAGGTTAGATAGGGCCCCGTATTCCCCAAAGGTTGATAAGATGCAGGGCAAAGACACTCTCGGGTTCGTCACGAAGAAGAGCAGGTCATCGGCGTATGCTGCGATTTTACCCTTTCAATGCAGAAATGTGTATACACAATTTTGCATAGGGAGAAAATTCAGAAATTGGCACACCTTTTTAATTCAAGATTACTTTTATCCCTGGGATAAATGAAATGCTGAGATCTCACTCCTGTCACCTATATCACTGTAAAGTTACAGGAAGCAGCCCCTCACTATGAGAAGCACCTAACAAATTTTACTGCTGCATTGTATACAGGGCAGAATACAAGAGCAGCTCTGGGGTCAGACTCTACACGGATAAAATTCAGGGGGTTATAATTGTTGATAATCCCTGTACAGTTGATACAAGGTGTTACTGTAATTCCCATAAAGGTATTTTTATATTGGTATTTCTGGAACTGTATTGTTACTCTATATTTACATTTACTGTGTTTGACACAAAGGCCAATTTCTGTCTGTATGCCAATAATGCAAAGTCAATGTGAAATTGTACAATGAGGTACAACTACAAGAGTTTACAACCTTTAGCGTACTAATATTTCTGTAGAGTATAAACGAATACACGTAAATGTTAAAACAAGCAAATTTACATTATTTTACCTGTCTCAGAATAAGCACCTTTTATGTAAAATTGCTATTTTACACCATATTTGAAGGTCAACTGCACAGCTCTTGTTTCAGGTAAATGTTATCATAAAACAATGTTTAACAAAAAGTGCTTGACAGTGAAAGCGTTAAAGCACTGACTCTAAATGCAGATGTATATATTACAAAAGGTATCCTAATAATGCGATGTTCCTGGGCTAGGTTTTTGAAACCATTCCATTTCTTCATACATCAGTAGCACTGGTTATTGTGCTTCCAATGAGGGACTGTTTGTCATTATCATGAAGTGTTCTTTAGTCCCTCCCTGGTACAGAAATCGCTGTCCTGCAGTATAATTTCAGTGTTGTACACTGTGTTTACACGAGTTTATGCTTTCTTGCAGGTTCTCTACCAGAGTTTAAAAGAACTCTTGGAATATGAGGGCAGTGTTGAAGATGATATGATGATCACCTTCCAAATTTCTCACACAGATCTTTTTGGCAACCCATTAATGCATGACCTAAAGGAAAACGGGGATTCGATCCCTATTACAAATGAGAACAGAAAGGTAATGTGACATAAAATAGTATTATTAACCTTGTTGCATGTAATGGATGTTCTTTAATCAATATAAGTTTATGATTTTTGCAAGATTGAACAAAAAAAAATGTACACCACAGTAAGCTTAAATAATAATCATACAGATTTCTACGTTTGGAAAGTTCCATATTTAGTCCCCAAAATAGTGCGGGTATGCTTTTCTTGGCATGTTAGTATAGCAGGGCTAATGGTGCCTTCATTGGCATGGAATATAGAATAAAGGATTTATGGCTAGCATGTGGAAAAAAATGACAATAGACCATTATTTCCTCATACATGAGTAACTTTTACTCAGCTGTATGTACTCTGTATGTATATATACGCTGTAAATTGCTCAGGTAAACACTAAAATCTAGCCATGACAAAAATGTTTCTTCCACTAAATAATTGGGAGGAAAGGTAGGAAAAGGTTTATCAAATGGAAAGTAGTGGATACAGGTGTATTTTTGTTTGCACACCAGACACCAGTTTCCAGCTTTGACATCCCATTTTCCATATGACATCACAATGCGCACATTTAGTAAATGTTTCTTTTGAGTGAATATTTACATTTTACATATAGAACATAATTTTAAAATACAAGACCTAACCATGCATTTAAAAGGTGCTTGTTTGTACATATATACAACTTAATATATAATATGACTTGACAAACTTAGGAGCCAATTACATACTTCTTGTACTCAATTATTTTATACAAAATTGTTATCAAAAATAAGACCTTGAGGTGCAAGAGGTAAAATTTGAAGGACTTATGGCTTCCTGGTTTGTCAAGCTTTGTGAGCAGTAGCCAACTCGGGGCAAAGTTACCACAAAGACTGTTTTATACAGAACCTCTTCTTTTAATCGTTCTTGTTTTGTCCCAGTGTCACTCCCTAAATGTTGATGAAAAATGAAACCATAAAAATAATTTTTTGTTAAATGTACATTTCAAATCTTCTCATTTTCTTTAGGAATTTGTCAGTCTGTACACAGACTACATCTTAAATAAATCTGTAGAAAAGCAGTTTAAAGCATTCAGAAGGGGATTTCACATGGTAACCAATGAATCGCCGCTGAAGTATCTGTTTAGACCGGAGGAGATTGAGCTGCTCATCTGTGGAAGTAGGGTAAGATGATTAAGCTTCTAATATGTCAGCAGATTTTTGAATTCTAAAAGATACAGTATTCCAATTCTCGGAATGCTCGTCTTTCTTCTTCAATATGATGGACAACATGTAAACTTTTTGTTTTCTGTCCTCTATAATGTTCTTTTTTTAAAGTTGAGGTCAATGGCAATAGTAATTATAATATTTTTATTTGCAGAATTTAGACTTTCAAGCACTAAAGGAAACGACAGAATATGATGGTGGCTATACACGAGAATCAAATATTATTAGGTAAGTATAACGGGGTCAATAGGTCTGATTTCAAGAGCGTATTAAGGTGGTGCAGTTGCAATTACAGGAGACATTAACCTCCCTGGCGTTACTAGTCTGACATATTTTCTATGTCCGAATCAGTACAATTTTTATTTTTTTTTGTTTTCAAAAGTTTTATTTTATTAGAGCGCATTAGTACATATATCGCGTTGGAGTACAAAATTGACAAAAAATGACAGTTAAAACGGTTCATCAGTTATGCGATACAGGTATACAAGGAGAACATCAAATAGGCAAGTCCCTGCGTGGGAGCTATAGTTAGACCCATAAATCGGTGCAGTCCAACCACAAGTAATCCGCAAGTAATCCGGATCATCTTGGCGTTTAAATGAAGCGTGCATGGGGTACTCTAGAAGATGATCCCGCATGAAGTGTGGGACATTGTAAGCAGGGATATATGAGAAAGAGATAGATCAGTGGGAAAGGTGAAGGGGGAGGAGATGAGAGAGAGAGAGAGGGAGGTGGGGGGGGGGGAAAGAGAATAGTAAAAATTCCCCGACCTGTGAAGGGGAGGGATGAGGAGGGTAGGGACGGAGGTAAAAACCACGATCGGCATCCTCCGGTCCAGCGAGAATCAGTACAATTTTTAATCCCCCTAGCGGTATTCCCGAGTGTGGCTCAGGGTCAAATTTCTATGCTGAAAGCGGTAACCCCGAGCCAATGTAAAAAAGTGATCATCTGTGCCACTGGCGCCACCCGGTGGGATGGCAAACAACCTCCATACAATCAAATAAAATACAATGCAAGTAAAATGGTGTAAGTAGGATAAAACAAAGTAATGTGACATTTACAGTCTTATCCTGTATACTCCAGGTTGTAAAAGTCTTAATGATTGTGAAAGTCTTAATAATCAGTGCAGGGAAGAATAAAAATAAGTCCTACAGTATCTCGTATTTGCGTAGTCAGCTGCCTCTCCAGACCACTTGGTGGTATATCCCTTTTCCACCTTGTAAGTTAGTATAAAAGAAAGATGTGCTGGAGTTGGTGCTTCTTGTCCTGTTAGTGGTTCCTTCTGCTGCACCCCGTAGCTCAGAAGTGTGGTTTCCTTACAGGGTTAGCATCCTCCGTGTCTCTCAAAATATAAAATGACTCACATAGAGCAATATTGTATAAAATGAGGGTGCAAACAAAGGAGAAAAATGTCATACTCACATTTGCTGGTGTCGTATCGATCATACACCAGATTTGTAGGCAGCCAGTGACTTCAGAAGGTGCACCGGATCAATTTCACAGCTAGCAGTAACCCCGAGCCACACTCGGGCTGGATACATACCTGTCCCTGCGCTCCCTTGCTGTCCCCCACAGTCACTCTCTGAGGATCGCACGTCATGCTTTCTGGTTCCCTTCGCGGGGGCAGGCTGGAGGAGAATGTGATTGCGGAGGTCAGCGAGGGAGCGCAGTTAAAGGTATGTATCCAGCCAGAGTGTGGCTTGGGGTTACCTCTTTCTGCAGTGAAATGTAACCCAGAGCCACACTCTGGAAAACCACCAGGCAAGGTTGAAGCAGGAGTCGGCAACTTTGGCCCTCAAGAGGTTTTGAAACAACGTCTCCCATTATGCAGTCATTAAATTGGTTGAGCCTGGTGGAAAATGTATTTCCAAGTTTTGATGATTATTGCAGTTAATATGGCTAGATTTGCCCTGCCAATTTCCCCGACTTAAAACTGGACCAATTTGCAAGAATCCAATTCCCCTTCAATTTTAAAAGGAGCAGCTGTCAACAATATCATCAATTGCTTTCAGCTGATTGTGTGCATTGAACATGTCCCAATGTTAGCCTCTATTAAATTGAAGCTTAGCTGGAGAAAACAGAATTGTGCTCATCTACCATTGTCTAGACTAGATCCAGAGGCTTTTGGTTGATCGTCACTTCCTGGCTGAGGCTAAACTGTCCCTTCACCTTTTTCTGTGTAATTTACTTTGGTGCGTAAAACAAACTGTCATGACCAGATTGACAGCTCCCCCCAGGAAGACATTACTGAGCTAGAAACATGTTTTATATAAAACCAGTTACACAAAACTATTTACAGTGTTCTTCTCGTCCCATAAGTAAACTAATGAGGCCGTGTTGCATTAGATAGGTCACACTAACGTCTGAGATAGTTAAGTGGATATATTTTTATGCTACGTGTATAATGGATATTTAAATAAAAAAATCTTAGAACATTTTTATGCTGTTCTTTGTTAAAGAGGAAACATGTGCTTTTAATTAATGTGTGCTTTTAATTAATCACGGCAGGGTGGAAAATACTCCCTTTATATTTAGCCTGGCCATCAGTATTATGAAAATTGCATTCATTCAAATGAACAAATGTCCTGACTGTAGAATTGTACCTTCTGCTACTGAAGATTTGGATTATTCTTCACAAATCTAAATATAAAATGTTTTTTAGTAATGTCACTAACAAGTGTTTCTTGTCTTCTTCTACCAGAGATTTCTGGGATATTGTGTATTCATTTACAGATGAACAGAAACGGCTCTTCTTGCAGTTTACAACAGGCACAGACCGAGCACCTGTGGGAGGACTGGGAAAGCTTAAGATGATTATAGCCAAAAATGGCCCCGACACTGACAGGTTAGCAACCTTCTATAGATTTTCAGACATTTTTATTAAAGGAATCGTACTAGTACAAAAATATGACCAATCCGAGCACCAGCAAAACGTATTCCAGCAGTGGGATACAATCAATATACTCTCTTCTTGAGAACGCATCAAATGGAGTTTATCCTTAGGGGCATTTCAGTCACCCCCAGTGCCACTTAACCCATCACTACCCCTTCAACTCTCCTTATAGTTTGGGGAGAAATTGTCTGTGTGTCTCTGAGCACATGGGGTAGAAAGTTCTTGGAGGGGAGGAGCGGAAGATCTGTGCACTCAGCCTAAGCCTAGGTATACATTATGCACAGACACCATAGGCTTTCCTGGAGGTTGGAGTCCTGCTCTTAGGTGTGTGTCGACGCGACCAGCTGCACTTGTTTTTTATGCACACATTTACTACAGCTACTATTCTGCTCAAGCTGAGAAAAGGAAGCTGCAGACTTGGAAATTAGTTTTCCATCCTTTATGGTTAAGTGGCTCCCTGTTATTGGCTTAAGTACAAGCTAGCTGCTATATTAGTAGATTGGGTCATGGTCTTGGGGAGCAGCTAAGTGGCAGCTGTGCTGCACCACTACTGGAATCTGTTGGACACCATGTAGAATTTTGTGATCTCTGCTCCAGTGGAAAAACACTGGAGAATCATTTGTTCTGCATGTCCTTCAGTTTGTGGACCGCTGCAGTTTGTTTAGGGGTTTTTATAAATTTTTAGTTCTCAACACATTTGCATCACTGGGAGTCAAAGTTCAAAAAACAGATACAATCAGGGTTATCCAAAGAGATCCGAATTGCTTGAGAAAGGTAACCGAACGCTGAAAATCAGCGTTCGGTTGCCTTTCCTGACCATTCGGCTATCCAGAGAGCAGGCAATTCGCCAAATCCTGGCGAATTGCCTGAACATACGGTGCCTGTTCGGTGCCTGTTCGAGGGCAGTGAAATCCCCATGAAAAAGCACTGCTTCGGCTATTCAGAGAACACAAACCAGCAGTGAAAGGTTCCCCTAATGCTGCCATTCGGTGGTTTAATTCGGCAAGTTTAGGCTAGGACAGATGAGCGCATTTTCTGCAGCCACCGTCAAAATGTACGTCGATGCGTGCGCCGCATTTTTTCACGGATACGCTTAAGTGGTCAGACGATGCGCAATTCTGGACGTATTTCATGACGGTGGGGTAAAAAGAAGTTAGGGAATCCGGCTGTTTGAACGTTATGTAGGCCGCACACTAGCAGCGTCTGACATCTCCTAATCACGCACACACGCTGCTATGCGCCGCAGCGCACTTTGTACGTCAGTAGCAGCGGTTTCACGTTCTGATAAAAATGCGTTCATTTGCTGGTTGCGTGGTGTCGGCGCACTTTCGTACGCACGTACTGCGTATATTGGCCGTCATTGGCCGTTATGTGCTGCTACTGCCGCCGTGATTTAGTGCGCCTGCACGCGCGTTCCGACTGCCCCACTCTGACCCTAGCCTTATTCAGGAGAATCCCATAGGCTTCAATGTTAAAAATATTCCCGTTTTAATTCAATATCTAATAAACCGTTCATTATAAAATTCTGCAGCAAAAAGTCTCTTTATTTATAGATTTTTTAGGATACTTTAAGCATTTTTCTGATTTGTTTTTTTTTTTTGATTTTTTTTTTTCAGTTTACTTATTTTTTTTGTAACAGCCCTCTTTATTATCATTCCCTGGACCTCCTGTGTAAATTTCAGACATTTTTGCGCAGTAGTTTCTTTGCAAACAGCGTTTCATTTTCACAGATTCATACAAATGGTTTTGCTAATTTATTCACTGCCTCCTCTACGTCACAGCTGCTTCGGCTCTGTGTGATTCGGCTCCTGTTCAAAGGTTAATCCAGATGTTTTTTGCTTGTTTTCAGCGTGCATTCGGTTAGTTTTCGTCAGGTTTGCGGCAGCTTTTCCCTGCAATTCGGGGACCCTGTGGTGCTTGCTGAATACACCGCAGGGTCACCGAAATGGGATCGGCAAAAGGAACCGAATTGAAGAGAACGAAAAGTCACCGAACGTGCGGTGACTTTTCGAATCTCTTTGGATAACCCTGAATGTGTCTGTATAGTTTTTGCTTTGTATAGTTTTCCTGCATTTTCTCAGAGCATCTACTGCCCTCAAGAGATGTAGAGAATCACGGCCACAATATAGCATCTGAGATCAGTCAGGATCTGCAGGAAAGCCTAGTGTGATGGTGGCTGAGAGGGGTGAGACTGTTTCTTATAAGAAGAAATTTCATTAAAAATCCATTATGAAGTTGATGTGTGTTACTTGGGCAGTGTGGGGGATATGATGCATTGTTGAAAAATTTAATATTTATAATATATATAATAATTAAATATAACCTTTGACTAGGCCAGATGTCAGCAACCTTGGCTCCCTGATGTTTTGGAAACATTTCCCATGTGGCTCAGTGAACCTAATGGGTGACTGAGCATCATGGAAGATGTAGTTCCAAAAACATCAGGGAGCCAAGGTTGCTGACCCCTGGACTAAGCAATGAAGCCTACTTACATATTGGTCCTCGTTCTTGGGCCAATCGTTTAAGAGGGTGTGATAGATGGAAAAGCGCTTGGAAGCTCCTTCATTGCTAGAGCTAAATGAATTATAAATGTAAAAGCTTAATAAGAAATGCAATATAGCTCTGTCTTTAATGATAAATGGTATATTAATGGATTTCTGTGGTTAATCAATTTGGACATCACTGATGTATTCATGCCTTAAAGGGTCACTCTACTAAAAATAAAATCATCCCGGGGAAGTTTCCCTCTTGGGAGTATTTTAGAGAATCACATGATATCCCTCTATGGGAATTTCACAGATATTCTCAAGCGACTACATACAAAATGTCGTATTTATCTATGGGCACCCCTGTAGTGACCCCATTTGAACGACTGGTAATGAGCAGCTCAAGCACAGCTGGAGCGAAATCCCAATTGTATACTCTTCTCTGTCCGTCTCTCGATCGCCCATGCTCGTACCAGCGCCTATGGGAGATAGATTTAGGTCGCCAAATATCCCGGGAGGAGTGGGAGGCGATAATGGAGTCCTCGATGGAGATAACAACATGTACTCTGATAAAAGGGAATTGCTATAAGTTCCTTTCCAGGTGGTACCTAAACCCGGTCAGATTACAAAAAATTTACCCCACCCTAACCGGTTTGCGCTCTAGGGGTTGTGGCCTACGCGGAACGTTTTATCACATGTGGTGGGAGTGTGGGCTGGTAACCATTTTGTGGACTTCAGTTTTTGCTACGATCTCCCGCGCTCTAGGTATGCAAGTGCCCCCCGATCCTGCTTTGGCCTTACTCAATAGCCTGTCACGACGTCATGGATTATCACGCCCCTCCCTCAGACTAGTCCACCGTATTTGTACATCTGCCCGCATATGTATAGCTCGCTCCTGGAAACTGAACCTCCCCTCTGTACCGGAGATAGTTGCGAAGGTGTGGTATCTTTATAAGATGGAACACCTGACAGCACAACTACACGACACACTCCTGCAATGCACTAAAATCTGGGAACCATGGCTTACGACTCAGACCATCCCATAATCTGGTTTAGAACTGTTGGGCCCAGAGACCTTGACTTACTTTTTATGTATATATTTTTCTGTGTTGTTTTTTTTTTTCTCTCCTTTCCCTCTTTATTATTTTTATTGTTATTAATGTCGTTCTACAAGTGATTCGCATATAATTTCGTGGCATTGTTATGGGATAGAAAGCCGGTTCAGTTCCTTTATTGTATTTGTTTAATCTTGTTACTGCCTCCCTGTGAGTATGCATCGCTCTATGTGCCTCCTTGAGAGCCTTGTTGCTATATAATTGAAAAACCAATAAAATTGTGTTATTAAAAAAAAAAAAAAAAATCATCCACCCCTTCACTTTTTAACCCCCTACTTATTTGGGCAGATGCTGTGGACCGCATCTGTCCAGTTATTATTTTTTTTATGTTGGTTAAAAATACTCTCCTTTTCTCCCCAAGCAGTGGGCTCGTCTTCTTTGGTCAGGGGTGTCCTTGCAGTTTCTTGTGCTGTTTGGGTAGGGACCTTAAATTGCTCAGCATATGCTATGCAGATTGCATATATATCACTCAGGACTTGTGTACTTAATTACGAAAGTTCCACACCACCTGGGGAGAATGATGAATTGGTGTTGCGTGTGTGCAGCACCAGTCCTCGACTGCCATCTCCCAGAACATGCGCTACTACCAGCTTTCAGAACAGGATAATGTCAGCATGCAGAGTGTGCTGACCTTATTCTTCCCAGTGCTGGTAATCAACTGGTTGGATATTCCATTCCTGTCTACCGAGTGACAGCAATGTAAATGGAGTATAATGCCTCTGCTTCACACAGTGATATTGGCCAGCTGGGAGGGCTATTCCATTCAGCCTGACCACTTTAATTAGGTAAAATTGTCAGGGTGCGTAGAATGTCCCAAAATGTGCCAATTGGTTTTCTCATTACCAGGTCACTTTCAAAGTAAAAGTGGAAAAACTCTTTTCTTTTCTGCAGGTTACCAACATCTCACACATGCTTTAATGTTCTTCTGCTTCCGGAGTACTCAAGCAAAGAGAAACTAAAAGAGAGATTGTTAAAGGCTATCACATATGCCAAAGGATTTGGCATGCTGTAAAAATAGAATGGCGAACAAGCTCAACAAAAGGGATCACGATAGTTGAAATTGATGTCCCTCTTCAAAAAGGCCATAAGATAGCAAGCTACAACTAGTCAACTGTGTTTGTGCCTCCCTTCTCTATTGGGGACAGAGGGCTGGAACAGCAGGTTTCAGCTGCTTCTACGAACAAAGATTTATTTTGGGATTTCGTTTGTTTTTTTTTATTATTTTTTTTCTTTCTTTCTTTCCAGCTAGAGTGAAAGTGTTGTACAATCTTTCACATTTATGTACAGAAACCTGAATATTTTCCTGAATATTTATTTTAAGGGTTTAAATCACTTTTGCTTGTGTTAAATTCTGCTTCCACTTGAACCTGTTTTGAGTATTGGAAAATTACAACTAACATATGAAATACGTTTGCCATTATAAAGCAGGAAACCTAATTTTCTCCATTGTAATGTGCTAGTTGTGTCCTTGTTGTCCATACAGCTAATTGGGAAATGTACTTTTATTTTAATTCCCCCCTTTTTATCATTAAACATTTGCTTTAAAAAAAAAACTTGAATTCATGGAAACAATGTGATACATCAACTGCTGTTCTAGCCCCAAAGAGTTTTTGCGCAAAGATGAAAATGTCGTCAATAAAGATGAAAGGGAGTATTTGGAATGTTAACCTGCAGCCTTGCAAACTTTTTACTTTAGTCACAGCACAAAAATTAAAGAGAAAATCTCTTCACGATTGATTTGTTGTCCTTATGTCTTGTAAAGTACATATGTTGTTTGGTTAACAAACAAAAATAATATATCATTAGTAGGGGAAAGGGTTAGAAATTAGCTTGGGATGTTTTTTTGTTATTTTTCAGAAAATTTTCTGTCAGACATGCAATTTTAGCCAAACACTCTGTGGTAAATGACGGGACTATGTGAAATTATATGATCATTAGCTGTTTCCAAAACAAGAAGCGTGTGGAAGTGCACTTACAAGAATTTAAAAAAAATATTAATTGCATATGAAGTTTAAAAAATAAAAAAAAAGACAATCCAAAGTCTTCACTACATATTATGTTGAAATACTTTCTAGTTTTTATTTTGGTGTTTTTTTGTTACAGTGTTCAAGGAGCATAATCAGTGCTGCCAATTAATTGGCATGGCTTCTGGTCAAGATGTAGAAGGAGATTTGTAAAAATGTCACCCATTGTGTCGGTTCGCTAAGCATTCTTAATTTATTCAAACAGTTTATCTACTTCAGTCTACTTTGTCTCACTATTGTGGCTGAGCAATGGTGAAACTCCAGACCGTTTTCTATCCAGGGAAGTTATGAAATGAGCCAACATCGAGACTGTTAAAATCAGTGATGCTTCTGAAGTTGAGAATTTTCATGTACAGCCAGGAAGTATGTATAATCATAGCACATCATACATAAAGACCTCAAGGCCAGGGAATCTGTATAATGTACCTCAGAAATCACAGAACACGCATGTTTGAATGTGTATATAGAAATTTGTGTTCAGTATATACACCTAACAGGGCTCAAAATTTCAAGTCCCAAACTACTAACCAGGCCATAAGAGTTACTCGCCACCAGTTGCTCCACCTAACCCCTACCCAGCCCTTAACTCTGCCCCTAAACACACACCCTTAAATTATCTTCTGAAATTACACGGTTAAAGGTTTTATTTAGAATAAAGTTACAAAAATAACATTACCCAGCCGCAGATACATGTATACCTGGCCATCAGTCTCCAGATACATGTATACCCAGTCATCAGACCCCAGTGTGAGCAGAGCTAGAAGGCAGGGAAGCTCCTCTCCACACCCTGCCAGTGATGGAGATGAGTTGGGTCAGGTCAGGTTAGGCTGGGGTCAGACAAACGCAGTGCGAACGTGCGTTGAGCCGCATTTTATCACGGCCGTAGCAGCAGCAAATGACGTCCAATGACTGTCAATATACGAAGTACGGCCGCACAACGCAAGAGGCAAAGAAACGCAATTTTTTTCGAGAATGTGGAACAGCTAGTACTGACGTACAGAGTGCGCTGCGTCTGCATAGTGGCGTGTGTGCGTGATTAGGAGACGCTGCACATGTCTGGCCTACATCACGTCCATTTTTTTTTTTTTTTATAGCTCCATCAAAACATACAGCCGACATTGCGCATCGTATGACTGCTATTGTGTCTTCTGTGAAAAAATGCGTTCGGACGCATCAACGCACTTTTTGACGGTAGACGTGAAAAATGCGTTCATCTGACCCTAGCCTTAGGCAGCTGATCCCTGCCACTGGCAGCCTGGGGAAGGGGGGGCTGCACAGTGGCACTGCCGGAATACGCATCACAAAATAATTTATTGTGCCGCCTGCGTATGCATTTCCACTCGCCCTCACTTAATTTCTACTCGCCATGGGCGAGTGGAAATTTTGAGCTCTGCACATAATGCATACAATGAAAGTGGGATTATATTAGTTATGTAACTGATTTAACAGTTTACTGTGTGAAGAGTCAAGGAATCTATGTTGTATATCAGGTGGAAAGCATGTTCCATGCATATAAATGTGCAAGTGGTCTTATGTGGTAAACTGGTTTCTATGTATTGCAGAGGTCGAATTTCCTTGCAGGATGTAGTAAACGATTCACCGATAAAGACAATACATGATTTCCTGAAAGTGCTTCCCTGCAGTATGCAAAAAGCAGTACATAATTATTGTGATTTTTATGCAGCCTATGAATTCTGCATACTGCAAGGAAGCACTTCACGTACGAACTAGCATGCAGATGTTATGTGTCTCTTATGTACAGCCAGGTAGCCTGTGTATTTTGATTGACAGGTTTGGGGTTACAGCATTTTCATAGGAATTTTAAAATCTATTGCCAACACTTAAAAATCACAGAATTGAAACTGATGTAATTTCAGTTAAAGCAAATCCAGGTTCATTTTAATAGATCATTCTCTTGGTTCAGTTCTGCGATTCATTGGTTTCATCATTCAGGACTCCTGCGCATCGCTTGCAGTCAACAAAGTTTAAATTGGGCATCTATATTAACTGAGGTTTTTGTGCAACAATGGTGGAAGTATGACCAAAACTCACGTCTTGTACTGTAGAATAATGGTGGCACAGTTATTTACCATAGTTTTAAAGCAACTTTGGGTAGAGTAGCCAGTAGTTGCAACAACAGGGATTTTTTTATATACCAATGTTTAAAACTATGGTTAACTTTGAAATAATGGTACTTAGTGAAGTAGCCACATTTCTTTTTTATAGCAGATAAGATACTCTAAAGTTGTGGTTCCCTACCGCGGTCCTCAAGTCCCCCCAACAGGTCAGGTTTTCGAGATATCTGAAGCACAGGTGATGATTTGCTGCTCAGTAATTGCAGGATTCAGTCTGCTTTTCTCCAAAGTGATCTGCAAAAACGTGGCCTGTTGGGAGTACTTGAGGACTGCGGTTGGGAACCACTGCTCTAAAGCTTGGTCCTTTTACATTTAAGGTGAATTCCCTTCATACATCACATCATAATGTATGTGTGTACCCTTCTTGATCTTATGTGTGTGTGAAGTTACCTTTTCTTGTCATATTAAAGGTATTATTTATTTTTAGAAAAGAGTAATATTCAAATCATGGTAATAACTTACTGAACTCATTATGCCTTGATAGTTGCCCAAAAGTGTTTCCAGTGATATCAGAATGGGAGAATGCATTCTTTTAGGCTGGGGTCAGACGAAAGCATTTTTCCCCGCGAATGTGAAAAAGTGCGTCCGAACGCATTGACGTATTTTTTCACGGAATGCGCAAAAACGGTCAGACGACGCGCATTGTCGGGTGTGATTTTGTACGGATCGTCAATAAAACTCTTTGCGTCTGGACGTTATGTAGGCTGGACATTAGCAGTGTCTGACATCTCCTAATCACGCACACATGCCGCAGCTGCGCACTCAGTACGTCAGTACTAGCGGTTCAGCGTTCTCTAAAAAATGTGTTCAAATTCCACTTGCGTTGCACGGCCGGACTTTTGTGCGCCCGTACATCGGCCGTCATTGCCCGTCATCTGCTGCTAGTGCGGCCGTAATTATGTGCGCCAGAACGCACGTTAAAAGTGCGCTGGTCTGACCCCAGCCTTAAGGCTAGGGTCGGTCACACGTGCGGCAACCTTAAACTATGGGGAAGTGATTGCAGTGTTTGAATTAACCCCCCCTCTGTGTTTTTATTAAAGTGTAATGCTTAACGCACCTGTAGTGATTTGACATATGGCTTGGTGCATATAGTGACATATATATAAGTATTTTACCAGGAAGGATACATTGAGATTTCTCTCATTTTCAAGTATGTCCTGGGTGGCGAGTATGTACTGT